>CM060970.1:21438598-21796098 GCA_030765045.1 Tenodera sinensis
CATATTGAATTATTTTTGTAATGACTGTAGTAACTTATTTACAGAAATATTCAGTGATAACAATATTTATAAATTAAGTTTTTATGAACACAGCTGACTTTTATCTAGCTTATTGTTGCAGAGTACTTCAAATGATCACATTTCTTTGTTGTATTGCATTGTCATTCCTTTTAACCCTTTCATTGCATTGGCCATTGTATAGATGGCGGGGCATTTAAACCTCTCTGTGCATTGGCTTGAATAGTAATAGTGGGAGCTACTCGCTAGAATCAAGCTCTAATAGACACTGAAGGGAATCCCTGTATGCACTTTGAGTTGAAATGCTTTGCGCATTATAGTGGCATCTGCAGCTTAAAATACAAAGGCTTGTGTATGCATTTTACTCTGCAGAGAGTGGCAGGCTGGCGCAGGATCAGGTGATTATGGGAATACAAGGATGTACAAGACATGGCTGGGTCTAGCAGGCAGGTGCATGTTATACCAACAATGAATTTCTGGCCGAATTTGATGCTTTGTCGTCTGATATGTCAGATATTGATTACAGTAATCAGAAAACTGAAAGTGGAAGTGAATGTGTTGATGGTGATGCCGGGGAAATAAGTGATAGTGACAAAAGTGAAAATGATGAAAATGATCCACCACCACAAGACGTGCTTTGCACAAAGAGAAGACGGATTGCCAGTCCTATGTTTCAATGGCTGAGAGGCAATTTTGTTCCACAAAATCATGGTTTTGATAACCATAATTCAGGTGAATTTGAATGAAAATGCCAAAGTTTTTTATGTTTTTAAATTATTTTTTCTTTCCAAATTATGCAGCTGTTTATTAGTTGGATCCATCCGGCTTTCTTTAATTTGAAGTTTATGAGTAATTGTTTTTACAAGAGTAGGGTACCAGCCTATCACACAACTCCCAACCTGGAGGACCAGGAGTTTGATTTTGGAGTCATCTTCTCTTAGACTGTTTGCCTTCACCGTGGCTTAGGAACACAGTCTAGTCTATCCCCCACGTTTCCCTGTGGGTAGGACCCTTACCAGTACTACCTTCCAGGTCAGAAGGCCCTGGAGGTCATTGGGCAGGGACACTACTCTCTGAGTAAAACTGTCTCAAAAGAGAGTCCTTACTCATCTTACAGTAGCCTAATTTTGCATTGTGTTAAAGTAATTAGTAAGTTTTGAATGGCGGCATAGTTCACTTTTGTTTTTTTCATTTTGCTTCTCCATACACAGAATTATCTTGTTTATGGTACTTATCACTTCACTAACATTCAGAATATCCTTTTCCATGTGTATGTTGTTACTTCAGTAAATTCTTAGCAATGCAGTGGCCAAGATCCACACTAGGATCAGTGAAAAGTATATTCCAGTACCGCTGTTGGAAGAAAATTTGAAACTCAACTTTTAAAAATAAATAAAAAGTACAATATATTTTCGGGGACATACTTTCCTCCACGTTAAATCCGAATCCACTGTATTTCGGACCACATTGTTTTGGTCTTCTACTGTATTTTATTTACACACACAGACATACATTTTGATAAGACTAGAACTTGATATGAGTATTACAAAATTTAGATAACTTGTGGACATAATTGAGTAAATATGCATTTTTTTTTTTAAATTTTAGAATTGGGCTATGAAATTGTGGCACCAGATGAATTAAAGAAACGTAAGGCTAATGATCCCAACTGGGGTGTGGATCTTGTAATAGACTGCAGTGGCTTTGCCCCTGCAATGGAACACGCTTTATCTCTTATAAATTCGGGTGGAAAGCTGTGCATCTTTGGTGTTTCATCTCCAGAAGCAAGAATAAGGTAGGTATATATTGTGTGACTACTACCTTAATGTATATAGCTTGGTTTGCTCACTCTGGAAAGTGTGTGACTCATGTGAACATTGATCTCAGGACACATGAATAATTCCTATTATTATAGGTAGTTCTATGTAAATATCAGTTTACAAGCACCTATCTCTCAGTGAAGTTTAATGAATTACTTTGTGAACCAGGAAGGATTTTATGTTTTAGAACGAAGAGCAATAATGAGGGTCTTGGTGGGAGTTGATGGTGGAAGTAAGAACTCCTAAAACATATCTTGTTTTACAGAAATGTAAGTGATGTAGTCAATAAACTCACTCACACGTGTTATCCTTAAATTGTTTACACATCACTCTTCCAACAAAAATGGAACAGCAAATGACTTTCTATGCTTTAATAGAGGATTGACACTTGGTATGACGTATCTAATATGTTTAAACAAGCAATTCTTGTGTGTGTGTGCGTGTGCGCGTGCGCGTGTGCGTGTTCTGCATATGTCAGAAAGGCTCTAACAATTTGGATCAGATTTTGTATTCAGATAAGGTTTTGCTTTTTAAGTTTATCAATATAGGAGTTTTCCCTGGAAAAAATGCAATTTTACACAAAAAAATATGTTTTTATTTCCTCTTCTACAAATAATTCTACAATTTTCTGTACGTTTGAAATAGAGATGCTACATGTTACATTCAGCCTGTTTTCTCTACTCACTTTTAAGTAACACACTCACATCTCTTTCTCTACTCACTCTTCTATTAAAAATTTTCATGAAAAAACGTGATTTTACACACAAAAAAAGTTTTTTTATTCCCTCTTCTACAAATAAGTCATACAATTTTCGGTGGGTTTTAAATAGAAATGCTATGTACTAAATTCACACAGTTTTCTCTACTCACTTTTGGGTAACACACATCTCTTTCTCTACTCACTGTTCTACAAACAATTCATATCTATAGGTGGATGTTTCTACGTATATAACTGTTAATCTCAAAAAGACTTGGATGGATCATCACGATATTCAGCATGTATATGTAGTTTTTCTAAGGTAGAAGCTTTATATGTTATCCATTTTACTATACAATATATTGCTTTCACATGGTTTTCTCTATTTGCTTTTCTTTTACATAACATATATCTTTCTCTGCTCGCCCTTCAAAATACAAATCATACAATTTTCTGTGGTTGAAATATGTTGTTGTTGTTGTTGTTTTCTAGTGCCTTGCATCTGGCAATGAAGCCATTAGCATTTGTGCTTTCCAATACTTTTGAACTATAGTTTCTTCTGATCTTAATGCTTCACAGGTCTTCAAGTGGTCTTCGTTCATTTCTGCTGGATCGTTACACAGGACACATATTGGTGAGGATGAGATACCTATTCTGTAGAGATGACTTGCTAAGCAGTCGTGATTTGTCAATAGTCGGAAGGCTGCAACCGCTGTTTTCCTTGGTCTCTGGGGGATTATATCTGGGTTGGAAAGTAGTGTAATCCATTTTTTATCTTTGGCATTTGTTTCTATTTCTTGTAGGTATAAATGAGAAAATTTTTTAATGATCAAGCGTTTTATTGAGGAATATGAGAAATTGAATTTAGATTTTTGTTTTATTGTTGTGCCTTTCTTTGCAAGTGAGTCTGCAGCTTCGTTCCCCATGACTCCACAGTGTGCTGGAATCCATTGGAGATGAACAGTCTTATTAACTTTTTGGAGTTGTGTTAACATTTTGTAGCTTTCAATAGAAAGGAGGATACCTTAGCAGTATTCATTGATTTCAAATCAGCATATGACTCAGTCTGGAGAAACAAATTAATTGAGAAGTTGCAATCAATAGGTGGTTGAAATATAAATGCAATATATTACATCTAAATAAGTATCTTCTCAAGAAAAACATGATTTTACAACGAACAAGCAAAACAAAATGCCAAGTATAGCTCAGTTGCCCAGGTACTATAATACTACCAGGAAATAAGAATGGATCTGCATTTAGAAAATGTTTTCGCTATCAAATTTTGATTTTAGCTAAATTGGTAGCAGGTGAAAAAGTACTGATCAATTATATCCTCCCAATGTTCAAAATCAACTTCTGGTTTGCTATTTATATGGTCATTGATATGAATTTCCCTGGTGTCATGAACTGAAATGTTGTGTCCTGTTTTCCTTCTCTTCTCGCTCCTGTCCTCTCTGGTGAACCAGACCTGATTGCTAGGGTTAGGACTTTAAACATCCTATAATCTATCATGAACTCAAAGGGAATGGATGAAATGATGGTTAGTATTTTATTGGTAATTTTATTCAGCAATCTTATTCCATTTTTATGAATCTCCATAGTAAAATCTAATAGCAAGTCACCCTCTACTTTTTGTTACATTTGTATGATTATACCTATAAGGGTCATCCAGAAAGTAAAGTTACCAGGACTCCTGATGTCATAGAAAATTGTTTGTTTCAAAGTTGGTGCACCTGGCATGTAGGGATGGATCCTATTGGCCAGTTTGTTTGGTCCCAAGTGTTTGTCGGCCATTTTGTTCAGTCAGTAAATTCTTCCATCTTCTCCCATTCTTGTGACATCTGCAGTCATCCCTTTTTTTGACCTTGCAGAGCAATGCCACTGCCAATATCCAATGGAAGCCCGTGGAGATTTATGGTAGCGGGTCACTACACCCCAGAACCCAAAAGAGAATCACTTCAGTGGTGTCTCTTAAATGTGATCTTTTTGGTGGATATTATGCCTAGAGGGACTACCTTAATGCAGAGACTTACTGTAATACACTAAAAAAGCTCCAAAGAGCCATTCAGAAGGGGAATGCTGATCTGGAGAGTCAGTCTCCTCCGCGACAATGCAAAGACCCACACTGCACAAGTTTCACAGGAGCTGTTGACATTCGTATGGATGGGATATTCTCACCTACCCCCATCCCCTATGCACCTAACTTGGTACCTTCAGACTATCCTGTTTTGACTAAAGCCAAGGAGTTTTTGGGTGGGAAGCATTTTTCCAATAATCAGGAGGTGGAGTGCTGTGGAAAAGTGGCTATGTGAGCTGGAAGTGGAATTCTGTGACACTAACATACAAAAGTGGGTGCCCCGACTACAGAAATGTATCAGTCTCGACAGTGATTACATTGAAAAATAGTTTAATACATTTTGCCAGTATCCTGTGAATTTCAAGTAAATGTAAGCATTTTTTGATCCCAGATAAATGCTGTAGCTTACTTTTTGGATGGCCCTCATGCTTGTGACATAAAAACTTGCAATGCTTTGTGTTGTCTTTTCAGTGTATCTCCTTATCACCTCTTTGAGAATGAGATATCCATTATTGCAGTCAACATTAATCCTTTCAGCTTTCCTCAAGCTCTTGGCTGGATTAGTTCAATGGGATCTAGGTAAGAAAGACAAAAGACTGAAACACAAAGTGTTCCTCCTCATTTATTATCTACAGTTAAACCTCACTTATACGTAATGCACTTTTATGTTTTTCACAGGTATAAGTTAAATATTTTGGGTACTGAACTTAGTCCATTAATACTAGTATTTAGTGGAATTGTAGTTTTATAGTTATACATTTTCTAATTAAAATACATCACATGTTTCTCAGCCCTAAGGACAAAATATATTCACTTATATAGAACAAATAAATGAAACAACTGGTAGGTATGTCAACTCCGATGTAAAAGTAGTAAAATGTTGTGTTCCTTAAGACTCAAATCTAGACCTCTTATTGTTTTTAATCAATATTGAAGATTTGCCAGTGAACATACTGCGTTCTACAACAGTATTGTATGTGGACGACACAAGCTTCATAATAAGTGGAAAATCTCAAAGAGCAAAGCTGACAGTGCTATGTCCATCTTAATGGAACAGCTGACTGCAAACAAACTTACCTAGTACAGATAAATCACAACGTATGAGCATCACTCTCTCCATTAGGAGGTCTGCAAATATTGCTCTGGTGTTCATTTAGAATAACAATCAAATTCAGTATACCTCTGAAGCAAAATTCTTAGGAATAACCATTGACAAATACGTCATCTGGAAGTCTCATAAGCCTTGAATACCCATATTTTGAGGAATGAAATTCTGTTAGGTAAATGAGAATTTTGCAACCAAAGGTAACAAGTCTTCATAGCAATTTTCAGGACTCCTGAAGTTCAAGGTGTGTATTGAACTTGTTAAAAGTGTGCTTGATGCCTAGTTTATACATATGCATCCTTAAGAACAGTTATGTTCTTAAAGTATTATTAGTACAATTTATTTTGCTGCAAAAGGTTCTTTTTATGTATACACATATAGTTTATTTTATTTTTCTAATTTTTTGCAGGTATCTTTCTTATGATAAGCTAGGAATCAAAACATTTGGTCTTAAAGAGTATGAAACAGCAATAAGGGAACTTCGCAAGGGCAGCATTGCAAAAGCTATGTACAAAATAGAGCACTAAATGTATTTGGTTGTATATTCTGTATATGCAAACATAGGATGTAAAGTGATTGTTGATTACTGTACCACCATCTTCTTGAATAAATATTCACAATGAAACTGCCATTTACTTCCTCTGCAGAATAAATATCTGCTGATTTAACTCATTTATATGACTGCATAGCAGATCCAACAGTCCTGAGATCCATCAAGGTCAACAAACAGAAGAAATCTGTCTAAAAATCACCATCACTTACAATCAAGATATGATGTGATACGTTAACATAGCTTCCTCTGCCAATGACAAATATCTGTTATATACCTATTTCATTGCATAATCGTTGCCATCACTTAATGATCCAGCTTGATTTATATATAAGCAATGACGACTTAAGCATTTCACTGCATAATCATTGCATTAATATTCCAGATATTCACTATCGGGAAGTATTGAAAAATAACGTGCCACCACTGCAACCTGTTAGGTTCATGGGAGAGAGTACAGACTATATAGCATATTGTAATATATTCCTCATTGTCGATACTATCAGGTTGCTGACTGCCGAGATGGTTGCTAGCCCAATGAATCTGATTGGTTCAAGTACATAAAGCATGGTAATAGCAAATGTGACTAATGGGCAGACAGGAAATGTGAATCATTTGGTTAGCATGCACCAACTCAATAACCATCTTATTCTTCAATTGTGTACGGTTGTTTGTTTCTATAGTTATTCTAACAGCACTCGAATACTAAATTAATGCATATTTGTTAGAATGACCTTCACTTATTATTTACCTATTTTAACCTTTTTCCAGGACAAATAACAGACTAGTCCAATAATATAAACTCTAGTTAAAAAGTGCATGCAATTCAACCGCATCATAAATGCTTTTATAAATAATGAAATAAAACGTAAATATGAAATTTGGTATTTATCTGTTTTTTAGTTATGCTGTTCACAGGCATATACAGGCGCCCAAGTATGTGTTTCTCTGTAAACTGGTACTTTTGTGAAATCTTGGTACTGAATTTTAGGATGGAATACAATAATTCTACCTCTATCTACTGCACTGGATGGCACAGAAAATAAAACTGCATGTTGTCCTGAGAATTTTGAGTTATTATCTCTTAATAGTTAATGCTCTATTCAGTCATTGTCTTAAAAAGTTTACATAGAACCTTCTGGTTCTCTCCTTGCAATAATATGTACACCCACGGACAAAAAAGTTGAGCAATGTCTGGAACGCAAAATTCATTTAAGTTGTACACAGCCCAGGGCTATGTTTACACCATATGCGATACAGTTGTGTAGCGGCAGCAACAAGTTATCACAATTAAGGAAATTGAAGCTATTAACAGTAAAGCAACAAGATTCTAAAGTAAGAACAAATTAGAAACTAAAAACTTCACTTATTTTAGTAATGTTGTAAGTTATTTTTTCAACCACTGACTCGAGTTTCAAGTTGCCTCCAACTCATTCTCAAAGCTAACAGAATGAGTTGGAGACAACTTGAAACTCGAGTCAGTGGTTGAAAAAATAACTTACAACATTACTAAGATAAGTGAAGTTTTTAGTTTCTAATTTGTTCTTACTTTAGAAGTTATCACAAGTTCCAAATCTTAATATTACTAAGTCGTATGATCAATCAAGTCGCTGTGAAGTGTAGGACTTAGAGGAATTTGGCATTCAGTTATGACTTTTTTTTCCTCCATTGGGGTACCAACCTTTTATCTCTTAAGTATTTTTATCTTTTTAAGAGTTGTATTTAGTTGAAAACTTAGGTATTTTTGTTTCAACTAAACTACCTAGTTTAAGGCTGCTGAATAAACAGGGTAGTTAAAACTGAAAACTTAAATAAATGTCAGAGTGGTAATTATTATTTATTTATGCCAACAAGCTTACTGCTGGTGTTTTTAAACACACAATTACTATCTAAAGGTTACTTAAAACCCTGGACATAAAGTACTTACAATTGTAAGTCGCCCTTGGGGTATTTATCTCTAGTGTGAGATTCCCTTTTGGTTACCTAGGAAAAAAGTACAAATCAGCTAGGGAATTTAATGTCGTACTGGCAAGTTGCCCATGGTAGCTTAACAGTTAGAGCAGCCGCTCGATAAGCGGAAGATCCGTGGTTTAAATCCCGGCTGTGGCATTGAATTTTTCAGTTTCTGATTCAACCTCTTAAATGTCAGAATGTTTCTGTTTGTCAGGCACACAAACTTTCATGAAAGAAATTGTGTTATAAGTCATTGAAGTTACACAAAAATTACTTCAGGGAAAACATAGCTATGTATTTATGTCAAACATCTTTTTCATGTTATTGTTTCCAAAATACTCATTATTTACATGAAGTATTCATTCATTTCTTGTGGATTAATGGTTAATATCATTGATGTACAGTTGAGACATTGTTGAGCTGGATTTGTGACACCAACTTCACCTTAACCACTTTTAAATTTTAGTGTTATGCCACAAATCCAACTAAACAATCTTCCAGGTATTGTTTCACTTCACTGTCTCCAGCTTCTAACAACCAAATTAATCAATCAATCATTGATTTGTTTTATGAACAGCTGACTTTTATAGCAGTTTTCCGCATGTATACTGATTTATGTATAAGGGGACTTCAAAAAGTAAGTTACAAATGATTATGACAGGCCAAGCAACTTTTATTGAATGCTGCACTACACTGAAAAGTGGCACAGATACATGACACTACTTTTCAACATAGTCACCAAGTCTCTCTAAACAACGGTCTGAATGTTCTATCAGTAGTTCAATTCCTTAGCGATAAAAATGGGGTCCTTGGCCAGGGAGGCAGACCATTGTGCAAACTTCACCTTTAGCAAATCTGTTTCCCCCCATCTGCTCAACTTGCTGAACAGATGGGCATTGCACCGAACAAGATCTGGACTGTACACAGATTGGTTTCATACCTCCTATAAAAAACATTGAAGCAAAGCTTGTGTTGTGTTATGTATGCCATGTGGGGTGTTGCATTGTCGTGCAGGAGAGCAGTGCCTTTATTATTTATTTATACCAACAAAATTACTGTTGGAGTTTTTAAACACACAAGCAGTGTGTGGGCAATGTTTAAGAGGTAGAATTGGAACTGAAAAATTCAATGTCACAGCTAGGATCTGAACTAAAGACCATCCACAGCCTTTGCTTAATTTTACTATGACTAGATGGGACATTGCATTTGGTCCTTATAACAGAGTGGTGGATCTCTGTGGAATTTCAATGCTTTGTCCACAAGAAATCATACTGTCCCATGTATTTCAACTTTTGGAATATGTTTCCAGTTGATGCTTCATTTTGCTTGCACACTGTGACGCGCTTATTATCAGTAGCATAGCAGAGCACTGTCTGCAGAAATTCCAGAATATGCATTATTTTCTGACAAAGTGCTGCCATTCTTGTTGTGCGATGATCTTAGCATGGGGCAACATGTGTAACTTACATTTTGAAGCACCCTTGCACCTATTTGATATAACAAAGTTTTTACATGAGTCCAAAAATTCCTAGAGACTGCACTGGGTAAAAAAGGTTGTCTGACTGTTGTATATCAATTTTTTGGAAATTTTCATGTAAGGAAACACTTATTGCCTGTTTGAAAGAAGAGATAAGTGTTTGTAAAAACATTGTATATCTTTCTTTTGCAAAATAAATTATTCACAAAATTGTATGGTGACCAGGGAAATAGTTTTGATTATGCAGGTTTGCCATCACATTTTACTGCCAAAGAATATGTTTCATGAAAATAAGGAAAGAACATGTGCAGTAGGTTAAATAAAATAGAACTGATGTGATCATGTGAGTTTCTCTAACCTCTTATCATTTATTAGTGAATATACAAATTATTCTTACAAATCTATCTACTTCTTTTTGAATCACAATAAACCTTTGCAGAAATAAGATTACTAGTTATACAAGATTACATCAAATTCATTCCAAGTGAACAGGACTTCAAAGGTTATGCCCAGAAAATTAAGATGTACATTTTATTTGCCATGCTCATATCTTTAATATATGGCATTTTAATGAAAAATCATTAGGTATTTTTCAGAAAATCAAAAATTTGAAAAATGTTCCATACAAAAGGTAGTTTGGAGTTGGGGGATTCTCTTGAAGACCTGTCACATCTTTAAAAGATACTGAACTTAAATAAGAAGTTTGGTATTCATCTTACTTTATTCTCACATCAGTGAGTATCTCTCTTCTTTCATTTGATTCATGTCTTCAATCAAATTTTGTCTAAAAATCATTACTTCATCATGTTTTAGTTCCTCCCTACAAAAAAATCTGATGAGTTGCACTCACATGACTTTCTCTACTCTTGTACTAAACATTCTTACAAACTCTTATTCCTGTATGTTCTTAGTGTTACTTGAGATAAACATTTACAGAAATTATCTTATTGCTTATTTCCTTGTATGTGCAAGGGGAATATTAGAATACAGTAGGCTTTGAGCGATAGTCAAATCTTTTAAAGCTTTGAGATCCCATTCTGTTTGGATGCTTAACATAAAGAAATTAACAACGATGTTGCATTTCACAAAAATTTAAGTTTTCTGAAACTTACAAAAATAACAAGGAATATCTACAAAATATTTCACTCTTCAAAAAAATTTATTTGGACATAAATTGTGTGTTTTAATGAGATCTACATTTTTTGTACAGTAAGATTTTGTCTAGGGGTGTAAGGGGTAGTGATGTGCCTCCTATAGCCTCTCCTACCCAATGCCCATCCTCATCCTGCCCGTGGTGCACCCTGCTTTTAGCAGATGAGGCTCTGGGGACCGAATCACAGCGGTGTAACTGTTTCATCTAAAATGGAGGAAATGCCATTTACATATGTGCTGGCCTATCACAGCACAACAGCGTACCTCAGAGGCACATGAGGGGAAGGTTGGTGGATCTAAATACCACCTATTTAGTCCTCCCAGCCAGGTCCGATGGACCCGTTGACCAACGATAGGTGTGGTCCTCCTTGCAAAATGGGGGTTTAAGTCGGGTGATGTAACTGCCATATTGTAAAACTGGTGCCCGTTAAGAAAACAGTTACATGAAAGCCACATACAGTGTGTCCTGTGTAATGATCCAGCAGAAATGAATGAAGACCACTTGAAGACCTGTGAAGCATTAAGATCAGAAGAAACTACAGTTCAAAAGTATTGGAAAGCACGAATGCTAATGGCTTCATTGCCAGATGCAAGGCACTAGAAAACAACAACAACAACAACAAGATTTTGTCTATCTCTGGTAGTTTACGAGTTATTCAAAAGTCATCCAGAGTAGACAGGACTACATGGGCTA
The DNA here is from genome assembly GCA_030765045.1 of Tenodera sinensis. Taxonomy (NCBI): domain Eukaryota; kingdom Metazoa; phylum Arthropoda; class Insecta; order Mantodea; family Mantidae; genus Tenodera; species Tenodera sinensis. The sequence goes on from CM060970.1 coordinate 21,450,142, forward strand.
TAGGCAGAAAATTCAAGATATACATTTTATCATAAAAATATCTTAAACATATGTCATTTTAATCAAAATTGTTAGAGCCATTTTCAAGAAAATTAAAATTTTCGAAAAATTTTCCATGTAAAAGGTGTTTTGGGATGGATCTATTTTCTTCAAAATCATCATGTCACATCCTTGAAAGACATTAAACTCAAATACCAACTTTGGTTTTTAATTGACTTTTCGTTTTTGAGTTATGCTGTCCACAGACTGACATACTTTCAGACAGACAGACACACACATACGAACCATTTTCTAACAATGCTTTTTTTGGATTCAGGAGGTCTCAAAACATATTTCCGGTGAAATCTCAATATTGAATTTTTGGGTGGAATACAATACTTCCTCTACTTACCAGTAGAGCAAGTCAAAATCTGATGTGTTGTACTCACATACTAGCATAAACTATTCTTACAAATACTTATTCCTCTATCTACTTCATGTTAATTGAGATAAACATTTACAGAAACAACCGTATTGCTAATTTTCTTGTAGGTGCAAGGGGAATATGCAAACACATTGCATGTGTTTTAACAAGATCTACATTTTTTGTACAGTAAGATTTTGTCAGTCTCTTACAGCTAGATGTGCAAAAGTCATCCAGATTGCAGGAAATTCTGAGGACATTCCCAGCAAATTGAAGGTATACATTTCATTTGTCATAAAAATATCTTTAACATTGGTATTTTAATCAAAACCGTTAAGCCATTTTTAAGAAAATCAAAATTTTTTAAAAGTGTTCCATATGAATATTAGTCTGTGGTGGGGGGATATTCTTAAAAATCTTTGTGTCAAATCCTTGGAAGATATTAAACTTAAATGCCGAGTGTGGTATTTAAGAGTTTGTGTTTTAATTATTCTGTTTACAGACACACAGAGAGCTTTTTTGCAAAACTCTTTTTAGATAAAGGAGATCTCAAAACATGTATTGCCGATGAAATCTCAATATTGAATTTTTAGGCGGAATACTTGCTATGTGTAGCAGAGAAAGTAAAAAATGGAAATACAAGTGTCAGTAAGCGTAAAAACAGTGTTCTTTCACAGAAAGCTTGGTTTTGGTCTTAATTAGAAGTTAATGCATAGTATTTGAATTAGTGCACCCATATGTGAGCAATGAACATCCATATTTTAAGTTTCTTTTAGAGATGTGATGTCAATTGTGGCCCTGATTGGCAATGTCATGCAGAAGGCCACAGCATAGCAGACCAATATGTTGGAAATTAGTTCAGTGTAGGTTTTAGCAGAGCAATGGCTGCATCAGAGACTGCAGGCATGAATCAGTTGGACTTGCCTATTTGGCATAGGTCTTTGAATCCAAATGTTAAAAACAATTGTTATGTAAATTGTCAGGATTAGTATACAGTGCCTAGTATGTAATCAATGTGTTGCGGTAAAAAGAGACACCATTCAGTGAGCTTAATTTTGGAGGAAATCACCAACCCTGATTACTATGTTTTATGTTATTTCACTTATATAGAACCCAAAAGTATTTTAATAGGTGATTTGAATGCACACTCCCCTAGGTTGGCCTACAGAGATATAAATTCAGCAGGAAGAGTCATATAAGACCTATTAAACTCATCAACAATGGAATTAATATTTAATCCAAATGATCCACCCACTTACCTTCATTATAATGGTTCAGGTACAAATCCTGATCTTCTGATGGTGTCATCTGACATAATTGACAATACAAAAAGAGAAATAATAGAAGACCCAGGTTCAGGCCACAGAATCACCATAAACTCCATAAGAGGTCTAATAAATAAAAGTAACAAACCAAAAATTAAAACTTCGTGGAATTTTAAAAAAGCAGATTGGTCCAGTTTCCAAAATGAGATAGAAGGGAAGTGTAATATACTGTTAGAATCCGAGTTCAAGTCAACAGATGAAATGAATAAAAAAATTTGTGAAATATTATTGACAGCAGCCAAAACACATATCCCCAAAGGAAAGTTAAAGAAATATAGCTACTTTTGGTCTCTATCTTTATCTAAGTTAAAACACGAAAGAAATATAGCAAGAGTAAAAGCCGAAAGAACCAAGTGTCCAGAAGATGTACAAAACTGGAGAAGAAAAGCAGCCGTTTTTAAGAAAGAATTAATTACGGCAAAGAGGACCAGTTTCACAAATTTTGTAGAACATATGGACTATAGGAAAGATGGAAATAAAATATACAAATTCCTTAATAAAACAAAATTATCAAAAAATAAAACTGAACCATTAAAACATAATAACAAAAGCTTAACTACAGATAGTGAAATAGCAGAATCCCTTAACAAGTTTTATGCTCAGTCACAAAGAATACCCTAAGCGTATAAAAAACAAGATAAGGCTATCCAAAAAACTATCAGAGAAACTAATAAGCCAAAAGGTATACGAAATGATATTTTTATTCAGGATTTTAACGAAACAGAACTGGATTTAGCAATAGAACAATTACAGAACAAAAAATCTCCAGGACCTGACAAGATCCACCCAGAGTTTATTAAACACCTTGGCAGGAAAGGAAAAGAAATCCTACTTAAACTGTATAACACGTGTTGGAGAATGACTGTACCTTCCGACTGGAAAAAAGCCATTATCATCCCGATTTTAAAGAAAAACAAACCTTCAAACAATATTAATAGTTTCAGACCAATATCTTTGACCAGTGTTATTGCAAAAGTGATGGAAAGAATGGTGGCATCTAGACTTAACTGGTTCCTAGAATATTACAACTTAATTAATAGTTCACAGACCGGCTTCAGACAGAATCATAGTACAAGTGAAAATGTACTCCTACTAAGCCAAGACATCAAGGAAGCTTTCAATAGAAAGGAGGATACCTTAGCAGTATTCATTGATTTTAAATCAGCATATGACTCAGTCTGGAGAAACAAATTAATTGAGAAGTTGCAATCAATAGGTGTGAAAAGTAACATGCTTAAATGGATAACTCAGTTTATTTCACAAAGATTTTGTGCCAGTTAATATTAACATAAATTATAATAGTAAACCACTCAAAGCAGTTGATGATGCCAAATACTTAGGCATCACTTTCGACAGAAAGCTAAGTTGGAAAGAACATATAACAAACATCTCAGTAAAGGTTGAAAAGAAACTGCAAATCCTGAAAAGGTTAGCTGGTGCTAAATGGGGCTGCTCAAGGAGAGTCCTTAACACAACATACAAAATGTATGTTAAACCAAACCTCTTGTACTGTTCTGAAGCTTTAATAACAGCAGCAAATGCTAACATCAATAAACTTGAACAAATACAAAATCAGGCTCTTCGCCTAATCACTGGAGCAGTTAAATCCACACCTATTGATGCCATGCTTGCCTTAACACGGACCCCATCAATAACAACAAAAATAGAAGAACAAGCATTGCTCCAACACGAGAAAATGTTACGACTGCCAAACTCTAAATGGACAGAAGAGAACTTCTCCCCTTCAATCCTTAAAACTCATAGTAGTTTCCTAGAAAAGGTAACACAGATTAAATCCAAATTGAACATTCCTAACACCAGAGAAAATCTACTTATAAGAGAAAATCCATTGGAATTATTACAACCTAACTTCAGTTTGGAATTAATAGAGGAAATAAGTAAATCAGACACACCAAAAGAAATACAAAAACTTCTAGCTCTGGAAACAATCAATACTAGGTATCCCACAGAAGAATGGCTGCACATATATACTGATGGATCCTCCAAGGAAAACCTTACTGGAGCTGGAGTTACGTGTTCACATTTTTCCTTTTATCATTCTGTTGGCAGAGACACAACAAATTATGATGGAGAAATAGAGGCTATACACATTGCTCTCCGACAATTATTAAATCTTCCCTTAAATAAATTTAACAAGGCAGTAATTCTTTCAGATTCTAAAGCTGCAATTCAAGGAATATGTTCAAATACTACAAAGAAGTCAACAAAAATTAAAGAATGCTACAAAATGTTAACACAACTCCAAAAAGTTAATAAGACTAAGAGGTAGAACTGGAACTTAAAAATTCAATGCCACAACTGGGATTTGAACCACAGACCTTCCGCTTGCCGGGCGGACGCTCTAACCACTGAGCTATTGTGACAAACTGCCAGAATGGCATTAAATTCTGGCAGTTTGTCACAATAGCTCAGTGGTTAGAGTGTCCGCCCGGCAAGCGGAAGGTCTGTGGTTCAAATCCCAGTTGTGGCATTGAATTTTTAAGTTCCAGTTCTACCTCTTAAACTTTGCCCACACACGGCTTGTGTGTTTAAAAACACCAACAGTAAGTTTGTTGGCATAAATAAATAATAGTTAATAAGACTGTTCATCTCCAATGGATTCCAGCACACTGTGGAGTCATGGGGAATGAAGCTGCAGACTCACTTGCAAAGAAAGGCACAACAATAAAACAAAAATCTAAATTCAATTTCTCATATTCCTCAATAAAACGCTTGATCATTAAAAAATTTTCTCATTCATACCTACAAGAAATAGAAACAAATGCCAAAGATAAAAAATGGATTACACTACTTTGCAACCCAGATATAATCCCAGAGAGACCAAGGAAAACAGCAGTTGCAGCCTTCCGACAATTGACAAATCACGACTGCTTAGCAAGTCATCTCTACAGAATAGGTATCTTATCCTCACCAATATGCGTCCTGTGTAACGATCCAGCAGAAATGAACGAAGACCACTTGAAGACCTGTGAAGCATTAAGATCAGAAGAAACTACAGTTCAAAAGTATTGGAAAGCACGAATGCTAATGGCTTCATTGCCAGATGCAAGGCACTAGAAAACAACAACAACTTATATGAAAATAATCCAGGTAAATATTTTCTTATTTCTAATACCAGAAACCTAAAAATCTCCACTTCAAGGATAACAGAGTTTGAAGGCCACCATATTAATGTTTTCTATCAATATATACCTGATAAAAGTTCATATCGTTACTGTGTAATTAATTAATACAGTGTAATTTTTCTTTTATAAATTTATTTCAATATTTTATTTGACTGGTATATGCCTCAGATTAAAAAGGCATAACATTCATATCTCATTAAGAGGTAGGTATATAAATGCGTAAATGATTATTCTTTACAGTTTGAGAACCACTAACCTCATGACGCAGTGGCTAGGCAATAAGGGTGCTCTATGTTTAGGGTTTTGTTATTTTAATCATCTTAAATAACTACGTAAACCAATAAGTAATTTTCTATTTATAGCTGCTAAGAAGCAGTGTTCTCTTCATACATCAAACCTAGGCAGTTCTGAAGAAAAGCATTCATAAGGTACACATACTGTAAGAAAGGTTTTACCTGTGGATGCAGCCAAGCTGCATAGGTGATGACTGATAACGCTGTTAGTGTTCATGTGTTATGTCATTCTGTGTTCCAGGGCACTATTTGCCCAATTGTGCCCTGAAATGGATGTAACCTTGACACTACTGTTTTACAGTAGGTCATCTCATTCCGTAATATCCACTGACCATATTGACCTTGGATCTAGTTTTCAAACTACCATTTCATTCAGGTTTTAGTATCACTTAGTAACCTGGTTGAACTTTCACCAGAGTTCGTTTAGCCCATTCTCTCACTTCCTAATGTGAACCAGTTCCACTGTTCATTGTCACTTCATTTTCTTCCGTGGCCCGACGTAACCTCTTCTTCTGGACGGTTCACTCGCTGGCAAGTCGAAAACAGGTGGATCCCGTGGAATAACAGCGCTCACTGCACTTCATACCAGTGGTCACCAAATTGCTCGTGGAATAGTGCACTCGTCGCAGCAGACACGCATGCGCTAACTGGCTCGCTCGCTCCGCGAGGCTTACTTCACTGAACCCACTCATTTGCTTCACCAGACTTGTTCTCAAACAACACCGCAAGACTCACTTGCTTCGCTAAAGTGCTCGTTTATATTGCCGTAGGAACTTTCCAGAACGCTCTAAATGTCGAAACATCCAGACGGCTGTAGTTCTTTGGCGATAGCGCTTGTATTTACGCTGGGCAAGATCGCGGTTTATTTTATTTACTGTTCCAACTGGCCGTCGCCTATCTCCCGATAAATTTGCTCCTGGCAGCTTAGTCACAATCTCTTCACCGTTTACCAATGGCGTCTAGTGAGCTCAAATTTGACTGGGTATAATTTATTTAATAATAAAAGATACGCTAGCAATCTAGAAAATCCCTTTGTATTGCCGCACTAATTGTCAAGTGTTTGCTCGCGTGAGTGGTATGGGGTAGCTTTACCTTGAGCGCTTTTGTTGCACGCACCGTAAGTGGTGTGAGGCAGCCCGGCCTCGAGCCTTTGCTGTTGTCGCTGCCCTCGACCGACGTCACACTGCTCCTTCCTCAGCCCTGGTCGTTACGGCCAGCACCGTCGCAATTGGCCAGACCATCCCGTTGTACCATCAGCATCTTCCTTCGGGGCAGTCTCTGGATGCGGTAGACTTCGCCATCGAACCTCTTCTCCAGGTGGAACGATCCTTGGCAGTATTGTTGGGTAGCACCCGTTGGTTCGAATAGTACGAAGTCTGCTATCTTGCTTGAATCTTCTGCGGCAACCTCGCTGGTTGTGACGGGTCTTCCTGCGGTTGCTCTTCACCCAAATGCGTTGACGTGCCATTCTGCGCACAACGTAAAAACGATTCACGGAGTTCCATGACCGCCGACGAAATGGCAACTGGATTTAAAAGAAAACTTACTTCATCTGACTTAGTTTTAAAGGACGGTTGAAGTCACTAATACCATGAACTGTCCATGAAGCATCACCACCAAACACAGTTAAAACAAAACAACTATTTATTTCACTAGTTGTCAATCATGGTTTTTCTCTGTTCCAGGCTGATTACCCATGAAGCTGTAATAAATAACGCGCGCCGTGAAAGCTTTAAATCTTACAAGTTGCAATGTGTTTTGTGCATGCACGTAAGATCTGCTTGTAAAAAGTAGTGTATTGAGAGACATTTTAATACTTCACATGAGAAACTATCCAAGAAGTATGAGGGAGCTTCAAGAGCCCTAATTTTACAAGATTGCAAGAAAAACTTGAAACGCTAGACATATAAGTTTACAAAAATATCGCTTACGCAGGCCGCTGCATTAATTGCTTCTATAGTGTATAATTCAGTGGCGGTTCCCGGGGGATCGCATACTCGCAACTGCACACCCATTACTTTTTTCCGCATGCGAATGTGTATGGAAATGCATATGAGAAAGTCGAATGTCCAATTTTCTTGTACGTATATGAATTTGCTCGTTTAATTTTCTCGCGCCCTCTTTACCAAATGACAACACACTCAGTCAAGCTGAGACGCATAAGCCCGATTTTGTGACTGGCGAAGGTAGCTTTAGGCGAGGGGTACGCGAGGAGCAGTGCAAAGCTGGCACTTAAGAGTACGTTGAGTTAAGGCACCATAATCGACAAGGCCAACACATGCGATTCTTACCGCGCAAGCGCACTACATTCTCGTACAAGTCCCTCCGCTTTTCTTGCTACAAGCATTTCCCTCCCGTTTAGCAGAACCTACTAGGCAGCCAATGTGACGGTTCTAAATATAATGTAGCCATTTTCTATATTATATTAATGTTATAAACACAATTACCTACATCTAGTCTTATTAAACGATTATAAATGCATATAATTACTCTTCATCTCGTAATTTACTAAGGCCAATACTTCAGTTTGGAATAGTTATTTTGCTACAGTGTTTATTACTGTTTGTTATGTTTGTATTCTGGTAGCAAGTTACTTGCAGTTGTGTCTGCACATAGCGGGAAATTTGAATCTATGAAAGTGTGGAAATGAATAACATGGCGAAACTAAAGGAGATAAATCTTTCTGATTTATTTTTATAAGAGAAGCTGTTTTCCGTTCTTATTGTTTGCGAGTGAGAGAAATGGTGTCTGGACAAATAATAGTTCTTGTGATATTGGTCATTTAAAACAAAAAATAGCAAAACATAAGAGCTCAATTGCCCATATGAATTTAGAATTAGAATTGTGTGTTAGAGAAAGAAAGGGAGTAAAGGTGGAGAGGATGTAATGTACTGCACACCCACTGCGACAAGTCACGAGCCGCCACTGGTATAATTGGAAGTTGTGTAAGGAAAGAAAACATATAGTGATGGAGAAATGGTTATTGTTATGTTTGTTATTCAAATGGTGCAATTGCTATGGCCAATGAACTTGGTGAAAGCAGTTCGTCTACAAAATATGCAACTGTTTCCCTCTCTCGTCAGACAATCTCAAGATGAATACATAATATGGGAGGACAAATAACGCAGAAATTAGACGATGATTGGAGAATGCAGATATTTTTCGTTATGCTTGGACGCATGTGTCGACCAGACTTGAAGTTATTCAAGAACTTGATCAAAGGTTTTCTGACTTTGAAAATAAAAGTGAGTTGCTCCATTTCAATGACTCTTTGTGTGCTATTATTGTTAATCAATCATCGGAGTACCAACTGGAATTCTGCAATCTTCATGCCAATTCGTGTCTTCAAACCGGGACTGAGAGAGAGAGAGAGAGAGAGAGAGAGAGAGAGAGAGAGAGAGAGAGAGAGAGCGCTCAATTTTTTCAAGCTACCTACTTCTAGAAAATGTTTCCACGGCTTAGAGATTTTGGTTTGCACCCATGAACGTCGGCAGACTTTTTTTTTTTTTTTTCAGGGGGGGCCACATGTTGGAAGTTTGCAATTAAACAATATTAATTCATTATTCTGTTGCCAAAAACTGTAAAACATGAGTTATAATATTTTTGGCGGATAAGCATATTAATTTATGCTAAATAAAAACTGTTCTTTACATCAACATTAAAGCAATAGTCTGATAGTAATTGATTGCACATTACATTTATTATTCTCCAAGGGGGGAATGGAGGGCCGCGGCCCTCCCCCCTTGGAAATTAATGAACCTAATGTACAATCAATTACTGACTATTAGACTGTTATTTTAATTTTAATGTAAAGAACAATTTTTATTTAGCACAAATTAATACGGTTATCCGCAACAAATACTGTAACTTTTCACAACAAAATAATGAATTAACGTTGTTCGACTGCAAACTTCCAACATGCGGTCCCTCCCTAGAAAAAACGTCTGCCGACGCTCATGACACCTACTAAGATGACAATTACTAACACAGAACACCTAGTGGAAGTGAAGCTTTAGTGACCGAGTCGCACAATCCTCAGTGCTCACACTGATTCCTACATTTTCATGGGCGCCGCGAAAGGGGGGAAAAGGGGGGGGGAGCTGCGGCCCCCCCTTGGAAGTTGGTGAAGTTAATGTGCAACCAATTACTGACTATTAAACTATTATTTTAATTTTCATGTACAGAACAATTTTTATTTAGCACAAATTAATATGGTATCTGCAACAAATATAAATTTTGACAAAATAATGATTTAATATTATCTGATTGCAAACTTCCAATATGTGCCCCCCCCTGGAAAAAAGTCTGCCGACACTCATGTACATTTTGGACTTTGGTATGTACCCTATTTCAACAATTTACTTTGTATTTTTACTGTTAAATATATCTGAGTGAATTATGAATTGTCTAACTAGTTTGCTCCCCTCCCCCCTCCCCCCCCCAAATACCTATGAAGTTGGACAGACCTGGTCGGACTGTTTCATTCGAAGGTTTTCTTGGTCTGAAATGTTAACATACAGAATGAAAGTCAGAAACGAAAATCCCAAACGAACTGCAATATCACTATACATACAGGCATATATACGCGATGAAACTGAAATAGCCTCGAACCCCCATTGGAACGAAGACACTTCCCCTTTCCTACTGGCGCTTTGCATAAGCCCCGCCTTTTCGCCATCAGGCCCAGCTTTAGCCGCTAGGGGCGCTATCCTACAGTTCTACGTGGCGGCATGTGCAAAGGGTGAAAATCACACGTTAAAACTAGCCGATGATGACAAAATTAAAACACTTAATAATGATTATGATGATGATAACAATGATGATGACGACGATGACGAGGAGGAGGAGAACGACGACAAAACCTTTTTTTTTTTTTTTTTTTTTTTTTTTTTTTTTTTTTTTTTTTCGGGCTAAGCCCAAGAAGCACCAAACGTCCAGATGCCCCTGCTTTTCACTATAGCGAACACCCAGCGAACTCCTGTAGAAATATCGGCATATAATATCACGGCTATTTGAGTTCATACGAAAAATAATTCCAGTTTATAGAAGTACTCAACGACCCACAATTGATGCCATATCTATTAAACAGAGCTCGAACAGAATTCGATATGTAGAATGCAAAGAACTGGCGTAATTTATTGTACCACTTCCTTGATTATTTCGCAAACTCAATTCGGTTCTCATTCATTTGCCTGAGCTTATAAGTATACAACATTCCCGGGAAAGATAAATGAGGAAGTTTGCTTAACCAACAGTTTGACGCAAAAGTGCTTACTGCAAAATGCTTTTGAATTTTCACAATTTAAAAAGGAAAGAGTTATTTAAGATAAGTATATTATAGTAAACTTTTGATTCTCCTATTCTATACTTGTTAAAGGAAAGGGCTACTACATTCCACCCATTAATTCAACATCGAGATATGGGCGTCGGCAGACTTTTTTTTTCAGGTTATGAAGAGATTGGATGAAGTAGAAATCTTAAGCAACACAGGTTTGTTAGGTTAGATTTGCAACATTTTCGAGGAGCAAACTACACGTTGTGAAGACGGAGGAACATGGCAATTAGTGCAAGTGAGAGTGATTCTAGCTCTATTGATGGAGGACCAATAATGATGCCCCCTTCACCCGTGACACGGGAACAGCAGCGGGGAATGTTGGAAGTTTGCAATCAAATAAATTAATTCATTATTCTGTTGCCAAAAGTTATAGTATTTGTTGTGGATAACCGGATTAATTTGTGCTGAATAGAAATTGTTCTTTACATGAAAATTAAAACAATAGCCTAATAGTGAATCACTGACTGCTGATTAAATTCATTAACTTCTAAGGGGAGGGCCGCGTCCCGGCCCCTTGTCATCCCCACGGACCCAACGTCACGCCTATGCATCGAGATGTCATCAGTTTGTGTTCTGAAGATGTGACCACGATGTCCAGTGCAAGCTCGACGGTAAATTTATTTTTCTGATCACGCGATGTGGTGAACCTGCGCACTTGGGCACCTGAGGATACTATCGTGTACTAAAGGAAATCGTTCAAACTGTTTAAGCGGAAGTGCCAGAAAAAAAAGTTGACTAACGACAATAACTAAACCCATTGAAGCCGACAAAGGATTATTTTGATAATATAAGTAGGTTAGCGTCAACGTGAGTGTGAAGATAATACAATTAGGTTATGAAGAGATTGGATGAAGTAGAAATCTCAAGCAACACAGGTTTGTTAGGTTAGATTTGCAACATTTTCGAGGAGCAAACTACACGTTGTGAAGACGGAGGAACATGGCGGATAGTGCAAGTGAGAGTGATTCTAGCTCTATTGATGGAGGACCAATAATGATGCCCCCTTCACCCGTGACACGGGAACAGCTGCAGAAGAGGATAGAGTCATTGCAGCAGCAGAATAGAGTGTTAAAAGTTGAGCTTGAAACATACAAATTAAGAGTTAAAGCTTTGCAAGAGGAGAATCGAGGACTCCGACAAGCATCTGTGATCATAGTAAGTTTGCGCCTCGTATTAAGTATGTGTATCTGTGTGTTTATCATTCTTGCTCAGTTGTTTTGTGCGCTTCATGAAGAACAAGCATCACCTTGATATCAAAGATAAATTATATGATTTTTTTGTATCGCAAACCTCACCACCTGCCATTTTGTTGCAGCAAGCTAAGGCTGAACAAGAGGAAGAATTCATTAGCAACACACTGCTCAAAAAAATCCAAGCGCTGAAAAAGGAAAAAGAGACTTTGGCTCACCATTATGAACAAGAAGAAGAATGTCTTACCAATGATCTCTCAAGAAAACTAAATCAGGTAGGAGTCATGTTGAAAATTTAACTAGTGTTGCAGTTCAGTACAAGGTGTGGCATGTAGAAATCCATTGTTAAATGAACCTATAAACCCTAGTGTTTATTAACTAGAAGTAGCTTTGTTATTTCAGAATACATTTAAGCATCTATAATAATTCTGCAGTCTTTAGTAATACTGGCTGTTATACAGCAATTATAGATACCTGTATGGATTGCATGACAAGCAACAGAAGTTACTTATTCCTAACTGTTCCTTCTTACCTTTAAAAATTCAAGTAGCACTGTGCTATTTAATACATCTACAATGTGACAGCATATGTGAACATCAGAAAGGAGATTAGACCTGCAATAATTTAATCTCTTGATATTTTCTAAGTTTCATCAAGGCTGAAAAAAAAATCATATTTTAAGTCTGAATAGTTCTTTATGTTTGACTGGTTCTTCTGACTCTTGATACTACTGGTTTTGATGGATGTTGCATAGGGATAGACTAAACTGTTAAGCCACCACATTTTTTTAACTTGTGTCCCTGTCCTGAGGCCAGCACTTTTACTTCAACATACAGACAATAGATACCATTTAAACTAAGCTAGAAAAGCAATTTGTTTCACTATTTTATAAGGTGAGTTCCTATGTCTTGGCTTATGAGTTTAGTCTATCCCTATGCAACACCCATCAAAACCAGTAGTGAAGAAAATCAAGAGGCAGAAGTAGTAGTCAAACATAAAGAACTATTCAGACCCAAATGAGAAAAAGTGACAGGAGTGCATAGTTACGTTACTTATTTTACAGGATGGATTCACAGTTTAAGTCTTAACAAATTTCATTAAATGTGAGGAACCAAGACTCAGTCCTTTTTATTTTATCAGTAAAAGATGCAACAATCATTATTGGTTATTGGAAAACACTAGAAAATCACTTGTTGCAATTAGGTTTTTGGAGCTTGAGAACTGGCACTAAACTTGATCACACAGGGCACTTTCAGCTATCTTTTCCAGTCTGAGAATTTGAGGTCTGATCATTGTCATGCTCTCATATCTTCTTGATACAGATAGCTAAGAGCGTTAAGGCATGTACTTGTGAAGGGGATGTCCATGGTTGAAATCCTGCCAAGACCATCTTCCCTGACTGTTTTTTCATGTTTTCCTCAGTTCATATAATTGGTAAATACCAGGAAGGTATCCTAAAATTTAGGCCTGGAACATTCCCTGTAGTGGCGTAGGGAGCAAGGACAGATGTAAAACACTAGCAAAAAATCTGATGTGTTGCACTCACATGACTTTCTTTACTCTTGTACTATTCTTGTAAACTCTTATTCCTCTATCTTCTTCATCCTAATAAACATAAACGTTTGCAGAAATTATCTTATTGCTCATTTACTTGTAGGTGCAAGGGGAATGTGTGAATACAGCAGGCTTTGAGCGATAGTCAAATCTTTTGAAGTTTTCAAATTCCATTCTCTTTGCATGATTAACATAAAATCTGTTGCACTCACATTACTTTCTCTACTCTTGTACTAACCATTCTCACAAACTCTTATTCCTATATCTTCATGTTACTTGAGATAAACATTTACAGAAAGTATCTTTTTGCTTATTTCCTTGTAGATGCAAGGGGAACATGAGAATACAGTAGGTTTTGAGCGATAGTCAAATCATTTGAAGCTTTGAGATCCCATTTTCTTTGCACGCTTAACATATAAGAAACTGAACGATGTTGCATTTGACAAAAGTTTTAAGTTTTACGAAACTGACACAAATAACAAGGAATATCTCTGAAATGGTTCACTCTGCAAAAAATTTATTTAGACATAAATTGTTTTAGTGAGATCTACATTTTTTGTACAGTAAGATTTTGTCTGTTGCTTACAGTTTACGAGTTATTCAAAAGTCATCATCCAGAACATGAATAACATGTTCCATTTGTGGAAGGTATAAGTTCTGCAAAACTTGCATAAATAATGAGGAATATCCTGAAAATGGTTTGCTCCACAAAAAATTCACTTGGCTATAAATTGTGCATTTTAACGAGTTCTACATATTTTGTGTGCAGATGGTCTCACCCAAACAAAAAGAATAGAACTCAATAAAATTGTATTTGACTATAACATAGATATATTTTTCATACAAGAAGCAAATCTAACAAATGATCAACTTAAATACTTCAATTTTACTGGATTTTTACTACACCTACTACCCAAAAATAGACAGATAAGTAGTGGAATATTAGTTGGAGTCAAAAAGGATATTAAATCCTCCTTTCAAATTGTTAAAGAAATGGATAACACAGATAAAGCTGAATTAATAAAGCTAAATTTTTGGGACAACAAAACACATCTACATGTCTACAGTATTTGCAATCCTCCTAGGAATGAACCAGATCTCTCACTTATTGACCAATTAAATAAAACAATTGTAATTGGGGATTTCATTGCCCATTCCAAAAGATGGGGTTATGAAAAGGTAGATTCTACAGGGAAGATAGTGGAAGAATTTTTGAATACCACAATCTTTGAACTGATTTATAATGAAGATCTCACAACCTTCATACATTACTCTGGAGCAGACAGTGACCCAGACCTCTTGTTAGCTACAACGGATATTATTTCAAAAATTAAAAAACAAGTTATAGAAGACCGAAGTTCTCATCACAGAGCAGTAGTTGCTAATATAAAACTAGATAGTACAAATAACAGTCAACATCACACGAATCTGTATTGGAACTTCAAAAAAGCAGATGGGAACAAATATAAAACAGAACTGGAACATAAATTTAAAGAACAAACAAACTCACAGCTGCATGACCAACCAGATCATGTGAACAAAAATTTCTATAGTCATCTTAGAAACCACAAAAAAATATTCCTTGTGGAAGAATTAAACATTTCAAACCCTTTTAAAGCCCCCAGTTAGAAGAACTGAAAAAGCAAAGGAATATAGCTAGAAATACAGCTGAACAAACAAAAAAATATCAGATACTCAAATATTGCGAAAGATATGTGCCTCACTAAAAAAAAAGAAATTAATACAGCTAAAAAGAATCACTTTAATAATTCTAAGGCTTTCACGGCCGGTGTCAATACTAGATGCAATAATATTAACCGGGCTTGTGGGCCGTGGTCTATTGGGTTCCTTCTTCTTCCCAAACGTTTCGTCTGCGAGTACGGCAGACATCTTCAGTGGCGGCGAGGTCGAAGTTTCCTAGTGGAGATCTCAGCACCGACTGTGCTGGTCACCACCAGAGGTACGGTATTTATGTCGACCAGCACAGTCGGTGCTGAGATCTCCACTAGGAAACTTCGACCTCGCCGCCACTGAAGATGTCTGCCGTAGTCGCAGACGAAACATTTGGGAAGAAGAAGGAACCCAATAGACCACGGCCCACAAGCCCGGTTAATATTATTGCATCTAGTACTTTAATAATTTCTTAGAAAAAATGGATTATAGGACAGATGGTAACAAAGCGCATAAGTTCATAAAAAATGTCAAGGACAGGAAAGGAAACAACAGCACACTTGTCATACACAACAATAAAATATTAACAAATGATGCTGCCGTAGCCAAAACATTCAATAAATTATGCTAATTCACATAAAGTAACAAGAAATAATAAAAAGGAACATAAACAATTTAAGAAAGATTTGAAACCAGAAAGAGAATGTGATTCTAACACTCAATACAATACCTTTTTTCAAAATTTTAATATGCCAGAACTGAACATTACAATTAGTAGTCTAAAAACAGTCTCCTGAACCAGATAAGATACATCCAGAATTCATAAAAAACCTTGGAAAAACAACTACAACTAAAACTCTACAATCTATCCTGGAATACCACTGTACCTGCTGAATGGCAGAAAGCAATAATTGTCCTCTTGAAGAAAGATAAAACATCATCAGAAATAAAAGGATTATAGACCAATAGCTCTTACTAGCATAATAGCAAAGTTGATGGAAGGAATGGTGTCAGTTTAAATTGGTTTCTAGAATCACAAAATTTAATTTCTCCATACCAAGCTGGATTCAGAGAGTTCCACTCTACAAATGAATTCAACACTGTTTAATATATTTATTAATGATCTGCCACTACAAATACAAGAATCAGGTGTGAAGTGTGCACTATTTGCCAATGACTTAGTAGTGTGGACTTCAAAACCAAAAAATAAAAGTACAGAACTAGAAAAAACCATGCAACATTCCTTAACCAACCTACAAAAGTGGACCAAAGAAAATTTAATGACTGTTAATACAACAAAAACTACCAAATCTTTTCACTAAGAAAAAAACCACTAAAAATAAATCTAAATTTTGAGGGTCAACAATTACCAGAAACAAAGGAAGCAAAGTATATAGGAGTTTCATTTGATACCAAACTTACATGGACCAAACAAATAGAGAATGTAATACAAAGAGCAGAAAGGTGCTTTTCAGTGTTAAAATGTCTAACAGGAATGAAATGGGGATGTTCCAGAGCAACTCTAAACACAACATACAATGTATATATAAAGCCATTATTTACTTAATGCAGTGAAGTTCTTGTAACAGCACAAGTACAAAAAGTTCAAATCTTTGAAACCCAAAGTCAGAGACTAATTACAGGTGCAATCAAAACCACACCAATATCAGCTATGGAAATACTAATCAACCAATACCCCATTGAATGTAAAATAGAAAAAGGAACTCTTATTCAACACGAAAAGTTGATCAGACTCCCATTCAATACATGGAACAAGAGAAATTTTACACATACACTAAAGACTCAGGAGAGCTTTCTTTCCAAAATTCAAGAAATCAAGAAGAATGTAGACCTTCCTAATTCAAAGGAAAACTTTATATATGAAGTCAATCCGACACAAACATTAGACATCACATATTATTTACACCTGACAGAAGTTAAGAAAAGCGATACTCCAACTAGTGTTCTAAAATTATTGGCATTAGAGACAATCCATACTAGATTTCTGGGATATGAATGGCTCCATATTTATACTGATGGATCATTGATATCAAACCGAGATGGAGCAGGGGCTGGAGTCTTGTGTCACCTCTTTTCTGATTACAAATTTTTAAGTTATGGAACTATAAACTTTGATGGAGAAATTGAAGCAATTCGAATGGCCCTACAAAATCTTTTGTACAGAATTTCACATTTTCATTTAGCAGTTATTCTCTCAGATTCCAGGGCAGCAATTATAGCACTTCCAAGTTGTCATCAAAAAACCAAACAATTATAGAATGTTGGAAAATCCTTACCCATCTAAGAGCACTTCAAAAACATCTATACTCTGTTCATCTAGAGATTAGAGGAGATATAAACAAAGCACCAGTTTGTATCACTCCGCGGCCACGTGCTTTCACAATGACGCAACACAGTTACCTACCGCTACGCGTAGATATAATATGCATTTTACACTACTAAAAGGATATATTTACTTGATTCAAATAACATGTAGCACATGGAAATTAACTGCTACTTACGTCATCACTGTCCACAATAACACTTTTTCATTTCCTGCTCACAATCTCGAAACCAATCTCCAGAAGCAGCTTGTGGAGGGAGGTTAGTTTTAAATCTGGAAGATCGTGTTCAGAGTTAACTGCCAACAGCACTTTGTTTAAGGTGGGGATTCATTGACTGACGAACTTTTCGACGGATTGCAGATCTCACACTCACAAATTCGTTGCAAACTACAACCACCATTTATCTGGCACGTGGAAGCTTTTGGCTGGGATCTTCACCAACTGATGATTTCTCTTTGCGTGTGCTGTAAATACTTGCAACTGACACACCGGTAAACTCGAATGTTAATTTTATCACGTCTTTTAGCAAGTTCGGGATATTTCTCGCGGAACTTGGTAAACACGTTCAATATTATTGTCTTTTCACCACTTCGCAACGCTTTGCCACGCTTATGTTTTACAGCACTCACTTGTTCCGCCATGTTACTGTCATACTGAATAATGCGCGCGCAGAATGAATTAGGCTGGTTACAGATTCACGTAAGTGCGTATTCTTACACTTTAGCTATGCTTAGTACACTTAGTTCATGCTTTAGCAAACATTAAGTGACATTTCAGACCTTAGTAACAGTATTTCTTAAAGGGACTATTTACATGGCTAAAGCGTCAAGAGGGTGCGCTGTGGTCAAAACGCACGTGGTTTTGTTTACGTCTCCTCTAATCTCTAGATGAACAGAGTATAGTCTTCCAATGGATACCAGCTCACTGTGGACTGAGTGGTAATGACAAAGCTGATTTTCTTGCAAAAAAGGGTACCAGCACTGTACAGAAATCTATAGTTAATCTACCATTTTATGCAGCTAAAAGATTAGTCAACTCTGAATTCAAAAAAATTATTGCCAAATATTACTATGAAAAATCAAAAAATAAAAGATGGGAACTACCAAACATTCAAACAGTAATTCCTGAGTATCCTCGAAAAATGGCAGTTGCAACATTCAGGTTGATTACGAGACATGATTGTCTGGCAAAACATTTAAACAGAATTGGGATATATTCTTCACCACTCTGTCCTCTATGTGATCTGCAAGAGGAAATGGATCGAGACCACCTTCAAATATGCCTGGCTACTTCTAGCGCCCCATCTATCAGTGAAAAATATTGGAGAGCAAGAGGATTAATGACTTCATTGTCAGAAATCCAGCATTAGCTAACATTTTTTGTGTAGTAAGATTTGGTTTATCTCTTATGGTTTACCAGTTATGCAAAAGTCATCAAGAGTAAACAGGACTACTTGGGCTATAGCCAGAAAATTCAAAATATACATTTCATTTGTCATAAACATATCTTAAACATATGGCATTTTAATCAAAATCTTTAGAGCCATTTTTGAGCAAATTAAATTTTTTAAAGAGTTTCCATGTAAAGGGGAGTTTAGGGTGGAGGAATTTGCTTCAAAATCTTTGTGTTGCATCCTTTGTGTTAAACTTAAATACCAACTTTGGTTTTTAACCGACTTTTTCTTTAAGTTATGCTGTTCACAGACTGACACATATGGACCTTTTCCTAAAAGTGCTTTTTTTGGATTCAGGGGGTCTCAAAACATATATTGCCAGTGAAATCTCAACATCAAAGGTTTGGATGGAATACAATACTCCCTCTAGTTCCTATATGTAGCAGAGAAAGTAAAAATATTTTCGGCTCATTTCACGATTTCAGAGAAATATTAGATTTCAAGATTGCAAATTATATTGTGATTCACTACCATTATTATTAAAGAAAAGCTTATTTTTCAACCTATTTCAGTGGAAGTGAGATAGGCATTTGCAGAGTTAGTTTCATTACATGTTTTGTTGTAGGTACAAGAGGGATACAGGAAACTAAAGAAATAGTAGAATTGTTTCCATATATCAATTGATTGTTGTAGCACACAAACTGTGTGTAAGTAAACTTTGAAAGATGCAAGGGTGAGTCAAATGAAAACCAGAAAACTGCTATAGAAAATCTAAAACTTTTCTTAATTTGATCAGACCCAGTACGCATGCATGTAGACTCTCCTGCCATCAATTCACTTTGGTCCCACAACCCCATGTGACCCAGTATAATGATACAGGAGTTTCTAATATGGTGGCCCTCTGTTACAAAACAGCGCGGATAAGACCATACAGCATTCCTAAAACTATTTTAAAAAGGCTTTACTTACCAATATAATTATAGCAGGTGCTGAAACTGGCCACTGTCATCCATACATTTTTGGCACCTCTAGGAAATTATCCATCACTTGCCACAGTTCACGTTGAGAAATGGTGGCAATTTCCTGACAAATATTTTGTTTTAATTCTTCCAGGGTGTGCGTGTTTCTCTTGTACGCTTTATGCTTTAAGTTATTCCAGAGATAGAAATCGCAGGGGGTTAGGTCAGAGAACTGAGGGAGCCACAAATTTCTAGTAATAATTCTGTCCTGAAACATACTTTTAATTGTTCTCATCGAAAGATTGGTTGTATGAGCTGTTGCAGAGGCATGTTGAAAAAAAAAGGTAAAATCATAAAGTATGATTTGAAGCATTCCTGGCGACGATCGTATTCAAGATGTTCTCGGGCTTCGAGCCAGGTGTAGTGATGAAGAGTCATCGATGTTTCCGGAGTGTGCACTTCTCCCATCATCAGGATGATGAATGACTAGTAAGAGTAAAGGACCAATATATGTACTGTCTGCTAGTACGTACCGAGTAGAAAACACCCAGTCTAATATGGAGGTGGTTCAACCTCTATACTTTATATTACTTTATACCTGGATTCACGAAATACTGCTGCTTTTTGTGCCTTTGGGACAGCCGTGACACCAAGAACCACTATACAGTCAAGGAATGGCCAATAAGGAAATCATATGTTCCTGGAAACGTAAATGTGAACAATACCCCATTGGTTGAGCCCGATAAAATCATTTTGCCTCCCCTTCATATTGAGTTGGGCCTTATCAAGAACTTTGTGAAAGCTCTGGATAAAGAAAGTGAGACCTTCAATCACTTAAAAGAAAAGTTTCCCAAATTAAGTGAGGCAAAGCTGAAAGAGGGTATATTTGTTGGACCACAAATAAGAAAATTGCTGAAAGATCCAACCTTTGATACCAAACTCGTATATCAATTAGCTGCTTGGTCTTCTTTTAAAGTAATTGAGGAGCGGTTTTTCAAAACTCAATAGAGGACAAAATGATGTTTTTATAGAAATTACATTTTTTTATTCTAGTACATAACCTTTATTACACAAACATTATTTTTGGCTATACTATACATTATCATGGAACAATTTCAGAAAACAGTGAAACTCATAGAGGATAACCATTTTTTTTATAGTATTGGGCAGGGAAAAAAAGGTTGTTTTTTCAAAATTCGATAGAGGACATGGACTATGAAACAAACGAA
Source organism: Tenodera sinensis (assembly GCA_030765045.1). Taxonomy (NCBI): domain Eukaryota; kingdom Metazoa; phylum Arthropoda; class Insecta; order Mantodea; family Mantidae; genus Tenodera; species Tenodera sinensis. The sequence goes on from CM060970.1 coordinate 21,470,985, forward strand.
TTTGACTGAACCTTAATTAGCTACTAGTTTTATTGTTTTTACCTGTTTTGATTTTATTTTCATTCCTTCATAATTTATTTTTATGTACAGTATACAAAATTAATGGCTAATTCAACATTGTTGCATTAATGAAATAATAGACATTTATAAAATGTTACAAAATTATTAAATTAATAAATACAGAAATTTAAGAATACAAAGTGATTAAACTAGTTAGTGATGTGTACGCTTATTTTGATATCGTAACAGTTGCTGAGAACATCTTCATAAAATCTTTTTGCTTCTTCTGGAATTTCAAAAAATTGCATGAGTTTTTTTACATCTTGCTTCTTTTCACTGGACACCATGTTCATCTTCTGTAGACATGAGGACCTCAGCATTTCTTTGTGGCATGTTTTAATTCCAGATTTGAAAATGGAAACCTCCCCAGGTGACACTGTGTAAGTGTTCTTAACAGTTACAGAAACATTACACGCGTTTGTAGAAGACTTTTTGTACAATATGACACGTTGCATTCCTATGTTAAATGGCAGCTTTGCTTTCACAATCTTCCGAGTAGTCTCCTTCAGTGTTTTGATTTGCCAGTCCCTGTTGAGAACTTTGGCAACTCCATGGGATCGCAGAATTCGGTAGTATTCATTGAGTGACAAAAATCTTCCTTCTGTACTCCTTCTCAACCCTACCAAATACACGATCAGAAGCCATGTAACTGTGTCCTCGTATGGGAAAGAAATGACGTATAGACGTAAATTTGTAATTTCTAAAAAGGCAATGAGCATGGTCATTACTACACTGTTCTTATTTTGGCCATACATGAATCTGAGAAAAGATGAATAATGGAAGGACACTTCCTTTTTTTCTAGGTCTAACAGAAAATTCAACAAAGCAGATGCCACTTGATTACATCCCTTAGATGACTCAGTTTCCAACCAGGTGTAGAAATGTATATTCTTTCATTTATGGTTTAGAGTGAATCATAATGCAAAGATTATAGAACCAAACTTGCCTGGAATAATACACTTCACCTACTGATAATTTAGGTAGTGGCTGATTTTGCTGCATATCGAAACAGATTTTGATTACATCAGGATTTTCTTCTTTCATTATAGTATAAAACTTCTTTGCACGAAGTTTATGTACTCTGTTGTTTGTCCTATATTCATTCTTCTCCAAATCTGTCTCTTGCTTTATGGAAATTAGTCCCATCTTGCACGTGGAGCATGTATCAGTGTGTGGTGTTTTGAATGATAGATTAAAACACTTATAAAGAATAAACTTGTATTTGGATAAAGAGCATGTGGAAAGTTTTTCCTTCGCAAAATATTTTCCACGTTTTTTTAACATTTAATTACGGTGGTAGGTAATTCCTTGAAGATTTTTGTCTACTGTAGTGGCTTTCTTTGCACCTGTAGCTCTTAATATAATTTTTTATTGCAGTGATAAGCTCGTCCTTTGCACCAGTTCTATCTCCTCCTCGATTTTCTTTAGGTGAATTATTGCTAGAATAAAATTTTCTTGCAAGGAGGTTCAGTGTATCCTTAGACATGCCTGCTATTCCCTGAAAACTGGCAGCACTGATCGGTAAAACATGTCCATTTTTCTTTCTCATGCTGTATTTATACTCACAGATTGTTTTCTTTTAGAATTTTCCTCCTTTGCTTTCCTTCGTTTTGGAGAATCAGTTGTCATGCATTTAAGCAGGAATTTGTCTTGGTCCACTTATTTTGATGTTTTACTTTATTAGGGAAATCATTAATGTCTTCATATGTCAGATCTCGTACTCTGCATTCCTTACTTTCCCTCTTTATTGACTTCGATGAATAATGTTGAATTCCATGATTACATTTTATGGACGGTTTATTTATTAATAGGTTTTGTAGCTTGAACAAGATGTTTTCTTCTATTTTTCCTGCCACCATCAAGTTTAGTCACTAGAGAATCAAACCCTGTACTTTCGTCCATGACTTAGCTTGTACTTATGAGAAACTGGTTCAATCTAGGTACACACACAGTCATAGAAGTGATTCAGAAAGCTTAACATTCTTTACTGTGTGATAAACAATGGTTTTAAACAGCGACCTATGTTGCAGTAATGCCGCACTATCCTGAGTGTGTAACATGTTTGATTGCTAGGTCTTTGTAATGCCGCTTTGAGAGCGATGTTGATAAAAGGTTCTGAAAGAGTATGTGACAACAGAGTTTGTTGTTGACATAAACCACATGCCAAGTTGTATTGTCATTCTCTTCCCTTTGAATCAGAAAAGTGCGGCGATAATACCAAATGAATAATTCTCTGTTATTTAGCCGCGGGAAGGCTTTGAAATAATGATATGGTTTTTGTATAGCATCTAATTCCAGGAAAGCAAGATCGGACAAGCGGAATATTGCAAATTATTATCAGGTCAGTGATGGGTCTTGACAGGTGGCAAATCTTTTCATTTAGACTGTGCTGTATTGAGTTTTGTAAAATCGCTGTGTATATGTGCTCTATCGAGTTATGAAAAAATGCTCATGATTCACCATGCTATACTCATGGCAAATATTGAGTTATGCAAAATCTGATTTCACAGACCAATTGGTGGCATCGAAAACATACCGAATCCCATAATAACTATTTTATCAAAATTTATGCTCTATTGAGTTTTGAAAAAACACTCCTCAATTGTGAAAGGATTTTTGGGTAACAGAAAAGACAAAAACTATGTTACCATTGTGAGTGATCTGTTGGCCAATTATAAGAACAAGGGGTGTAGAATGTCACTTAAAATTCACTTTTTACGTTCTCACCTTGATTTCTTCCTGGAAAATTTGGGTGCCATAAGCGATGAGCATGGTAAACGCTTTCACCAAGACATTCTTACCATGGAACACTGTTACCAAAGCCATTGGAACCCTTCGATGATGGGTGACCATTGCTGGGGTCTTGTTAGGGAGAGTAAAATGGCAAACAAAAGAAGAGCTCCATCGTTGCATTTTTCAAAAACCAAAGATGATTAAAGGTGAAAATATCTTCTGAACTAATTTGGACCTTTTATTGGCATCATGTTCATATATACATACAGAATAGTATTGATTTCAAACGCTCTGAATATGTATTTTTGTTTGACTAATTGTGTCAATTTTCGCTATTACTATTTTTTATTCTGCTGTGTATCTAGGAAATGTGACATCATAGAGAAAAACTGATTTTACCATTGTATTCAGCACCCCAAAATTAGGTAAATCCACCCATTTACAAACCAGATGCAGAAAAAGAGTTCAAATTTAACTAGTGTTATCAGTGGTGCATTACCAAGTGGTGCACAAAAGTGAACTGCAGCTTTGATGTCCAGTTAACACATTTATGCAATAAGATTTTGGGGTGTCAATTTCTAAAAATTTTTTGCCTGGCATTTAAGTTGAAATTCTAATGTGTATGAACTATAAAATTGTCATGCCATATTGACAACTTGTCAAATTTCACAGGTCTTGCCCTTTGAGTTTTATGAAAATGGCCCCAGGACTTGACCTGTTGTATACTTTGCTGATACATCATTGTGGTAGAGGCCTGCTAATCTGAAAGTCCTCCTAATCCAAACAGAGCTAGGAAAAAATATCTAACTCAAATTTGTTTTGAGTTTTAACACAGGAAAAAATAAAGATTAAGCTTAAACTAGTTTTTCCAAGCAAAAGTATAAATTTATTAGCATAGAAAAACATGAAATAAATGCTGCAGGAGTAAACACTGAATCTGTCGGCTATCTTATATACAAAAACTAAAAAACGGAAGGCCTAGATCTACTGGCAATGTGCATAAAAAAGGTTTGCAATTTTTTTACATTAACGAGATGAAACAATAAAGGAAATTAAGACTTTAAAAGTGAAGTCACTGATCTTTTCATTCAACACACAAAACTTGAAGAGGCAATGTTTCACCAACATTGCATAAACATTGCATCACTAGGAGTTACAGTGGCGTGCTGCTAGACATAGCTTAGGGCTGCTGAGAAAAAGGTTACAGTAAATGGTCTTCGAGCCTCAGAATGTAGTTTTAAAATGAATTACAATGCACGGTACTAATTTCCTTCTTTCAATCATGTTAATACTTAGCACATAAACACTTAAGGTCAATATGTTGTATTTGAGAAAAATCCACCTAATCCGAATTTTCGCTAATCCGAACAGGGTTCGGTCCCAATTAATTCATATTAATGGTACTCTACTGTACAATATAAATGGATGTTGGTATGGATTAGGTGGATAAATGAACTCCAAAACCAGTTGACCAATCACCATGAGAATTGACATATCTTAAGTATTTTTCATGGAGAAGGTTTTTATGAGGTCCATTTTATTATGCAATGTATTACATTCACATGGTTTTCTCTACCAGTTTTTCTTTTACATAACACATTCACATGTCCTTCTGTACTCTTCCTCCTGCAAACAATTCATGCATTTTTCTACACTTTTGAAATATAAATGCAACATATAACATTCACGTTTTTTTCTACTCATTTTTCTTGTATGAAACAACTTCTTTCTCTATTCCCTCTTTACAAACAGTTCATACAATTTCTAGTATATGTTTTGAATAGAAATACAGCATATTACATTCACACAATTTTCTCTGTTCAGTTTTCTTTTACTAAACACAATCACGTTTGACTATTAGAAATGTTTAGTTCTTCCGGGCTTGTAGGCCGTGGTCTAGAAGGCATGGCAGATACCAACGTTTCGCCAAGTACCGCACTTGGCATCATCAGGGTAACACGATCCTCCGTCTGCACTGGTCAGAGTTTGAATGTGGAAGCAGAGAAGTAGTGGAAGTAATGACCGTTAACATCCGTTACGGTTATTTATATGGGTGGGGGTGGGCGGGGCATTGTTGCGCTGGCTATGGTAGCTATTGGCCAGTTGTAGGTGGGGTTTTATTACAACTCTTGTGTGTATCTGAAAGTTTATCTAAAACCGGAAGATTAACTACACTGGTTTTACCGAAAGAATTGGTCGTGATGTAAACAGAAGCACGTGTACAAATAGAATTAGAGTGTACCTTCATTGGCTGATGCCGCATATTACAAGGTACAAAGACTACAAAGTAGTTCGCTCAATTGTAGCAAAAACTACTGGATCTTCTCTGTATTATGTAACAAGAGCATGTGTACTATATAGAACTGCAATAAAATTAATCTAAAATAATTAATTACACTTAATCAGAAAATGAGCGAAGAACATGTGCAGACTGCCTTCTGTTGGTCAGCTTTGGAAGCGGGCAGGTGAGAGTGCTAGTGAACCATCATGATTGAACAAGTGCAGTTTATGAAACATTGCAGAGGGAAGCCTCTAACGAGTGGTGAAAAAGTTATAATTCTCAATGTGTTCCACAAACTATGCGAGAAATTTCCCACTTTAGCTATCAAAGATATTGTTAACCTTACAGCAGAGTTTACAGGTGTATCTGCATTAAGCATAAATTGCATGTGCAATGAAAGGTTAAAAACCTGGAAGTTAACCACGCCTATAACCATTAAGGTTCAGAGTTTACCACTGGTCACACCAAATCACATGAGCGTGCGTTCATTATATGCTTATAATCTGTTATTTGTACAAGCCATCTCTGATTCACAGGAGGGTAAGTTAGCGTTCGTTAATTAGCAGCCGCTGGGTATACCAAAGATAAAGGGAGAGGGGAAGAGCAGAACTACGATCTAGATGGAACACAACCTCTTTCAGATTCAGGTTAGGTATGTTAAAGCTTCATTTTCTATAGTGATTTTAAATTTATATTTAAATTTATGTTATGTTTTTGGTTCAGAGTGCTAGACGTGATTATCTGATCAGTAGCGTGTTTTAAACTGTCACATGAAGGATTGGTTGGTTGAAGGCAGGCAATGATAGATCCAGGCTCCATGTGGTTTTCTCTCTTAGCAACACGTGGTTACAAGTAGTGCCATTACTGCTCCAATCAGAGCGAGAAAGCAGAAGGATACATTTTTAGGCATTGTTTACGTCATGACCAATTCTTTTGCTGAAACCAGTATAGTAACTGGCTGGGGTGAAGGAAGACATGTAAGAACTCCGTGGAAAGATAAAGGACCTTGGCCAATATGTTAATGCCCTGGAAGTTAGCAGCAGCACCAAACAATTGAACTCCATGTGGAACAAATGCTTGACGAAAAACTCGTCTATGGGGGAGGCCTATGTTCAGCAGTGGACGTGTTACGGGTGAAATGATCATGCTTATGAAATATTTATATGCATCTTGGAAATGGCTAACGATTGTTATAAAAATTTATATTTAATGTTTTAAGCCCTGGGGGGTGTTAGCCCTACATAATGGGGAGGGTGGTCTAAGTAAATAAGTTAATGTTTTGCCTTTCAACTTTATCTAAATAAGTATCTTGTCCAAAAAACACAATTTTACAACAACAACAACAAAAGGCAAACAAAATGCTGAGCTAAGCTTGGACACCCAGGTGCTTACAAATAATTTGCTATTAATATTAGTCAATTATCAGGAGATCCAAAGATTTTAATTTGCAAATTTTTGTTTTAACAGTTGCGACAGGAAAAATGTCGTCTGGAACAGACACTAGAACAGGAGCAAGAATGTCTGGTAAACAAACTAATGAGAAAGATAGAGAAGCTGGAGGCTGAGACGCTTGCCAAGCAGAGCAACTTGGAGCAGCTGCGTCGAGAAAAGGTAAGTTCATTGTGCTCATTGTAGTTCTCACATTGCAACCTGAATCGTGTGGTAACTCAGGGGTAGAGCATAATTGACAAGTTCTGTAGTTTATTAACATTTACATGAATGGTATGTGTGTGGGTGGGTTGGTGGATATGTGCGTGGACATGTTTGATTTGTATGAGAAGTTTTGTTTACTACAAAGTTGATTTTAGTTACCTTTTTTACTGAAATACCTGCAGTGTGCGAAGATCAAGACTGTACTTTTTATTTAGGTTCTGTATTTGATCATATTTTTTCTGTAATCTTTTATCAGTTAGAGCTGGGTTGTAAAACCAATGAGAGTGGAAGCTTTTTACAACCTTATGGCTGTGGGTGGGTTTTTTCCTTTTTCTGTGGAGGCTATTTTAAAATATTGATTTTCACTACAGACATGATAAAAATATTAATTTCTATTGCATTATATTGTAATTTTTATGATAGTAATGCAAGACTTCTTGCTGGCTTAAGATTGTAGCCCAAATGCACTGCACCAATAGTAATGTACAGTGTTATGATAGTCCAGAGCTTATTTATGTGCCTGTCCTTCATGATGTTCCCCATCCCATAGCTTTAACAAAGTGCAACATGTGTATACTTAGTTTTGTAGGATTTAAAATATGACTGCATTACTAGTAACCTCCAGTAATAACTGGCAGTAAATAGATGTGGGCATTTAATAATGGTTGACATGAATTGTAAAGTCAACTTTCCCTCTTAAATTCATTTTCTCATTCTATCGCTAGAGGATATATTTAATCTTTTGACAGCTTTTGGTTATAGTTCTTGTTATGAAGTATAAAATATGGACCAGAAATTTGTTTATAGCCTAGAAAACGTTGCGTTTACTACCATTTGATACTGATACTGGAATTATTGACCTATGGAATTAGTAATTTTATAAAGAAATTATAGGAAGATAGAAGAATACTTTTCATATCAGTGCACAATGTAGGAAGCACTATTAACAATTTCGTCAGTGAATAAGAAGCCTTTAATCAAGTTCATGTTGAAGAAACAGCAGTTAGTAATGTCAGTGTAACTCAGGCGCGGCTCCTCAGGGTAGGCAGGGTAGGCACTGCCTACCCTATCGTAATACATTAACAAATAATGTTTAACTATGATTCTGCATTTTATCATTTGAACCGTCATTTTCCCCTAAATTGCAGTTCAAGAAAAGTTTTCTCGGTTATAATGACCAGCGCATGGTCAAATCCTTTAATCTCAATTCCGATTCATCAAAACTGCGCTGCGTGTTTGAAACGCGCGGCAGAAATGATACGCATGGAACCTGGGTAGTGGAAAGCCGGCTAGCTTAACCTCTGCCTGCCCGGCCCCCTTTCCTCAGTACGAGGCCCTTGAACAGGGATAAGGAAACATTCGGTCTGTATATGCACTCCGAGCATGCGTAGACGCGTCTGCCAGCAGTCCGAGCACTTGCCGGCCCAAATCCGAATTTATGCGACATTTTCCGAACAGCCATACTCCACGAACGAAGATCTCAGAGACCCGAACGTGTCGTTATCACTCTGTAATACCAGTATGACCGACTTAATTAGTGAGCTATTACAAATTTCGCTTTCGCGGCGCACTGACAATGAAAAGAGGAGTGTTTTAGCTATTTAACACAAACCTGCAGTCAGGCAAATTTTCAATTTCTTAATCTATTTTTGTCATGGGCGTCGCGAAACGGGGGCAAGGGGGGCCGCGGCCCCCCTTGGAAGTTGGTGAACTTAATGTGCAGTCAGTTATTGACTTTTAAACTATTATTTTAATTTTGATGTAAAGAACAATTTTTGTTTAGCACAAATTAATACGGTTATCTGCAACAAATACTATAAATTTTGACAGTAAAATAATGATTTAATATTATATGATTGCAAATTTCCAACATGTGCCCCCTCCCCCCTGGAAAAAAGTCTGCCGACACTCGTGATTTTAGTTTTGGCGGTAATTCGTCCGTAAAGTCACACTCATTCACTCTGCACTTATTAAACAACCAAATAATATATTGTTTGCGTTATCCGCAATGACTTCACCCTCTATATTTCGGATAAACGGGGTTTATTATTATTATTATTGTTGTTGTTGTTGTTACTGTTACACTTTGCCTACCCTAAAATTTTGACTGCGAGCCGCCACTGGTGTAACTAAGGCAGTTTGGCATTCCCAAGAACTCAGTTACTAAGAATTCCATTAGCTGAAGAATCAGTTAGAACACAGTGCCTTTTGAAACAAGAGTAAATTGAAAAATGAATGTCTGCCAGTTCTGAAAAATAAAAAGACAAATTCTTAGAAATTAGCAAGTCACAGAGTAAAAGTGGTGTTTCAGATGCAAATAAGAAATTACGATTTAGCAATGAATGTATAATGTAAGGAATTTTGATGGGATCATAATGAAGTAGAAGGGAAATGTGTTGATAAGAGCATTGTATTTCTAAAATGCATATTCTTTTTCTTTTTTAATCGATCCATTTATACCTTGCTGTTAGGGTTAGGTTTGCAAGGGTTTTAACTTATATACAATAGCCATTGAGTTTTCTACATTACATCACACTCTTATTCATACTTCTAGACTCTGGGTATAATATAGGAGATAGTCTTAACTAGAGAAAAATTTCGCCTCCCAGACAGGAATTGAACACGGGATCCCTCCCACAGCAGATATTCTTACTGACAGAGCTATGGGGCCAGTCCTCATGTCTTTTCTTTTGTGCATTACAGAAGTATTTTACTATGATCAATATCGGTAATCTGTATTGCATAAAGACCATACTTGGGTTTGTTGCAAGAGGATTCTCCACTTCAGTGATTTCACAGCAACTCAGCACTTTTCATTGTTGGTATGGGAACAGCTATTTTATACTATCAAGTTATATGTCAGAAGTTAGCAGATGTGATACTTTACAGGTTACAATTCCTAGCGCAAAGATTCAGAAACAGTTTAGATCTACAACTTGAAACACTTCAGTTTGTTATTAGCCTCTGTTAAATTTGTCAATCAGCATAACTGGTGTTGTCTATTCTCACACCCACACACACATACCTTTAGAAGAGTCCATAGTTTGTCACTATAGCAGCCGGCAGCCAAAGTCATCAAAGGTGGAGATATTGGACGCAACATCTAAAGTGTCGTATGTTGAGGAGACATTATCAGTACTTACTAATATCAGCAAGGATTTCAGCATAGTGTGACAGAAAGAAACAATTCCTCATCTGTTCAAGCATTCTTAACAGAATTTCCATATATTTTACATGCAATTTTTGTGCATTTACTGTACTGAGCATTTTATCTGTCTTAAATTTTGTGTCGTGGCAAAATTTACAGGTTTTAATTTCAAGAAGTTGGAAGTATGATGATAGAGTATCAGTATAGAGAGCCCAAAGATCCTCACTTCATGCCCCGGCAATGAAGCTGAATTTTTGCTGCTATTTAAAGTAGGCTGACTTTCGCAGTCTTGACATTGCAGGCACCCATTGGCATGTTATTCGTTTGAATGAAGTTCTTCTCTTGAATGTAATTGCAAATTGAAAGACAAATGATGAGAACATATGCAATAAAGAAATGTATTATTTGTTGCTTGTGAAGACTAAAATTTATTAATAGCCTACAGCTATTGCTTTAGAGATTGTTTCTGGTGTTACTGCTTGTGCTTTAGTTTGTGCTCACGGCTGTACAACATAGGCCCATGCTTCACCAAGCTACAAGCTTATTACAAGAGGTGCTATATGAGAATTCCACAAAAAAAGTTATTCATGGAGGGTGGTGATGGAACTGTTTTCCTTCATTAGCTGATGCTAGGAATGTTTTAACATCAGTAGAAGTTTTGTAAATATCAGCATATAAAAACTTGAAGAAAAATTAACTAACATTTGTCTAATGAAAGAATCCCAGAAAAACAGATAGGATTCGTTCTACTGCACCAGTCTGGTGTAAGTGTCATATGTATGTGCTAGGGGAATTTTAAATATACATATTTTGTTGGAAAGGGTAGAATGAGTGGCAAGTTCAATGCCAAAGCCAGAACTTGAACCATGGATCTGTTGGTTACCGCCCAGCTGCTCTAACCACGAAGCAAGTGAGCTGGAGAATTTGTTGCATCAGCACGTTGACCATGGTAGTTAGTGCTTAGGGCAGCTGGACCATAACTGGCAGATCCGTGGTTCAAATCATGACTATGGCATTGAATTTTTCAGTCTCATTCTACCCTTTCCAATCCTGTCCTTCACACAGTTATTGTGGAAGAACGATTAATTGCTATGATTGACCTTATGCATATTTTGTGCTAGGCAAATCTCATGAGAATAACGAAGTAAGGCACTCTACTTATTCCTTACTTTGCTTAAATACTGCCCTACACTTTGAAAGGTAGAATCGTAAATTGAAAAACTTAATGCCATAGCCCTATGCACGGCTGCTTGACATTAACCCTGGATCGCTTGTGTCACTTGCAATAACACATTCACTCCCATGTTATATTTTTTTTAGTAAGTTTGGTTTCTTAATAATATTCCTTTATTTTAAGATATATTACAGTTAGCATACAAGTTTGCATGTGCATTCGTTCAACTTTGCCCACACACGGCTTGTGTGTTTAAAAACACCAACAATAAGTTTGTTGGCATAAATAAATAGTTTTTGCTGTGTTCTTTGTGAATTGGACTGGAGCAGCTGTTACAACGATGTTGGGTGAAGCGGTTTTTCCTTCTGGGACAGAATATGCATCTTGAATTTTTCTATTTGTATTCCTTTGTTATAGTTATTTGTAATTCATGGATACTGGTAAAGTTTATATTATTTGTCTTTGATGGAGTGACTGCCTTGGGAAATGTATTTATTTCATCTAATATGGTTTTACAAGCATCATAAGTTCTGTAAGAAATTTTCTTTGAGGAATCAATTCATTGGTACTCATATTGATCTTGTAAATGACCTGCAGATTTACTCCTGTAATGTTTAGAAAGCTGAAGACGTTACATCAACTTCAACACAGTGCTATGTGATAACTCCCATGTTAGAAAAAACCTAAAAATGTGTATTGCTGTGAATAATGTGGCTCCCCACATCGTTTGCTTTGTATTTCTATACTAATTTCCATTTGAATGGTATTTAGAGATAGTGCTGTTCTATGCCTATTTTATTGAAAAAATAAAAGATTCAGAGCAATATATTATCAGTTAGATTTTATCTAATAACACAAGCGATCCCAGGTTAATGTAGTACCAGCTGTTGCGATGGTAGCTCAGTCATTAGTGCAGCAGTGTTTAGAGTGGAAGATCTGGGTTCAAATCCTCTCTTGCTCTTTATTTTATCTACTGTATATCTTTTTCCCACTGGCCGGGAGGGCTCAGGGAACTGACCATGTCCCACCCTCCAGTACTGCACCCCACCAATGACTCCTGTACTGGGCAGAGGTGGAGAGTACGCAGTTGCTGGGTGGCAAGCCTTGGCCCTTCATGGGCTGTTGTGCTAGGGTTTAATTAGTACAGTTATATCTTTTTCCCAGCTACTTTCTGTTGCTATATAGAGAGCCAAACATCTTTATTTATCTTATTAAATGTTTATTTTTATATATTCGTAAGTCTTTCATGCCATTTTCCCCCCAAAAAATTGTTTTAAGTACTCAAAATAAATTGTCAGTTATTCTAGCTTCATTTGCATGTCAGAAACTTACTGAGATTGTTTTCTATCACTAGACTAGACTCCTGTGGCTTGAAGATGGTGTTTCTTGTCTATATATACCTTATGATGAGTATTTTCGATGCACAACATGCCCTGTCACAAAATACCATCTACAAGCCTCAGGGGAAGGCATGCCACAACACACATTTATACTGCATTGTGACTCTATGCAGTACTGGAATATGTTAATGGTGGAACTGAGAGAGCTTGAAGGCAGTAGGCACCTTGACAGTAAGCTGCAAATGGCTAAGCATTCATTTTGGGTGTTTAATGTGTTTAAAAAGTTCTTTTTCTTACTCATTCTTTATACCTCTCTTAGCCCTGTTGTTGTTAGATATAAGCGTTATTTAGGTATTATGAAATTACTTGGATATATTATTGCAGGTGGAGCTAGAGAACACCTTGGAGCAAGAACAGGAAGCTTTGGTCAACAAATTATGGAAAAGAATGGACAAGCTGGAAGCTGAGAAAAGGTGAACTATTATAGATAATTCTAGTTTGTTTCAGCATTTTGGCTGTGAACATCCTTAAGGGGATTGGGATGTGCGAGCATATTTGGATGTGCACTGATCCAAGCAAACTGCCTTTTTGGGTTATACTTGATAGATCACTATAAAACAAAATTACTTCAGGGTACACCAGAAAAAGCTGATGTTTTGAAAAGAAAATATTTCAGTGGAAGGTGTACGTTTGATACATTCTTTTTATGAGGTATTAATGTGTATCACTATTTCGTGAATGAATTCATCTTTTAGCTTGATACTCACTGGGCATTTTTCATAAACTGTGGGTTTTCTTAAAGCCCCACAAAATGTAATCATGTGCAAATGATTATGATGGTCAACAGACCAGTATTCAGTTACTTTCCATATATCAAAGCAGTCAATGATAATTGTGCTAACACACTCAAACCATGTTAAGTATACACAAGGGTCTGTTAGTAAATTATACCTCCTAGTTTTTTCTTCTGAGCTAAATAAGCTATGTGAATGATATGAATTTGGCGCACTCCCTCAAACCTCCATTCCAATGCAATAGCAACTTCCTACAACAACCGGTGGCAGCACTGCTTCCTGTTGCAAAATGGCTGACATCGATGTGTGTATTATACAGCATTCCATTGAATTCTTAAATGCAGAAGGTGAAACGTCCATTTGGATTCATGAAAGGTTCACAAAAGTGTATGGTGATGCAGCAATGGCTGTCAGCACTGTTAGATGGGTTTGTTGGAGTGGAGCAGCGGATCTATTGCTGCAGTGACTGCATGCAACAATGAGCGAGTGGATGCGATTATTTGAGCTGACCATTGGATAACAATAGATGAATTCTACTATTACATCCCTCAGTAAAGGCAGTGTAGTGACAATAATTAAATAACTGGGGTACTCAAAGTTTGTTCATGATGGGTACAGTGATTGCTAATAAGCAGAATAAGGGGACACCAGAAACAATAGCCTTGGAGCATTTGCAGTACTTCAATTTGGAGGGAGAGGAGTTCTTGGATAAAATTATGATTGGAGACAAAATATGGGTTCATTTGTTTGAACCAGAATCAAAGGGACAGTCCATGCAGTGGTCTTGCACAACAAAAATCCAAAACTGTGCCATTGGCAGGGAAAGTGATGGTGCCATATTTTGGGACACAGGAGGTGTGATTATATTTGTTGGAACAGGAATGCAAAATAAATTTTATGCAATATGTCAGCACCCTCAAAAAGCTTAAAGCATGTCTTCAGTGAGTTCGCCCCAACAAAAACCATGGCAGATGTTCTGCTTTTGCACGACAATGCAAAACCACACACACTACTGAAGGGATTGTGAAAATTGGATGAGAAGTCTTGCCTCATCCCCCATACAACCCATCAGACTTCCATCTGTTTGGACCACTAAGGAAGCTCATTGCAGGATTCACATTCCAGATGCGGCGGCTGTGAAAAACTGTTCGTCAGTGACTTCTTAAGCAAGACAGCGTTTTATCACACAGGAATACATGCACTTGTTAAAAGGTGTGCTAAAACTGTGGAAAAGGATGGGGATTTAATTTAAAAGGTGAGTTAATTAATAACACTGAACAACACTTACAACATATTTTTCCGGGACACGTTTCGAAGGTTAACTTTCCTCCATTATCAACCGGACAATAATGGAGGAAAGTTAACCTTTGAAACGTGTCCCGGAAAAATATGTTGTAAGTGTTGTTCAGTGTTATTAATTAACTCACCTTTTAAATTAAATTAATTATAACAACACTGTTTTCAAACTTCTATGAAAGGAAGATAAGGATGGGAATTACTTGTTTTTTTAATTAACATCCTCCAACGTAGTGTCATATCAGATGATGAGTAAATGAAATGGGTGAAATAATGCTCAAATGAGCCCGAGGTCCATAGAGCTTTAAGTTACTCGTCTTCTCAAGATAAGGGAAAATCTCGGGTGAAAAAAACCTTATCTGGATAACTCGCCCTAAGCGAGGTTCGAACTCGTGACCTCTTGAACATGAGGCAGACATGCTACCACCATGCTACAGAGGCAGGTAGGGATTACATTGAAAAATGACAAAGTAATCCTCAATGTTGTGGCTTTCATACTGTAATCAGATTTTAATTTTCTTGCAAATTAAAAGAGAAAAAAAATAGGGGGCATTAGTTATTGACAGACCCTAGTTTATAGAAACTATCAAAAAGCTTAAAGTCTGGATTAAAGTCTCAGGATTGTGAGTCACCATTGGGATCAGTATCTTGAAAATGAGATCATGTCATGGTCTTCCAGGAGAATGTTGTTAGCTAATGCTGGATTTCTGACAATGAAGTCATTAATCCTCTTGCTCTCCAATATTTTTCACTGATGGATGGGGTGCTAGAAGTGGCCGGGCATATTTGAAGGTGGTCTTGGTCCATTTCCTGTTGCAGATCACATACAGGACAGTGGTGAAGATGTTTTACCAATCATGTCCTGTAATCAACCTGAAAGTTGCAACTACCGTTTTTCAGGGATGCTCAGGAATTACTGTTTGAATGTTTGGTAGTTCCCATCTTTTATTTTTTGATTTTTCATAGTAATATTTGGCAATAATTTTTTTGAATTCAGAGTTGACTAATCTTTTAGCTGCATAAAATGGTAGATTAACTATAGATTTCTGTAGTGCACTGCTGGTACCCCTTTTTGCAAGAAAATCAGCTTTGTCATTACCACTCAGTCAGGACCTCCTAAATACCGGACCTGACACTGTGATTCAAGATGGCCTATGTGGTGGGAACTACTTATAAACAACTCGTCTACAGGCTAAGATTTCAACACAGTAAAATAAAAATATTGTGTAATAACACGCCTATTTTGTGAATATGGGCTGTGTTAAACACAAAAACACTGTCTTAAACATAACCTCAAGTAAACAAAAAAGGATGACATTTAATATTAAACGATAACCCATGGGCAATGAAATATATAACTTTAAATATCATTCATGCAATCTACAGTTTTACATGCCATTATGTAACTGCATTACACACTCAAATTACAAAGAAGATAGACAAAACTGCAAGCAGCATGTTACTTAAATAAAACAGAAGTGTTGACCTTGAGTTGACTCAATTATTAATCATTGTTTACACTGTTTTTCACATTTGTACAATCTACATAATGTTATATACCTACACAAAACATACTATACTGGATGGCTGATATACAAATGCTGCCATTTAGGATAATTAACTACCTACTAAATTCAAAAGCTTTAGGGTGGAAATTTGCTTTTACTATTACTGAAAACTTTTGATTACTCAGTTTGCAACAACATATTACTCAGCACTTCATGACACTTTATTTTACAGGGGGAATCCACAAAAGCAGATGAAATATTAAAAATAATAACCGTAAAACAGCACTGTAAATGAAATATATGAAATACGTAATCTTAAATCAGCATTGTAAAGCAACATTGTGTTAGGTTAGGTTAGTGTTGTATATGAGTGGGGTGACAGGGTCCTGTTATCGAAATATTTACAATTTGGGCAGTGTTTAGACAATCATTTCAACGTAAATGCATTAATCAATCATTGTAGCATATATTACACTCGTTTATGCACATTTAGTAGCTAAATATCCGCCGCATAAGCGAAATAAAACGACTTCATCGCACGTACGAAATTTTCTCATAAATAAAACACTAAGTTTGAGCGCACAATAAAACTTACAAGATCGTAATCAGCAATAGAAACTGCATCCATTGCACTATGTTTCATTCGTTTTCTAGAGCGGCCGATGTTGTAAAGATTTACCAAACTTTGCTATAGTCTACAGTTTTACATGCAGCAATATATCACATTTCTTCTAAACTGCAGCTACACATTTAAATTACAAAGACAAAAGATAATGTGTAAATGCAAGCAGCATACTACTTACATGAAACAAACTGTTAGTGTTGCAGATGCCACTAATTGAGTTCACTCGAAATTATTGTCTTTCACTATTCACACTATTCACCATGTTATATATACAACGGCAACTAACACATAACGCTGCAATTTATAGTAATTAAATACTGAATTTATAAGCTTTACATTGTAATTTACCTTTTGTTTTAACTGTAAGTTTCTGATTTTTAATTTGCATCCGGGAATGCAACAGTTACAGGGCATTGTCATGTTTGAGGTTAGGTTGTAGTATGGCAACAATAACATACACTACTGGAACAGTTTTTCTTCAACAACCACTCACCACTGTAATCGTGACACAAATTGTACTTGCAAACAGATAAATTAACCACACTATACGGCTAACGTAGCCATAGTCCTAGATCAAACACAATAAACATGAACACGTAACCACGCAGTCAACACGTTATTAAATTTATTCCCGTTCCCTATACTGCCCAAATAAAACTTTTGAAACACCTGCTTTGCTAATATGAAGACAAACTTACATAGGAAGTATTATAACAAACAATAACTCGAAGACATAGAAAATAATACGAAAAACAGCGTGTGGAAACACCTCAGAAATCACTCCCACCAGCCGACGCCATTTTTGTACTACTGGGATGCCAGGGTCAGGTCCGTTAATCTAGAGGGTCCTGTCTCAGTCCACAGTGAGCTGGTGTCCATTGGAAGACTAGGTGTTTTTGAAGTGCTATAAGATGGGTAAGGATTTTCCAACATTCTATAATTGTTTGGTCTGTCCTCTATGAAATCTGCAAGAGGAAATGGATCGAGACCACCTTCAAATATACCCGGCCACTTCTAGTGCCCCATCCATCAGTGAAAAATATAGGAGAGCGAGAGGATTAATGACTTCATTGTCAGAAATCCAGCATTAGCTAACATAATTGTTTGGTTTTTTGGTGACAACTTGAAAGAAATTGCTATAATTGCCGCCCATGCTATATATGTGAATATAATAAATTTATGATACACAGCCATCAGCAACACAAACCTAGTTACAACAATTCAAACAGCTCACGGTACCTGCAAGCTTTGACTCGTGTAATGTTGTTGCTCTGTACAATTTAAATTCAAGGTTTAAGAGGTAGAACTGGAACTTAAAAATTCAATGCCACAACTGGGATTTGAACCACAGACTTTCCGCTTGCTGGGCGGACGCTCTAACCACTGAGCTATTGTGACAAACTGCCAGAATGGCATTAAATTCTCAAGCCAGTTCGTATTTCTCCTGGTAAACCACAAAGGCAGTCTCACATCAGAAACAATTACCCCAATGGTGACTTACTATTGTAAGTACTTTATATCCCAGGATTAAATAACCATTCTGGCAGTTTGTCACAATAGCTCAGTGGTTAGAGCATCCGCCCGGCAAGGGAAGGTCTGTGGTTCAAATCCCAGTTGTGGCATTGAATTTTTAAGTTCCAGTTCTACCTCTTAAACTTAGCCCACACACGGCTTGTGTGTTTAAAAAACAGCAACAGTAAGTTTGTTGGCATAAATAAATAATAAATGCTGTGGTTTGCAGATTTCCCATTTCTTGTGACAGGGGTTGTGGGGGTTTTCGGGGAGAATATTTTAAACTTTCTTTTTTTCGTTACTACTTATTTATGCCAACAAAGTTCCTCTTGGTATTTTTCAAACACACAAGCCATGTGTGGGCACTGTATTGAGAGGTAGAATCAGAAAAGCCTTGCATGAAGCGGAAGGTCTGTGGTTGAAATCCTGACTGTGGCATACAATTTTTCAGTTCCAATTCTAGCTCTCAATTTCTTTTTTCTTGTTTATTTCTGAGCTGACCGCATTTCTCTGAACTGTTTTAGGAGGTTTTGATATAGTGAGCCTTCTTGGAATCCAAGTACCAGGAAATTTTTCTGCAAAATGTTGTCAATTTTCCCAGCATTCCTCTTTATGAAAAGATAAATTCTCTGTTATAACGTACAATTTTGTGGAGCCATATTAAACCCCAGTTAAGATGTATACCAGTGATATAATGTTGCAACAGCTTATAGGTAACTGAATAGCAGAGAGATGAAGAGCTCTTACTGCCTGTCCATCAAATTGAACCTTGTCTATTGGCGAATGACAGCACTAGTGCAGGGGCCACATGTTGCCTTGTGCTTTGAAGAATCAAGGAACTCTGTACATTAAGCACGGAAAATTTCAGCTTTATAGTTCCATTAAAAACAAAGAATGGCACATGTGTCAAGGAAAATACAGTTTAAAGATAGTCTCAAGTGAAATTTAGCTGGAGAAGTTTGAGCCTAATTTATAAATTCTATACTCTTTAGCTGCAAGTTGTATTTCCTTGTTGAATAAGAGGTCTCGCAAGTGCAAGAGAGACTAATGGAATATACCTCAAAATTAGTCTGAGAGACATAAATAATAAGAATTCCACTAATACAAATGCAACAAATAAAAAGGCATATATTCCGTTTAAACAACTTAAAGATTTAAATGTTTTATATTAACTGATGATTCTTCAAATTGTACTGAAGTATTACAGCACTAGCATTTGTTTATAAGATGTTTACCACAACATGATAAACATGTCTTACTGTATGTAGGACATACCACATGCAATGCAGCATTGGTATGAATGCTGAAGGGAAAATTCATTTTATATGCTATATTGGTTTTGTATTTGAGAAAAAGTATTGCTAGAAAGAGTGCCACATCTCGCTTCACAGTGAATTGTTAATAAAAAGATTCCAAATTATGATCATGGGGCTGTTTGAATTAGAGGCATGCATTGGTCCTAAGACAGACTAATAAACTGGAGACTAATTGTTCTTTCACATTGGCTGTTTGTAGGACAAGGTCGGAAAGATAGAAATTCAGTGCCATAGCTGGGATTTGAATCACAATCCTCCAGCTTTCATCTGGTTGATCTTACCAACTGAGCTACCATATGAGACCTGTTTATGATTTACTGGCGAAATGTGATTCTCTTGGACAATTTGCTGTGGTAGCTCTGTTGGTAAGAACAACCGGATGGAGACCAAAAGATTTGTGGTTGAAATCCCTGTTTTGGCTTTGAATTTTTCAATCTGACTCCTTTATAGTAGCCTTTATTTAGATACATGTTAGCACTATATAAGGTTTGTGTTGTTTAATGAGTGTGTTTGTGTACAGAATGCTTCAGATCAAATTGGACCAGCCTGTCTCAGACCCAGCTTCTCCTCGGGAGATCAGCAATGGTGACACTGCTGCCAACTTGAGCACCCACATACAGACGCTGCGTAGTGAAGTGGCAAGACTGCGTAACCAATTGGCCATAGCACAGCAAGAGCGTAAGTTTTCACGACTATAACAATTGATCCAAAAACCAAACACTGGTTTTATATTAATATTATATTAATCTGGAAGTTAAGTGTCGCATCACATTAAAATAGAAAAATGACTCGATTAATAACTTTAAACAACACTCACTTTTTAAATTTCCTGGAACATGTTTCAGAGACTATAGGGGAAACAGCTTATGGGCAGTTCCCAAGAATTCAATATGGCTGACATTACACCAAACTGCAGGCAACATTACACCAAAAAGCAGTACTGCCAATGTATATAATAAAAGCATTATTTCTAACCTCTAATATCGCAGGGTTAAAGTAACATTTTTTTTTTAATTTAAAAGTAACATGCTTTAAAACGACAATGCTTGAACATTGTTACCACACAACACAAGAAGCTACTCGTTTTCGGCAAATCTTGTTCTGCAATAACACTTTTGTATAAAATCACTTCCAAACGTTGAATATCATAATATATAGTTAATGCACTACTGTGTTGTGAAGATAAAAATAAAACAGTAACTATAATTGCATATGCTGCTCTAAAACAATTCAAGACAAAATCACGCAAATACAAGCATTACAAATGTGTCCACAGATTAATTAATTAATATGGCATCTAAACAGAATCCTGGTTTAAAATCAGTTGACTTCTCTGCAATCGGTTAAAAAAAGGGCTTCTGTAGCAACATAATGGATGCAATAACACCAACTATGGCTGAGCCTTACCATGGTTATATTTTATGAACAGTTGACGGTACTAATGCAATGTGACATGGAATATCACCAAACATAATCAGACCATGCCACAGTGGGGGAAAATGTCACAGTTGGTTTTTGGGGTATTCCAGTAAGCTATTTCCTCTATAGTTTCCTCCATTATCAACTGGACATCAACTGAACTTGTTTGTAGAGGTTGGTGATTCTAATAACTTGTACAAACTGAACTTGTTTGTAGGGGTTGGTTCTTTAGTAGGTTGTTCTGGCAGTGATTCTAATAACTTGTACAATGTGTTGTTCTGTGGGATGTATATATTACTGGGAGCAATGCTAATATTATTAAATTACAATGGAAGTCAAATAGATGCTTCAAAAACATTTTCTATGAACATGTTATCATGAGCAGATCGTGACTTGTTGCTGATATCTTCTATGAATTCAACAGAATTCCTCTGTCAGTAAGCGGGTGAACTAGAGTAGCAGGTTCTGTCAGTAAGCGGGTGAACTAGAGTAGCAGGTTGTCTTCTTCAATGGGACGTCATCTTGATCTGACTAATGATAATATACTCGTGTTATGAGCAGTCCTTGAATGTTTGGTTTTGTCTAACTGATTGATGACTTGTGTTAAATGGAGTGAATTTTTCATGCTGTTTTGTGGATTTGATCCTGGCCCCTAAAACTGTCCAGGAAGTACAACAAAAAAACTATTAACGGTGATGCAGTATAAATTAAAATATTAATAGATCACTAAAACTTCACTTATCCTTTGTAATTATGTATTTTCCAACAAACCTGTTTGGCATGGTCAGTGTGCTGAATGTTTGCTTTCTTATTGTTACAACTGCCAGGTGACAGATTCTTTATTATTAAACAGTATATATATATATATATATATATATATATAATTTGTCCCCAAATTAAATATGTTGTGAATTTTACTTATTTCATATCTTGATCATTAAAAAATGTTCTCATTCATACCTACAAGAAATAGAAACAAGTGCCAAAGATAAAAAATGGATTACACTACTTTCCAACCCAGATATAATCCCCCAGAGACCAAGGAAAACAGCGGTTGCAGCCTTCCGACTATTGACAAATCACGACTGCTTAGCAAGTCATCTCTACAGAATAGGTATCTCAGCTTCACCAATATGTGTCCTGTGTAACGATCCAGCAGAAATGAACGAAGACCACTTGAAGACCTGTGAAGCATTAAGATCAGAAGGAACTACAGTTCAAAAGTATTGGAAAGCACGAATGCTAATGGCTTCATTGCCAGATGCAAGGCACTAAGATAACAACTTATTTCATATTTGCAATTAAATTTGTGTTACATCATTCTTCAATTGAGAATATTGCCTGTTTATCGATGTTATTTAACTACCATATTACCACTGTGTGTAAAAAAATTAAGGGTTATTTTAAATATTTACTGCCAAAAATGTTAAAAGGTTAGATTAAAATTGCTTTCTTAGCCTTTTTGGGATTGTAAAAGTATGCAGAAAATGATGTCATAGAATTGCGCCACATAGTGCGCACATATGCAGATAGATACATGTGCATAACTCAAAAGATGCAGCAAGATCAGCCTTTCTCTTTGCTGATAACGTCGGTATAGCATGGATGCATTTTTATGTGTGCATGTCATAAAATAGTGAAAGTAAAGTGATTAAGTGTTTAAAGATGTTAATTAGAAGAAAATAAGTGAAACATTAACTAACTTTAACAAGTTAACACAAAGTGTACAATTAAACGAAAGATGGCGGCCACAAGGTACCCTAGCTGAGCAGAACATTACTTCCACTTACTGGTGTTTTGCTCCTCACTGTAACTTTTCTGACCTTACCTTGGTCAATTCTTGTTCTCTTCCGACTCTGATGCTATTAGGGTTCCCGACAGCTAGGGAGTCTTTATTTTTCCAACCTCTCCATTTCTCTAATTTCTCTATGAACTCTTAACCCCTAACATGCTGATCTGTCATGGCATGTAATACATCCTCTGATTGGTAATCAGAGGATATGGTCGGTGAATTTATTTTGATAATTCTCCCAGTCAGGTCGGTGAAACCCATAAACCGACAGGTGTGCTTCTCCAGACATTCTTTGGGTTGTGAGAGAGCATGTGACCACCAAAACAAAAATATGGTGCTCTATAAAAGGTGGTTACATTTACTGCTCTGTCCTCTAAGATCTGCAAGAGGAAATGGACCAAGACCACCTTCAAATATGCCCGGCCACTTTTAGGGCCCCATCCATCTGAAAAATATTGGAGAGCAAGAGAATTAATGACTTCATTGTCAGAAATCCAGCATTAGCTAACAACAACATTAAATGAAAGAACATAGGATCGACGAAGTGTGAAGTGATAGAAAATGTGTTCAGCGAAATATTGCTAAATTTTCAGACATTAAATCTCGGCGATGCTAAGGAAGTCGATCCACTGAAATAAAAGATTTGCTACTATAATATGATTTAAACACTGTGAACGAGAGGGTGTGAATAAAATATTTCACAAAAATTTAACCCCGAGTCCACAATTCATTTTACCCTGTACTGCAACCTTACATAACAAAGATTTGAAAGCTCAAAGACTCAACGACGAACCCACCATCTTTAAAACTGCACCAATTATATTGCCAACTACAGGAATTAACACAAATTTGACAATCAGTTGGTGGTATTCTCAAATTCATTTTGCAATCCTCAAATACTTTTTCCCTGATCATCAAATCTATGGGTCCATTTTATTGTTCTAGTTACAGCCCACCTGGTAATTAGAATCTAAACATGGATATAATAGAACCATAGAAGAAAATGTTTATTCTAGGTGATTTTAATGCATATTGAAGACAATGGGGATATAAAGATATAGATTCAGCACGGAAGGTAGTGCAAGATTTTATAAACACCAGCTGATATATCAAAATGCAACCCCTAACACATTGGTGCTGTGTTTATGTTTACGATGATGGTGATGAGCTTTTGACTCTTTTGTTATCTTGGGTCGTGGTACTGGATGGAATGAACATACACTCTGGTTTAACTTTAGTGAAACATTTTATTTGCACCTTCTTGTTCACTGTATTTAAATCGTATCACAGTTACAAGTCTTTTATTTCAGTGGATCGACTTCCCTAGCATCGCCGAAATTTAATGTCTGAAAATTTAGCGATATTTCGCTAAGAGTGTTTTCTATCACTTTACATTTCGTCTATTTTACGTCCTTTTATTTACTCGCGCACTTCATATTAACTAACTTATTAAAGTTAGCTAATGTCTTACTTTTTTTTTACACAAATTAACAGTCTTTAAACACTTAGTAAATTTACTTTCACTATTTTATGACGGGCACACATAAAAATATGTCCATCCACACCAATCACATAGACGCTAATAACTAGACAATTGGCGCCGCATTACACTTCTTTTTGTGTACATCCGCGTATGCGTCCATCAAATAGTTCCTGTATTGCTAGGGAAGCAATCTTTAGCTATTCTCCCTTCGCTTTTAATATTGAACACATAATTCTGTTGTTGTTGTTTTCTAGTGCCTTGCATCTGGCAATGAAGCCATTAGCATTCGTGCTTTCCAATACTTTTGAACTGTAGTTCCTTCTGATCTTAATGCTTCACAGGTCTTCAAGTGGTCTTCGAACACATAATTCTTTTATTTAAACATATATATTAAAATCAAATATGGGAATATTTATGATGTCTTTAAACAAACTTAATTGTTTGTAACAATGAACATTAGTAACATGTTTTCGTCATTTAACCAACTCATACCAACATCAAAAAACAAATTACACTCTTAACAAATATTCACATAAACGATTTTCTTTTGGGGTCTTTTAATATTCTGTCTCAACATATATACATTATAGAGAAAACTACTAACCCAGATCTTACAGTAATGTCATGACCAAATTAGCAACACAAGAAGATTACGTAGCTTTGAATAAGCTAGTAACAGTGTTGAGAATCTAAATTATAATGAAAATTGAGTTGGACTGAAACACTTAACTTGCCACCACCAAACCCTTTATGGAAGTTCATCAGCCTACCGCTGGATGTCAGTCCAACCAACCACATCAAACATCAAGAACCAGGCAGTGGGAGCAAGTTAAGCTGTCGAAACCGGTCAAGATTAATTACATATAAGTGATGATTTGTGTTTCAATCCGACTCAATTTTCATTATAAAAATATTAGTTTTGTGAAGATGGAGGAAGTGGACATAGAGCTATAATTACAATTACTGATACCAAGAAACGTTGCCCAAATATTGAAAAATGACATATCTAGAATTTTAAAAAAGCTAATTGGTCCAAATATAGAACAGTTATAGAAAATGAAGAACAAGGCTTAGATTTATTAAAAATGTTAGTCAGTGATATAATGTTAAAATCTGCAAAGAAAAGCATTCAAGATAAACCTAAAAAAATATAAACCTTTTTGGAGCAAGAAATTGGTAACACTAAAAGTTGAAGAAATAATGCTAGAGATCTAGCTTATAACACTAAAAATAAGGAAGATGTAATAGAATGGAGAAAAGAAGATGCAACTTGTAGAAAAGAACTGCCTCCAAACGACAGTGTTATAAATTCTAATCTGAGCTGAATTACAGAACTAATAGCACCAAAGTACGAGAGCTGATTGACAAAGATAGGGACTGATTTTCACTTTCTCTACTGGTAAGTAGGGGAAGTATTGTATTCCTCCCAAAAATTCGATGTCGAGATTTCACCGGAAATATATGATTTGAGACCCCCTGAATCCAAAAAAAGGCCTTTTTAGATAAAGGACCACGCACGCTTGTGCGCATGTATGTGTGCGTGCATGTGTGGACAGCATAACTCAAAAAGGAAAAGTCTCTAAAAACCAAAGTTGGTATTTAAGTTTAATGTCTTTCAAGGATGCAATATGTAGATTTGAAGAAAATAGCCCTACCTTAAACTACTCTTTACATGGAAACTTTTTTGAAAATTTTGATTTTCTTGAAAATGCTAACGATTTTGATTAAATGTCTTATGTTTGAGACATTTTGATGGCAAATGAAATGTATATTTCGAATTTTCTGGCTATAGCCTATGTAGTCCTGTTAACTCTGGATGACTTTTGAATAACTGGTAAACCGTAAGAGATAGACAGAATCTTAATGCACAGAAAATGTAGATCTCCCTAAAACACACAATTTATCTCTGAATAAATTTTCTTGTAGGGTGAACCATTTCGAAGATATTCCTTGTAATGTGTGCAAGTTTCGGAAAACTTAAAACTTTCGTGAAATGGAACATGGTTCATTTTTTTATATATTAATCGTGCAAAGAGAACAATATCTCAAAGCTTTAAAAGATTTGAGTATTGCTCAAAGCCTTCTGTATTCTAATATTCCCACCTACAAGGAAATAAGCAATAAAATAATTTGTACAAATGTTTATCTTAACACGAAGATGATATAGGAATAAGAGTTAGAAGAATGGTTAGTACAAGAGTAGAGAAACTCATGTGGGTGCACACATCAGATTTTTTGCTGTAGCTTCTGTGATAGTTACCTTTCTGTAACATAAATATTTGAAAAGAGCCAGCTTTTATTTATGTCCATAGACAGCAGCACTCTCATAAATAAATATTTTGAATCTTTGAATAAGCTAGTAACAGTGATGTGAATCTAAATTATAATGAAAATCGAGTTGGATTGCACTTGTACATTTGTACATGTAATTAATCTTGACTAGTTTCAAGAGCCTAACTTGCTCCTATCATCAGAATTAACCAATTGGTTCTTGTAGATGTTGTTTGATATGTGGTTGGTTGGGCTGATGAACTTCCATAAAGTAATTATTATGTATTTATGCCAACAAACTTACTGTTGGTGTTTTTAAACACACAAGCCGTGTGTGGGCAAAGTTTGAGAGGTAGAACTGGAACTTAAAAATTCAATGCCACAACTGGGATTTGAACCACAGACCTTCTGCTTACCGGACGACTGCTCTACCACTGAGCTATTGTGACAAACTGCCAGAATGGCATTAAATTCTCAAACCAGTTCGTATCTCTCCTGGTGAACCACAAAGGCAGTCTCACATCAGAGACAAATTACCCCAATGGTAATGGTCTGTGGTTCAAATCCCAGTTGTGGCATTGAATTTTTAAGTTCCAGTTCTACCTCTCAAACTTTGTCCACACACGGCTTGTGTGTTTAAAAACACCAACAGTAAGTTTGTTGGCATAAATAAATAATAATTACCATCTGAAGGTTATTTAATCCTGGGATATAAAGTACTTACAATAGTAAGTTACCATTGGGGTAATTTGTCTCTGATGTGAGACTGCCTTTGTGGTTTACCAGGAGAAATACGAACTGGTTTGAGAACTTAATGCCATTCTGGCAGTTTGTCACAATAACTCAGTTGTAGAGCAGCCGCCCGGTAAGCGGAAGGTCTGTGGTTCAAATTCCAGTTGTGGCATTGAATTTTTAAGTTCCAGTTCTACCTTCCATAAAGTATTTGGTGGTGGTAAATCAAAGTTCATTATGCAGTTTGTTTTTTATGATATGAAGTTTCTCCCAGGTATCCAGCTCTGCAGCATGTTTTGTAGCTTTTAAAAGTTTTATGTTTGTCATAATGTTGTGATTTGTTGTCCAAAAATGTGTGCAACTGCAGATTTATCCATCTGTTTGTATTTGATGCATCTCATGTGTTCTTTTAGTCTGGTTTCTAAATTTCTCTTGGTTTTCACTATGTAAATCTAGTCACAATCTGGACAACTGAGTTGATAGGTCCTTCTTTTTAGTTCTGTGGTATCTGGTCCTTTGACTTGTTACACAGTAATTTCTCTATGCTGAAATTATTTTGTGGGATCAAAGTTAATGTATTTTTTGAAGATGTTATGGAATTTGTAGTGCTTACTTTGGATGGTAACCAAATTTTTTGAAAAGCATATTGCTTAAATAAGGTCAGCAAAAAATAATAGCATTACTAAGATAAGTGAAGTTTTTAGTGTCTAATTTGTTCTTACTTTAGAAGCATATTGCTTTTTTGTTGAGAGAGTTTAGTGATCTCTTTCAAGTGTTTCTGTTTTTTTGAATTGTGCTATTTTCTTGTCAGTCATTTGTTTGTTGCATCCATTATTAATTGCTGTGCTGACCATGTGTTTGTATTCTTTTTTGTATTCGCCTTCTGATAATGGGGTGAAAACCAATAAATAATATGTTATATATATTAATAATATGTGAAAGTTTATAAAACAAAATGCTTACATTGCAATGTAAGCAGATGATGTAATTGTATGGATGGCTGAAAAAACGACAAAAATGTATATACCAGATTAGAAGAAAAAATGAAAAATGTGTTAGTCAAATCAACTAAATGGACAAAATTAAATATATGCATTAACGTAGCAAAAACTAAATATGAAGTCCACACCATGAAACATTTACAAATCAATGGAAAACATAATATGCTGAGGGAATTGCGCTAGACAGAAAATTAAAAATGAAAGACCATGTAGAAAATATCACACAAAGGCTACAGAAAGAAGTAACATATTGAAGAGACTAGGTGAGTCTAAATGGGGCAGTTCAATAGAAGTTTTAAATAAAACATAACAGCTATATAATCCAGTATTAAGACATGGATGTGAATTACTATTAACTGCAGCTCAAGACAAAATTAATAAAATTGAGAAATGTCAGAATCAGTGTTTAAGATTGATAACAGGAGCTGTGAAAACACCAGTTAGTGCACTTCTCGCTGGGACAAATAACCCAATAAGCATAACTATATGTAAAATTGAAAACTACAATATACAATACTACAACAGAAACAGATCTTAGCAGATAAATCCACACAATTCATCGTAGTTTTTCTTTTTTAATGTAAATGATGTTCATCTTTATGATAAGCTTGTGATTGAGAATGAGTTTTTCAGTCCCATTTAAGGAACTGGTGTTCAAATGCTTTACACTATTTCATATAAATCAAACATAGTTTGTATATCTTTGATTGGTGTGCTGCTTCTGTGAAAAAGGATGTGGTACAGAGTTAATAAATGGTAGGATTGTTTTGCATATGTAGAAGTGTAGCAGTCCTACTATTGTCAAGCATAAGGTATTTACAGCTGTGCCATCTGTTGGAAGCATTGTCAATTAAGATATAATGAACTCATTAAGCTTATTAAGATATAATGAACTCATGAGAGATAAGCTCATCAGCTTAGAAGGTTTCAGTAGGTCATAGGAACAACCTGTTTGACCCATCAACAGTCTTAATCATTATATGCTCAAAATAAGATAAAAGTTCACATAGAACTAAACCATATAAAATATTAAAGGCACTGGTAAACTTTAAGGAAAAATTTGTAATGGACACAAATGTGTCATGTTAATTTCACCTGATTTTCTCTATCCACTATTATTTAATTTTATACACCTTATATAAACTATTGAGCAGAACATTACTTCCACTTACTGGTGTTTTGCTCCTCACTGTAACTTTTCTATCTGACCGTACCTTGGTCATCTCTTGTTCTCTTCCGACCCCGATACTATTAGGATTCCCGAGGGCTAGGGAGTCTTTATTTTTCCAATCTCTCCATTTCTCTAATTTCTCTATAAAATCTTAACCCCAACATGCTGACCTGTCATGGCATGTAATACGTCCTCTGATTGGTAATCAGAGGATATGGTCGGTGAATTTATTTTGATAACTCTCCCAGTCAGGTCAGTGAGACCTGTAAACCAACGACAGGTGTGGTCCTCCAGACATTCTGGGGGTTGTGAGAGAGCGATGTGACGACCAAAATATAAAAATATGGTGCTCTCTAAAAAACGGTTACTATTACTGCTACTGCTCTCTTCAATATCATGTGAAAAATATTGGAGAGCAAGAGGATTAATGACTTCATTGTCAGAAATCCAGCATTAGCTAACAACAACAAAATTGAAAACAAACCCAAGTAAACTTCACTGGTTTCAACAGCTACCTAGAGAATATAAGCTGAAAACACAGATCACAAACATCTTTTTTTAGAGAAGAATTATAATTACCTACATTTATCAGAAAAATGCACTTTTCATCCACCTAGAACTATTCCATTGGATTCTATTAGGATAGTAACAAATAGAGTTTACAGAACAACTAAATAAACAAGACTCACCAGAGGTATGCTCAATTGCTACACTTGAACATCTACATAATTAATTCCCTGAAACAAAGTGGCTCAGAATTTACTCATATGGTTCTGCACATAAATTGAGAAATAATGTTGTTGTTGTTGTTAGCTAATGCTGGATTTCTGACAATGAAGTCATTAATCCTCTTGCTCTCCAATATTTTTCACTGATGGATGGGGCATTAGAAGTGGCCGGGCATATTTGAAGGTGGTCTCGATCCATTTCCTCTTGCAGATCACATAGAGGACAGAGTGGTGAAGAATATATCCCAATTCTGTTTAAATGTTTTGCCAGACAATCATGTCCTGTAATTAACCTGAAGGTTGCAACTGCTGTTTTTCGAGGATACTCAGGAATTACTGTTTGAATGTTTAGTAGTTCCCATCTTTTATTCTTTGATTTTTCATAGTAATATTTTTCAATAATTTTTTTGAATTCAGAGTTGACTAATCTTTTAGCTGCATAAAATGGTAAATTAACTATTGATTTCTGCACATTGCCGGTACCCTTTTTTGCAAGAAAATCAGCTTTCTCATTACCACTCAGTCCACAGTGAGCTGGTATCCATTGGAAGACTAGGTGTTTTTGAAGTGCTGTTAGATGGGTAAGGATTTTCCAACATTCTATAATTGTTTGGTTTTGTGGTGACAACTTGGAAGTAATTGCTATAATTGCTGCCCTGGAATCTGAGAGAATAACTGCTTGCTGAAAATGTGAAATTCTGTACAAAAGATTTTGTAGGGCCATTCGAATTGCTTCAATTTCTCTGAAGAAATAATGTGGGAGGTGGTACATTGTTGTAAATACTTTTGACATTATTTATTTATGCCAACAAACTTACTGTTGGTGTTTTCAAACATACAAGCCATGTGTGGCTTTGAGAATAAGTTGGACTTAACTTGAAATGTATTAGCTGCAAAAGATCTTGCAATATTACTAAGATCAGTGAAGCTTTTAGTTTCTAATTTGTTCTTATTTTAGATTCTGTTGCTTCACTGTTAATAGCTTCATTATTTCCTTACTGAACAAAACTTATCCATCAATGCTGAGCTTTTCTCTAGTTTGTTGTAAGCCGATGACGGGTAATTTGTGTTTTATTTCAAACACTCATTAGAGTACAAATGACAAGATTCAACCTTCTTAAACATTTTCCTTTTGTTTCCTTTTGTGTATACCTGGAGATATTAACTGTATTGCAGACCGTACATATGCAATATGATTAATAAGGATATTACCATTGCTTTGGCAGATACTGAGAAGATGCAACGGTATGTTAATGAGGAGAAGAACATTCGTGAGGAAAACCTTCGCCTTCAGCGCAAACTGCAGTTAGAAGTTGAAAGGCGAGAAGCTCTTTGTCGACATCTCTCTGAATCGGAGAGCAGGTGCGTATTGTTCTGCTTCATTTCTATTTTCTAAGCCTCAACAACATGCATTTCTGTTGTATTATTCTTTTTTATTACTTTTTACTTTTCTACTGCACTGCTCAAAATAATTAGGGGGACAAGATTTTGTTAGTGTTTTTCCAGTTTGTAATGAAGGTGTACATACTACATATTATTGTTCAGACATATTTAAGATATTCAATCCACCATAAGTTTTAAAGCCATGGCCTGCTGACAATAGTACAATATATTGCATTATATTAAAAATTGAAATGAGTTATGTATAGGATGTAATGATTCGTTGTTGGTCTTTTTCGTGTTGTTAACAGAGTATTGCATCTCTCCACAACTTTTTATATTCAATAAGTTTAAAATGAGGTACTTATCCGAAGCTGAAGTTGTTTGAGCGGTCACATTGTGCAGGAAGGTTGGAGGGTTTGTGCAGTGGCTAGAGAGATCAATGCAGCTTCATCTGTTGGAAAGACCTGGAAAAAAGTTATTGAAATTGGCACCTATACTAGAAGACCAGGTCAGGGTCCAAAACAAAAAATGTCAACTAGAGGTGACCAAATATATGTTGAATTGTGCTCTTCAGTGATACACTGCCACTGCTAGAGACCATCTAAATAACCTGAGAGTGGCAACTGGTGTTATTGTCAGTAATCAGACAATAGGAAACTGGCTTCCAGAGGTAGGATTAAGACCAAGAAGACCTTGCAAGGTCCCTCAATTGCAACATCACAAGGTAGATCGATTGAGGTTGGCTCAACAACACAGGAATTGGCAGCTTCGTCACAGATGAATCTTGCTTTCATTTAACACAGTGTGATGGGTGTCAGCATGTAGATTGTCATGTTGAGTGGTATGATGAAGCTACAGTCCAAAATATTGACACTAGTCATACAGCTGGTGCGATTATGGCCACCTTATGGAATCTCCAGATACAGACAATGAACTGGCCAGCTATGAGTGCAGACCTTAATCACACTGAACATTTGTGGGATATGCTTGAATGCATGTCCAGAGGCATCCGATAGATCCTCAGACTCAACAGCTTGCAGATGTCCTCTGTTCTGGAATGGGACAGCATCCCACAAAAAGACGTTCGAAGGTTGATCAGAAGCATGCCTCGTAAGTGTGCAGCAATAATATATGCCCATGGAGGCCATACAAGATACTGAAATGACTTTTGTTTCGATTCAGTGGAAGGATTGTCCATTGTTGCTTTCTACACTTTGCTTAATTTCTGCTTACAGTAGCCAAGGCTGTTACGAGAGGTAAATGTGATTTGTGTCAGGAAAAAACTGAAGCTATTAACAGTGAAGCAACACAAATCTAAAGGTTTTAACATGAGACTATAAGCTTCGACCCATTGTGAATGCCATAGGCTCACCTACTTACCTGCTTGCCAAACATCTTACTACTCTACTGAATCCGCTGGTGGATGACTGTCAACACCATATTGCAAATTCCAGCCACTTTATACAGAAAATTTCAGCGCTGAAAGTGGACCCGGATGATATTTTGGTGAGTTTTGATGTGGAATCCTTGTTCACCAGAGTGCCGCTAGAGGACTCACTACAGCTCCTATCTGAACGGTTTCCGGAAGACATCACTCAGCTTTTCAGACACACGCTCACTTCCACATACTTCAATTACAATGGCCAGTTCTTCGAACAGACGGATGGGGCAGCCATGGGTTCACCGTTGTCACCTGCTATTGCCAACTTTTTCATGGAGAGCTTGGAACATACTGCTCTGGATACCACCTCAGACAAACCAAAGGCATTCTTCAGATACGTGGATGATACCTTTGTTATCTGGCCACATGGAAAAGGAAAACTTTCCACCTTCTTAGACCACCTCAACAACCTACATGCGAACATCAAGTTTACCATGGAAGTTGAGAACGATGGTTCACTCCCCTTCCTAGATGTTCTGGTCTACAAGAAGCCGGACGGCAGCCTAGGTCACACGGTATACAGGAAACCAACACACACCAACTGCTACTTGGACGCCTCCAGTCACCACCATCCTACTCAAAAGAAGACAGTGATCTCCACCTTGTTTCACCGGGCTTTCGATATTGCGGATGAAGACCACATTAAGCAGGAACTTAAATACCTACAAGACACATTGCTAAAAAACGGATACAGTGATAACGACATCAAAAAGGCATGCAAGAAGGTTGAAAACAATCGAAACAACCCCCAACGCCTCACTCAAAGGATGGATAGCTGACCGAACAAAGCCTACATACCATTCTACGGTTCCGTCTCAAACAAGATCTCCCGCATACTCGCTAGGTATAACGTCAAGACCTTCTTCACGCCTCCAAAGAAGATCCAAGAATACCTTAGGCCGGTAAAAGACCCACTTCGACTCAAGGTCCCAGGAGTTTACAGGATTCCTTGCAAATGTGGTAAAGTGTATGTAGGCCAAACAGGACGCACAATAGAAGAAAGGTGTAAAGCACATCGGCGCAATATCAGGCTTCTACAACCAGAGAAGTCAGCAGTGGCCGAGCATTGTATAGAGTATGTCCACAAAATAAACTTTGAAGACATCAAAGTTCTGGAGCATACGGACAAATACTGGGACAGAGTCATTAAGGAAGCCATTAAAATCAAACTACATCCAAACAATTATAAGAGGGACCGCGGACTTCAGCTAAGCCCTGCCTGGACAATAGCCATGAAACACATTCACAACAGCAACTATAGTGATTCTGGACCAAGTACTGACCCTCAAGAAAACACTGTGGCCGGTGACTAACATAGTCCGAAACAACACGCCCAATCACAAATCGTCACCCGCTCATTGGCCAGGGCAACGCAACCCCCTCCCACCTAACATTGTATATATATGGGGAGCGGAAAATTAACGGTCATTTTCATTCTGACGAAAGCCATGGAGTTTAGAATGGCCGAAAGCTCAATATTTTCAAACCTCACACAGCTGATCGCCTGTGAAACTGTAATAAATAACGTGCGCCGTGAAAGCTTTAAATCTTACACTATAAGCTTCACTTATCTTAATATCGGCTGAAAGTTCTAGAATTCCAATGTTGGAACTTTCAGCAGATAAGTGAAGCTTATAGTCTCCTGAATTTGTTAAAATCTTTAGATGATCTGTGCTATGCTAAATAAAGGTTAGTTACTCAAGAAAATTGTTTGATCACAATATATACCACTACAAAAATACACTCAAACGAAATCTTGTCCCTCTAATTACTTTGAGCAGTTTATGTATAGTGCATAAAAGTCTTGATACCAAGATTTCACAGGAAGTAAATGTTTCGAGACCCCTGGATCCAAAAAAAGCATTTTTAGAAAAAAGGTGTGTGTTCATACGCATGTGCATGTATGTATGTTGGTCTTTGAACAGATAACTCCAAAACAGTCACTTAAATACTAAACTTGATTTGAAGGTAGAACTGGAACTTAAAAATTCAATGCCACAACTGGGATTTGAACCACAGACCTTCCGCTTACCGGGCGGCTGCTCTACCATTGAGCTATTGTGACAAACTGCCAGAATGGCATTAAATTCTCAAACCAGTTCGTATTTGCTCCTGGTAAGCCACAAAGGCAGTCTCACAACAGTAAGTTTGTTGGCATAAATAAATAGTAATTACCATCTGAAGGTTATTTAATCCTGGGATATAAAGTACTTACAATAGTAAGTTACCATTGGGGTAATTTGTCTTTGATGTGAGACTGCCTTTGTGGTTTACCAGGAGAAATACGAACTGGTTTGAGAATTTAATGCCATTCTGGCAGTTTGTCACAATAGCTCAGTGGTAGAGCAGTCAACCGGTAAGCAGAAGGTCTGTGGTTCAAATCCCAGTTGTGACATTGAATTTTTAAGTTCGAGTTCTACCTTTCAAACTTTGCCCACACACGGCTTGTGTGTTTAAAAACACCAACAGTAAGTTTGTTGGCATAAATAAATACTAAACTTGATATTTAAGCTCAGCATCTTCCAAGGAATAAGACACAAATTTTTGAAGAAAACACCCCTGTCCCAAACTACCCTTTATATGGAACAATTTTCAAACATTTTGATTTTGTCAGAAATGGTTCTGATGATTTTGATTAAAATATCACATAAGATATTTTTATTCCAAATAAAATGTATGTCTTGAATTTCCTGTGAAAAGCCTCTGAAGTCCTCTTCATTCTGGATGATCTTTGCATAACTGGTAAGCCGGTAAAGGTGGATAAAATCTTCAACTTCCCTGTTCTACCATCGTGGCATCAGGGGTTTACCTCGGATCCGAGGCTCACATTTTCCTTTTGAATGCGACTTTACTTAAGGTTTCCCACTGAGCAATGGGGTCGCCACTTGCCTACACCGGCTAGATAAAATATTGCTCCACAAAAAATATTAGCTAATGCTGGATTTCTGACAATGAAGCCATTTGTCCTCTTGCTCTCCAATATTTTTCACTGATGGAAATTGATTACTAGAAGTGGCCGGGCATATTTGAAGGTGATCTTGGTCCATTTCCTCTTGCAGATCACATAAAGGATAGAATGGTGAAGAATATATCCCAACTCTGTTCAAATGTTTTGCCAGACAATTATGTCCTGTAATCAACCTGAAGGTTGCAGCTGCCGTTTTTGAGTATACTTAAGGATTACTGTTTGAATGTTTGGTAGTTCCCATCGTTCATTTTTTGTATTTTTCATAGTAATATGTAGCAATTTTTATGAATTCAGAGTTGACTAATCTTTTAGCTGCATAAAATGGTAGATTAACTATAGATTTCTGTACACTGCTGGTAACCTTTTTTGCGAGAAATCAGCTTTGTCATTACCACTCAGTCCACAACAGGGTTGCCAACTCATACGATAATTATGGGGGCATACGATAATTTTGATGTTTGTACAATGGTTGCCCACCCGTACAATAATTATGGGGGTGTACGATAATTTTGATGTATGATAGTTCAATATCGGCAAAATATTATTTTCATTGGTTTGTCACATCAGCGAAATGAAACTAATTGGAAATAGTGACACCACTTTTGCCCTCATTGTCTGTCTCCACCCCATAGCAACCGTTTCCAACCCTACTAAGCCTGCTACCCTTTATCCTCTTATTGTCAGTGTGCCCAGGTCTGATAATTTCAATTTAGAAGGTACTGTTCAGAAACTTGATGATCAATGTAGAAAACTCTGAATACATGATATTTCGTGTGAAATAAAGAATATGCCTGAACCTGCCAGTTTCTGGAGTGCTGTTAAACACATGCCACCTTGGTGGACATACTGATTTCAAAGAACTGGTGGCCTTTGCATTAGCAGTGGTTTCCTTGCCCCACAGAAGCACTTCTTGTGAAAAAGTGTTATTCTAAACTGGGTTTAATAAAAACCAAAGTTAGAAACAGATTGGCACTAGATACGGTAAATGAACTCATTTTGTCTTCTCAGCTTTTGAAAGAACTTGGTAAATCTCAAAATCTGCAAGTCACTGAGAAGATGTAAAGGTTTATCTCAACAACAAATTTGTACAATGCTACAACGGTTGAGTAAGATAAACTTTCAGATGAATAGTGCGAGAAACTTGAGGTTATCAATCTTGTAAGTGGATATAATAAACATCATAATTTGATATTGAAGAGAGCAATAGCAGTAATAGTAACCGTTTTTTAGAGAGCACCATATTTTTATGTTTTGGCAGTCACATCGCTCTCTCACAACCCCCATAATGTCTGGAGGACCACACCTGTCGTTGGTTTACGGGTCTCACCGACCTGACCGGGAGAGTTGTCAAAATAAATTCACCGACCATATCCTCAGATTTCCAATCAGAGGACGTATTACATGCCATGACAGGTCAGCATGTAAAATCATCCTAGAAACCGCAAAAAAAAAACATATGGAAGAATTAAAAATTTCAAACCCTTTTGGAACCCCCAGTTAGAAGAACTGAAAAAGCAAAGTGATATAGCTAGAAATGCAGCTGAACAAACAAAAAACATATTGGATACACAAATATGGCGAAAGAAATGTGCCTCACTAAAAAAAGAAATTAATACTGCTAAAAGGAATCACTTTAATAATTTCTTAGAAAAAATGGATTATAGGACAGATGGTAACAAAGCTCATAAGTTCATAAAAAATGTCAAGGACAGGAAAGAAAACAACAGCACACCTGTCATGCACAACAATAAAATGTTAGTAAATGATGCAGTCATAGCCGAAACAATAAATATTATGCTAATTCACATAAAGTAACAAGAAATAATAAAAAGGAACGAAAGAACTTAAGAAAGATTTGAAACAAGAAAGAGAATGTGATCCTAACACTCAGTGCAATCTTTTTTCAAAATTTTAATATGCAAGAACTGAACATTGCAATAAATAATCTAAAAACAAAAGGTCTCCTGGACCAGATCACATACATCCAGAGTTCATAAAAGACCTTGGAAAAACAGCAAAACAACTACTGAAACTCTACAATCTATCCTGGAAAACCACTGTACCTGCTGAATAGCAAAAAGCAATAATTGTTCCACTCTTGAAGAAAGACAAAACAGTGTCAGAAATAAAAAATTATAGACCAATAGCTCTTACTAGCATAATAGCAAAAGTGATGGAAAGAATGGTGTCAAACAGATTAAATTGGTTTCTAGAATCACAAAATTTAATATCCCCATGTCAAGCTGGATTCAGAGAGTTCCACTCTACAAATGAACAAGTCTTACTTCTCAGTCAAGAAATCAAAGACTCCTTCAATAGAAAAGAAGATAATGTATCAGTTTTTATTGATTTCCAAAGTGCATATGATTCTATATGCAGAACAAAACTACTAAAGAATGTAAAAAAGATAGGGATACAAGGTCCAATGTTTTCATGGCTGTGTCATTTCCTAACACAACGCTTTATTGCAACCAGATATGGAAGAAATATATCTAAATACTGTGACTTTTTGGTGGGTGTGAAGTAAAGAAGACAGATGTAGTCGAGATAAAGAAACACTTTTATTTCCGTAAACAGTAACTTTGTACACTCGTTGCAACAACAAGAAAGTCTTTTCCGATTCTCCAACAGCACGGCTCCGAACTCGTAACACAAAGAACTATCTCTTCTCCGTCGGCACAACGCTTCACATCGTCTGTCCGTATCTGTCGGCACGACTACTCAACGCTTCCCATACTGACTCCCTTCTGTCGCACTTTACCGCTATTTATATCTCCCAGGCACTATTCTGGAAGCTTCAGGAACGTTCACTTATTGCGGCGAGATACAAAGTAGAAGACTCCAGAAGCCTCTATCCTTTTCTCTCTTTCGGCAAGCGCCCCAACAATGCGGCCATTCTCTGTCTCTTTCCTTCGGCTCCTTTGCCGTAGTGCCGACAATAATGCGATGGGTGACACTGCTGTTGTCGGCAATTAGATGCGGCGGGCGCGGTGACACTGCTCCCTCCTCAGAGTTGGTCGTCCCGACCAGCACTATCACTGCGGCATCTCCCTTGCGCCCCGGTGGACTAACCCATCGAACCTCTTCTCCAGGAGGCACGATCCTAGGTATCGCTGTTGGATAGTGTCCCTTGGTCCGGGTAGGACGATGTATGCCATCCTGCTTCGAAATTCTGCAACAGTACCGCCGGTCTTGCCGGTCCCTCGTCCAGTTGCCCTTCTTCCTGGTGTGTTGACGGGCCATCCTGCGCACTTGGAAACGGCTCACTGGGTACCATGTCCGCCGACCTCTCTGGCGCACCTTCGCAGCCACCTTGCTTCCGATGGGTCCGGCAACAAACCCCGCCACATCCGCGCGAGTCGCGTCCACCGCTGCACTCGTGTTCACTCGTGCTCGGCACGGCCTCTCCTGTATCCTACCGTCCACGATGATGTCCACCATTCTTCCGTTCACGGCACTATGCGTCAGGTGATTGGATGGCTCCGACGGTCCCCCCATGTCACACGCCAAGTCGGTTCTCGCGTGATGCTCGTTTGCTTGTGCGCTTCCCTGCTGATCGTCCTCCACGTCGTATCCTGGTTGGTTACGTACCCGACACACTCCTCCAGAGGATCCTCGACGAGGTCCCTGAACTGCCCCTTTGTCTTCCCCGAGACGTACACTTTCGTTATCTGAAACGGGCGCAACTGTCGCCTCGGCCACTAGGTGCTTCCTCCCCGGGTCCGCGCTATTCCGTCTGCCCCTGGCATCCAGTACGTTGACGCTCTCGTCAACTCTTACTACCAGGGCGCTAAGACGTTCCCCGTCGTCCCCCACGACGTCCACATGCTGGCAGAGGTCTTCCACCTTTTCGCCGAGTTCTTCCACGCCTTCCGTCACGCCAATCAGTTCGCCGAGTTGTTTCACGTCTTCCGTCATGCCAATCAGTTCGCCGAGTTGTTCCACGTCTTCCGTCACGCCAATCAGTTCGCCGAGTTGTTTCACGTCTTCCCTCACATCATCTGAAACGGGCGCAACTGTCGCCTCGGCCACTAGGTGCTCCCTCCCCGGCTCTGCGCTATTCCGTCTGCCCCTGGCATCCAGTACTTTGACGCTCTCGTCAACTCTTACTACCAGGGCGCCAAGACGTTCCCCGTCGTCCTCCACGACGTCCACGTGCTGGCAGAGGTCTACCATCTTTTCTCCAAGTTCTTCCACGTCTTCCGTCACGCCAATCAGTTCGCCATCAATTTTCGCCGATAGCTCCGTCTTCATCTCTTTCAGCTCGGCAGCGAGGTTGTTGTTTGACGTTTCCATTTTGGCAGCGAGGTTGTCGTTTGCCGTCTTCATCTCTTTCAGCTCGGCAACGAGGTTGTCGTTTCTCGTTTCCATTTTGGCAGCGAGGTTGTCGTTTGACGTTTCCATTTTGGCAGCGAGGTTGTCGTTTGCCGTCTTCATCTCTTTCAGCTCGGCAGCGAGGTTGTTTCTCCTCTTCATTTCGGCAACGAGGTTGTCGTTTGCCGTCTTCATCTCTTTCAGCTTGGCAGCGAGGTTGTCGTATGACGTTTCCATTTTGGCAAATAATTCTTTCATCATTGCCATCATCCTGGTTTCCGAATCTCCCTCCATCTTGGTTCTAACGACGATGTAACGAAACTAGAAGCAATTCGACGGATCCCACTTCTGACACCAGTGTGACTTTTTGGTGTAGGTTGTGTGAAGTAAAGAAGACAGATGTAGTCTAGATAAAGAAACACTTTTATTTCCGTAAACAGTAACTTGTACACTCGCTGCAACAGCAAGAAAGTCTTTTCCGATTCTCCAACAGCACGACTCCGAATTCGTAACACAAAGAACTGTCCCTTCTCCGTCGGCACAACGCTTCACATCGTCTGTCCGTCTCCGTCGGCACGACTACTCAACCTTCACATACATCTGACTAACTCTTCTTTCGCACTTTACCGCTATTTATATCTCCCAGGCACTATTCTGGAAGCTTCAGGAACATTCACTTATTGCGGCGAGATACAAAGTAGAAGACTCCAGAAGCCTCTATCCTTTTCTCTCTTTCGGCAAGCGCCCCAACAATGCGGCCATTCTCTGTCTCTTTCCTTCGGCTCCTTTGCCGTAGTGCCGACAATAATGCGATGGGTGACACTGCTGTTGTCGGCAATTAGATGCGGCGGGCGCGGTGACAATACAAACAAGTACACCATGGCTTACCACAGGCGCAGTGCTCAGCACAACACTTTTTAATATATTTATTAACGATCTGCCACAACAAATACAAGAATCAGGTGTGAAGTGTGCACTATTTGCTGATGACTTAGTAATGTGGACTTTAAAACCAAAAAGCAAAAGTACAGAACTAGAAAAAACCATGCAACAATCTTTAACCAACTTACAAAGGTGGACCAAAGAAAATTTAATGACTGTTAATACAACAAAATCAAACTACCAAATCTTTTCACTAAGAAAAAAAAACCACTAGAAATAAAACTAAATTTTGAGGGTCAACAATTACCAGAAACAAAGGAAGCAAAGTATTTAGGAGTTACATTTGATACCAAACTTACATGGATCAAACAAATAGAAAATGTAATACAAAGAGCAGAGAGTCA
Source organism: Tenodera sinensis (assembly GCA_030765045.1). Classification (NCBI taxonomy): domain Eukaryota; kingdom Metazoa; phylum Arthropoda; class Insecta; order Mantodea; family Mantidae; genus Tenodera; species Tenodera sinensis. Next base: position 21,512,414 of record CM060970.1, read on the forward strand.
CCTTTCCCTGTTAAAACATCCAACAGTAATGAAGTGGGGATGTTCCAGAGCAACTCTTAACACAACATACAATGTATATATAAAGCCTTTATTTACTTACTGCAGCGAAGTTCTTGTAACAGCAAACACAAAAAAGATTCAAATCTTTCAAAACCAAAGTCTGAGATTAATTACAGGTGCTATCAAAACCACGCCAATAGCAGCTATGGAAATACTAACCAACCAATACCCCATTGAATATGAAATAGAAAAAGCGGCTCTTACTCAACACGAAAAGTTGATCAGAGTCCCATTCAATACATGGCACAAGAGAAATTTTACACATACACTAAAGACTCAGGAGAGCTTTCTTTCCAAAATTCAAGACATCTGGAAGAATGTACACCTTCCTAATTCAAAGGAAAACTTCATATCTAAAGTCAATGCGACACATACATTAGACATCACACATTATTTACACCTGACAGAAGAAGTTAAGAAAAGTGATACTCCAACTAGTGTTCTCAAATTATTGGCATTAGAGACAATCCATACTAGATTTCCAGAACATGAATGGCTCCATATTTATACTGATGGTTCATTCATATTAAACCAAGATGGAGCGGGTGCTGAAGTCACATGTCACCTCTTTTCCTATTACAAATCTTTAAGTTATGGAACTACTAACTTTGATGGAGAAATTGAAGCAATTCAAATGGCCCTACAAAATCTTTTGTACAGAATTTCACATTTTCAGCAAGCAGTTATTCTCTCAGATTCCAGGGCAGCAATTATAGCAATTACTTCCAAGTTGTCACCAAAAAATCAAACAATTATACAATTATTATTTATTTATGCCAACAAACTTACTGTTGGTGTTTTTAAACACACAAGCCATTGTATCCATTGGAAGACTAGGTGTTTTTGTGGTGCTATTAGATGGGTAAGGATTTTGCAACATTCTATAATTGTTTGGTGTTTTGGTGACAACTTGGAAGTAATTGCTATAATTGCCACTCTGGAATGTAGATTTTTATAAAACAGTATCAAATACATTTATTTGGGAGTGAACTATTTCCGAGATGTTCTGTGTTGTTTGAATTTTCTAATATTATAGTTTCCTCAAATGGGAAGTCATTCCTTTTTTTTTTTTATTTCCTGGACATCTAAAAAGAGTGGTATTTCAAAGCAATCACATAGCAACCTGCTCTTAAAAGATTTGACTATTGCTTGAGCCTAATGTATTCCCATATTACCATTGTACTTATAAAGGAATTTGGATAAAACTATTTCAGTGAATGTTTATCCCAATTATCTCAAGAATAACCTTTTATAATAGTACTTTGTTGAATGGGTAGAGAAAGTGCTATGAATGTAAGGCACGGGATTTTACTTCTAACTACCTATGTAGTAAGGGTAAGTATTTGCATTCCACCCAAAAATTCGCTGTTGAGATTTCATTGGAAATGCATATTTTGAGACCTCTTGAATTGTAAAAATGTACCCTGGGGGGTGGGGGGGAGGAGAATGTGTGTGCATCTACAACAAAACTTGAAAACTAAATGTTTACAAGCTTTGCATTTAAGCTGAGCATGTTCCTTAGCTTAAGAAGTTGTACATTTAGTTAAATTGTAGATAATTTATATTTAAGACTAATACTCTTTCCACTGGCATGGAACTCATTGATGAATAACTGAGATTATGATGTATTTTGTATTACAGTGCAGTACACTATCCATCGTAAGTACTTGGAGTTTTGTTTCAGTCTAGAGATGGAAGAAGAGCGCCATTACAATGAAATTGCCATGTCTGGAGGCAATGTTCGATCTCGCACGGTTTCCAGCCCTATTCCTTATAACCCTTCACCTAGTTCATCTCGGCCACTCAGTCCAGGTAGGACATTTTCACGTTGATACTGGGTTTTCAAAGAAATTTCTTTCAGTGTTAGATGTACTTCTCAAACAGGGCATTATAAATCAGAATGCACTTTTATGTAGCAGTAAATGCTTTTATTTAAACAATATTTATATCTACTTGCACTTTCAAAGAACTGTGGTAAGTTTTTATTGCATATTTTGGGAAAAGGTTCAATTTTTTGTAAATTGATGTATAATTGTAGGTCTTGACTTGTTTTTCCAAAAAAAGTTAGAAATGATTGCTGTAAGTCAAGCTATGGATGATGAATTACAATTTAAATTACAATCAACATGTGTTTTAGGACTTAGGCAGTGATATGCATTAATGAATTATCTTATTTGTTTTAAACACGCTTCCTATCAAATAAATATCTCCTTGATATTATGGTCTGCTTATTTAGCCTTAAATATCGGTATTTTCGCATTGAATGTGCATATTAGTGTCTGTTATTTAAGATCTCAGTGATTCTTGACAGTGGAAGTGAAAGGATCACTAATTTTCATCTGAATTTATTGTTTTTGAGGTACTGAATTGTGACTGTACCATTTCTCAGTGCGTGCTTAAAATTGGTTATACACAACAAGATTGCATATTTACAGACTTTAAACACTTCCAACTGTACTTGTACTGTCCCCAGTTTTCCGTGGATTTTTCTGTATTCGGTGTGTTATTTGCGTGTGTTCACAATAGTGTTTGTTTTTCGTTTTTCTTTTCCTCTCTTCTGTTTAACTAGTTAGCTTAAAGTGGACTTTTAATGAAAGTTTATAACCTCCAAGTTTGCCGATAGGCAGCGAAGAGAGTGAACTGTGTAGTATTAAGACTTTCCTTAAACACCATGGCTGTTCCCATTGATACGGGGCAGCTTATTTATTCTGTGATGTAGCCGTGTTATCAATCTTAGGATCAGTTATCTTCTCTAACAGGACCAACCCCAGCTCCTCAAACCACATCTAGTAGCTCCCAGGGAGAAGCCTCCACTTCATCACAAACTCAGTCCGTACTCATTTCTTAACATCGCTCTGGTAAAGTGCAGCCTGTCGACTGTAGCTTGTCCTCTGCCGCCTTTAAACCACGCAGTCAGGATGATTGTCCACGTGACACCAAGAGGAAGAAACTGGGTTCTGTCACAACTGATTCTCCTTTCACTACAGCTAACCGTTTTGCACCCTTGGCTGACATGGATTCAGAAGATGGAGATCATGGTGCACCTACGCCTACTGCTTCTGCTTCCTCCTCCCAAAAGCCACCTCCCATTTATGTCTCTAATATACTTAATATGAATAACGTTATCAAACACTTACAAACGTCCAATGTAGGTGCTTACAAGCTTGTTACACTGGACAGCAGCAAGGTCAAATTCTCTTTTGAGACTATAGACGGTTTGTGCAGCCATACATTATTTTAAGACAGAAGGCAGAATTTCACACCTACCAAACGCGTCATGATCGTAATCTTCAGGTGGTTATTCGTGGGCTTCACCCCACTATTGACACTTCTACGGTAATGCAAGAATTAAACTCTCTTGGGTAGTCAGCTGCCCAAATGACTCCTGTTTACCATCCCGTAACAAAAGTGCAACTGCCCCTCTTTTTCTTGGATCTAAAGCCCAATCCTCTCAATGTCGACATAGATAAGCTTGATCGTTTATATTACACGACTGTAAAGGTGGAGCCCCCGAAACCCAAACGGGTTGTTATTCAGTGCCTGAACTGCCAGGAATTTGGACACAGTCGTAATTATTGTCACAAACAACCATGTTGTGTCAAATGATGATGGCCATCATCTTACTGTGCAGTGCTCTAAGGCTCCTCACACGCCCCCTCTGTGTGTGAATTGTAAAGGTCCACATACAGCGAACTATAAGGGCTGCCCTGTACATCGACGGCTCCAAGCTACCCATCAGCCTCACTCTTATCCCCAACGTACCGTTTCTGGTGTACCTTCTGCTACTGTTCCTCCACTTCATACTTTCCCTCGTCTGGAGTCTACCTTACCTACTTCTACTGGAGCTGCCTATCCTCGTCCTCTTGTATCTAATGTCCAGCCTCTATCGTTGTTTCCAGATTCTCGAGGCTCACCTCCCGGTGCTTCGCAGTCCTATGCAGCCGCAAGCTGTCAATGTGAACCAAACTGTTCTCCATTGGACTGATTGATGGCTCGACTGGATTCTGTCTTTGCTATTCTACAGCCTCTTCTTACTATGCTGCAACAATTGATTCCTGTTCTGCTTCACATTCATGGCTAATTTTGTCCCCACTTCCATTCAAATTTGCACTTGGAATTGTCAGAGTATCACCAATAAGTTTCACGAATTATTACACTTCCTTACGGTTTATGAAGTAGACATCCTGCTTGCCACAGAAACCAAATTGGCTCCTCACATACATTTCCACATTCCTGGCTATGATATACAGGGTGTTTCAAAAATACGGGGCATAGTTTCAGGTATGTATTTCCCACATGTAGACAATCAAATTACTTCATTATAACATGTGTCCGGAAATGCTTCATTTCCGAGTTATGGCCTTCACAACATTGAAATTCACTGGAACGTTTTTCTTTCCGCAGGTTGTTGTCATTACAGATGTTCAAAATGTCCACTTCCTGCTTGAATACAGACCTCACATCGATGTCTCATTGACCTGCGAACACGATCCCAAACTCCAGGAGTATTGCACGAGTTAGGTTCTGTCAGTGGTTCTTGCAGCAGTGTGGTGTAAATCCGAACTTTTCTGCCGTCGTATTATTTACAGATGAAGCACAGTTCACAAGAGATGGCGTAACAAATTTCCACAATCAGCATGTATGGTCGCATGAAAACCCACGTGCAACTGTTGTATCTCATCAACAGGTGCGGTTCTCCCTCAACATGTGGGCCGGTATCATTGGTGATCGATTAGTTGGACCCCATGTACTTGTAAACAGACTTACGGGGCAGGCGTACACAAACTTCCTGGAAAACACCATACCTGACGTTTTCGAAGACACTCCACTGATCAATCATCAACACATTCACTTCTTGCATGATGGCGCTCCTGCACACTTCAGTCTTACGGCTCGCCGGTACTTGGATCGAAGGTTTCCTGATCGATGGATAGGTAGAGGTGGCCCAATTGCTTGGCCTCCACGCTCACCTGATCTGAACCCTCTCGATTTCTACTTGTGGGGCTATTTAAAATCATTGGTTTATTCGTCTCCGGTGCCGGATTTGGAATCCCTTCGGAATCGAATTGTGGCAAGTTGTGAGGACATACGCAATACTCCTGGAGTTTGGGATCGTGTTCGCAGGTCAATGAGACATCGATGTGAGGTCTGTATTCAAGCAGGAGGTGGACATTTTGAACATCTTCTGTAATGACAACAACCTGCGGAAAGAAAAACGTTCCAGTGAATTTCAATGTTGTGAAGGCCATAACTCGGAAATGAAGCATTTCCGGACACATGTTATAATGAAGTAATTTGATTGTCTACATGTGGGAAATACATACCTGAAATTATGCCCCGTATTTTTGAAACACCCTGTATATCGTGCAGATCACCCTAACTCGACTAGAATGGGTGGTTCTGCCTTGTTTATCAAAACCGATTTCTGGGGTATTACTCGTGCTTTCAAGGCCCCCTTTCTAATTGGAGGTGCTTTTAATTCCAAACATCCTCTCAAATCCTAGAGGCAAACTTTTACACACTGCAATTCATCAGTTATACGTACATGTAATCTGTCCAGCTGAACCCACATTCTACCCGCACAATGGTGGGACTCCGGACGTGCTGGATTTTTTCATCGGACGTAATATTTCCCGTCATTCTGTTTTTCACGATCTGAGCTCCGATCATTTACCAATCCTGCTTACTCTCTCTGATGGCGTGAAGTACAAAGACTTCTTCCCGTCCCTGGTACGGTAGCCTTTTGATTGGCCTTTGTACACCTCTTTGCTTGATGACCTCACTGTTACGACTGTGCCGCTTAAGTCACTCTGTGAAGTTGATGTGGCTGTTTCTACCCTGACTCGTAATATACAGTGTACAGCCAACCTTGCCAGCAGCAACATCCACGATCCCCATCCTCGGTCTGTGTCTTTCTGCTCTCCTGAGATTCGTCTTCTACATTCCATCAAGAAGGGCTGTAGGAAACTCTGGGAACGTACGCATTGCCCACTTCATAAAACTAATTTGTTACTCAAACCGCATCTCTCAGACACCTATTTCCGCCTCCTACAGTCCTATTTGCATAATCGCACCTTTTCCGTTAAATATGAGAGTGCCTTCTCCAAGACCCTTCCTGTTTTCTCTGGTGTACCGCGAGGAAGCATACTAGGCCCCTTATATCTGGTATATACCTCAGATTTTCCTAGTCATCCTCAACTCACCATCGCTCACTATGCCAATGATGTGGCGGCTCTGAGTGTGGGTACTTGTGCTGTTACTGCTAGCCACCTTTAGGACTTCTGCAATCAAATTCAGTCTTGGTGCCGACGTTGGAGAGTGACTATGAATGCTCATAAGTCCCGAGTTGTGAAGTTCATGTACAAAAAGAATGTGACCCATCATCCCCTTTATCTCAATGGGACGGAGATACCCACAGCGACTTCCATAAGATACCTCGGCCTTATCTTAGACAGCCGGCTAACATGGGGTCCTCATCTTTGTAGTCTAGTGCAGAGGATTTGTCACCATATCCGTGACGTCTATTACCTTGTATCCGGTTCCTCGCCCTTACCTTTGCGGTACAAGCGCCTGGTTTATAATTCCCTAATTCGACCCATGTGGCAGTATAGCTGTGCCATTTGGGGTTCTGCAGCCCCGTTGCAGATCCTGAGGATCCAGTGTACACAATCATTTTCTACACCTCATGACCGGTGCTCCCTGGTACGTGTGCAACTCTACTCTGCATGCTGATATAGGTCTACCAGAGGTGATGTGTATCCTCCGCATCTGCTACAGGAAGCTGTATCAGTCATGTCTGTGCCATCGCAATTCTCTTCTCTGCCATATTTATCTACCCTCTGAACCTCTACGACGAAGACTGAAGCGTGGCTGGCATTCCGATTTGCGACTAATTTACAATACTTACATATGCTAATGGCTTCATTGCCAGATGCAAGGCACTAGAAAACAACAACATATTGTATGTATATGTTCCAGTTAAAAATAGTGTTTTCTTCAAGAAGCCCATAAGTGTTTTCTGTTTAATGGAACTTGCTCACTTGTTTGCCACTGTTTTATGCTATCATCGTAACAGTAAATCTGTTGAAGTTGTTCCTGACTATTGCTCTAGGTACTTATGGTCTTTTCTGTCACTTTGCATCCTTCACTGTAGCTGATTTTCTTATACTCCATTTCAATGTCTTCAATGTCACTCTCCCACCTCAACATTTCTTGTGTGCCATTTATACTTTTACACTAGATACAAAGTACTTTGTGCAGCACACTTCATAAAACGGGACCTCGGTTAACCCGGAACTGGGTTAGTTGGGGCTTGGATAACTATGACTCTGCTGTAATTGAATCGAGTCAGCAGAATAATCATATAGAATCCCTGGTAAAGAAATGCTGCAATAATTGTGCTATTCTCGGAATTTGGACATCAGTGACCAAAAAGTATGATAAATTATTTTTTACCTCTTAATTTTCAAGTCTGGGCTTGGCCCAAGCCCAACAGACATTTTTCAATTTAGCCGGAGCCCGTGCAGACCTCTAATGCAAACCATGGAAAAACAAGAATCGTTGCACACTCTTCTGCGTTATGGTGTAATTTGCATTGTGCTGACACATTAGACACTGCTTGCTGCATTTCTAAGTGCCAAGTCTTAAACTCTCAAACATTGCCCACACATGGTTTGTGTGTTTAAAAACACCAACAGTAAGTTTGTCGGCATAATTAAGGAAAATGAAGCTATTAACAGTGAAGCAACAAGATTCTAAAGTAAGAACAAATTAGAAACTAAAAACTTCACTTATCTTAGTAATGTTGCAAGTTTTTTGTGCAAATTGCTGACTTAAGTTGACTCCAACTCATTCTCAAAGCTATAACTAGATAACTGCAGTTATCTACATCTACATCGCCTGAAGATGGAAGATTGACTTCCGAATAGTGCTATGCAGCTACAATCAATTTGTTAAGTGATGAGTTTATATATATGAAATCTGTTTTAAGAATTAAAATTCTTACATCACTCTAAACATACTCCTTTTTATTAAAAATTGAATATTGTATTATACTAATTGAAACTGGCTATTAAACAACTTGCATTTTAATCCAATGGAAAGATTTCGCAGTCTTCGAAAATATTGACTTTGTCTTTATCACTGGAGTTGCTGCTGTTGTCACCTGGGCCGAATGAAATTGTCAGCTCTTCCACACAATTTCCATTACACCGTCAGCTTCACCTGCTTTTCTTAAAAGTCTCCAGGTGTGATCCACAATATTTTTCCATTTGTCCATTGTCACTTGTTGCACTAATGGTTCCACATCAGCAATTCGAAACGTGTTGTTATGCAACATAACCCTTTATTTGTGCCCAAATCAATTCAATCACATTGAAATGGCAATGGTAGAGGGAACCTAATGACGGTATAACCATGAGCAGCAGATGTGGTGTGTATCTCATACATACAAAACCATGGCAGTTTTAATATGTGAAAAGTTCTGCTTTCGTCATTTCTGCGCATACTCCAGGTATGTTGTTCTTCTCCAACCACTGCAGAATAACATTTTTTTCTGTTGCTCATTGTGAGTGCTTTGTTTAACTGACACCGAGTGGTAAGGCGCATTGCCCATAACAATAATGGAGTTTGCACTGGTGTTTGGCAGGAGGGATTCTTGGAACCAGTGCTTAAATGTGTTTCCATCCATTTCTGCGTGATAATCATGAGTGCTCTTTGATTTAAACAAGAGCATAGTGCCTGGAACAAAACCACCTACACCACCAGCATGAAGCAGAATCAATGTACTGCCTTTCCCAACTGGCACTTTCATTGTCCCTGCAAGAGTGTAATTAGTCCATGCCGTTTGTCTTCGTGTGTCCTGCATTTACCCACGTTTCATCAAGCCATACAACCATTTCGGGATTGGTTTTAAGAATTTCCTGCAAAAATTTGCCATGTCATGCAAGGACATCACCTCTTTCCATCACAGCTTTCCTTCAGAATACTTTTTAAATTGAAAACCAAGTTCTTTCAGCACTTAAGTTGCTTTTTCTGCCATTGAATAAGTCAGCTTTTTTCAGAGAACACAGCAGCTTCTCATGAGTAGGAAATTCCTTCCTGATATAATACTGATACACATGCTGCCTAAATGCATCCTTTTGAAATGCATCAAGTGAAGTTTTAGGGTTGTTTTGTGGCCTTTGTTTTCCCGGAGTACGCAGAGCTGTAGATGGTGTATTAAAATCCACTGGGCAGTTCTCCTTGGCTACACTCTTCAAAGCAGTTTTTCCCACTTTCAAAGCATCACAAACTATCCAACACCTTAGTAACAGGTAGAAGGGGTCCACCATTGTCGCTGTTCTTCTTAAAGTACTCATGTAGCCTGAATATAAATTCACGACTTTGGCTCTTATAAGAGCCAATTTTTTTTTCTTCGATTCTGACGAACCAGTAGCCATGTTTTTACAATAACGGTAATAACACGAGAAACACTTAAATCGGAATTCACGCAGGCACAAAATAGCTAACAAACTTCACCTGAACAAACACCAAAAGTGACTAAAACACGGGGTCCTTGTAAAACGGAACTGGCAACACAGTGCTAGATTTGGAAGCCATGCCTAGCAGTGAGACCGCTGATTGGTGCTAGCAGAAAGTTTTAACACCCGGTGCGTTACTCACTTAGAGTATTGCCAATAGTAGCAGTTACTGCCCATAACAGATGTAACCATAATATTCGAACATAATAGTGGTGTAACGAAGATATTGCATGAAAATAAAACCAAAACTTTTATTTCAATGTTTTAAACTTCATAAACATCATATACTTTCATTCTTAAGGTAATTTTGAGAATCTATTTTCTGAAGCTTATTACTGTACGTTGGCAACATTAGCCTTCCCCCTCCAACTCATCACAGCTGTGAAACGTCAGAGCCGGAGATCCATTGGCCATACAATAGCTTTACTAATGACCTTTTTTTCTATTGTGCTGGTGCAAGTCTGCGTCGTGAGTGACAAGTGCCTTTTATTTGATGTTGTATTGGAGCTGCTGATTTGTAACAGCCCACTCTGGTACATCTTGAATATGCATAATATGTTTTGAAGCAGTTATAATATTAGTAACATTGATATCTATCTCTTGAAGTGTATAGCATGAAATGAAACTGTAATTTCAATTTAAAAATGTTGAGTGTTATGACTATCAAAGTGCCATTTATATATTGCTTATGGTAATAAATGGTTATTTCAGGTCTGAACCTAGTTGGATCTACTTCACGAGACAGCTTTTCTACGCCAGGGGGTCCACCATCAGGAAGGTGCTATGCCTGTGGGCAGTCCACATATCCCCTAACTGTTGCACCAACTCCCCTTGTTCCTTGCACATCAGTGGGAGTTAGTGGAGGTTTCATGCCAGCGTCTTCCTCACCACCTGCTCCTCCAATAGGAGTGAGTATATGCAGTCTTTCCATGTCAAAACAAATAAAACATTTTGTTTACTTAGATGATAGAAAATGAATTGATGTTATGCACTTATATTGCTTTATTTACCAAGTTACTGGCAGGGCATGTGTTAAGGACCTATTGCTCCATTCTTGGCTGCTGGTCGACTACAGGTGATTCTCAGACCTTTTTCCATAGTCCTCTGTGGCATTATCTGGTGGGGATTGGAGAATTTAAAGATTAAACTATCATCTGCTGAAATTTCAAAGTTTATACTTTGATGCATTGCTGTAATTACTTGTGTACCATGCACACCTTTTTTGAAAATTGGTATGCACATCTTATTTGAATTTATGTTGGAAGCATTGCTTTTGACTAGCACACTCCAATGTGAGCATATGAAATATAACAAGTCAACAATAGCATAAATGTCAAGTCTTTGTTCGTCAATAGCATATGAGAAATAAAGAACACAAGCTTTTGGAATCCACAAAAAGTGAACTCGACACATTTACCCCAGCTTATTGGAATACCCCAAAAATCAGCTGTGACATTTTCCCCCCATTATGGCATGTTCTGGTTATATTTGGTGATATTCCATCTGTTAATTTGCATTAGTACCGCCAACTGTTCGTAAAATATAACCATGGAAAGCTACGGCCATAGTGGTGTTATTGCATCCATTATGTTGCCACAGAAGCTGTTATTTTTGAAGCCGTTAGAGAAGCCAACTGATAGATTTTAAAACAAGATTTTGTTTAGACACCATAGTATTGCTCTGTTTGCATGTTTTTGTCTTGAATTGTTTTATAGCATTATATGCAGTTATACAGGGTGGAAGTGAAATAATCTGCCAGGCTGAAGGAGGTGAGGGAGCGGATGTAAATAAACAAAAAATTCTAATACATATTTTAAATTAAATGCACTGTTAACCAGATAACTGCATTTAAAGCTGAGAGTATGGGGCAACGTCATGCCACTTGATCGTGTAATTTATTTCTAGCGGTAGGACAATGAACTATTCTAACGTTCCATAAAAACCATTTTAAGTAACGTTGGTCATGAATTGAATTCAGATGTTTTGCTACTGGGCAGAGACCCAGAAAATTCCGCAAAAGTATGAGGTTATTGTTCACAGCACTGTATGCAAACTGACTTTGAATTCTACATTTCCACATAATTACAAGATTTTATTTGGTATGTCTTAAAGCCAGAATTGTTTCCTGTTCTATTTGAGAGGCTTATGCCATGATAAGCTAACGAACGCATGTTTTAATTAACTGTGGTTGGTCTGTTCCTCACTTTACGTTCCACAAACTTTTTTTTCTAACTTCCGACATCAATTGTGGTATTGCATCTTATAGGAAATCACAAATATGATGGAAAAATAAATACTAACTTTAAATATGCTCTAAATGGCTGGAAAGCCATAAATTCACTGCAAATGAAATGCATACGAGGTATGTCCAAGTCTACTTACTGCGCATGCACCCAGTTGGTAGCAATATTGCTGCCAACATTGCTCCTGCTTGATGATACTCAAGTATGTCGCTAACATTAAGAACATTGATACACTGTAGTTAAACTGGTGAAAGTAACCCGCAAATCCGTACATAACCTGCTTGTTCTTAATAAGCCTTCTCGTATAGGAACCGCATGCATTGTTCATCGTGAAACAATGATGCGAGATAAACATTATTAACGAATCAAATACAACTTATACTTACGGAGGTTATTTATTGAATAGCAGGGACCGAACAGGACATTCATTTTCACAATAAATAGTAAAGGTAGTTGCTTCCAACACCGGCACTTGGAGTGTTAGAAATAAAAAAGATAATATAAATATTAAGAAAACAAAATAAAAATATCCAGCTGCAATGGATACCTTCTCATTGTGAGAGACATGGGAATGAAGTTGCAGATCTCCTTGCCAAAAAAGGAATCAAAATCTTGCAAAAACCAATCAAACCTTACCATGCCACTCAGCAAAAATTGCAGTTAAAAGACTGAAAAATTCAATGCCACAGCTGGGATTTTTCAGTTCCGATTCTACCTCTGATTAGATTACTGACATAAAATTGGTATCCTCAACTCCCCAAATTGTGTATTGTGTCGGGACGAGAACTCTATAATGAACAAGGATCATCTCTCCCATTGTATGGCTCTCAACATGTTAACCTCTGGATCACTAACGGAACTCTACTGGGAAGCAAGAAAGGGAATATATGCAAGCAACAGGGCATTAGATTCACCAACTTACAAACTGCCAAAATGGCTATCTAATAAATTTAATTCATTTCCTAAATTCGAAAGTTTAAGCAGAAGAAACAGTTATGAACTGAATAGAACACATCAAAGACTTCAAATTAACAGAAGAGGACACCCTTGTCTCCTTGACGTAAAGTCACTATTCCCCAGTATACCAATAGAAAAACTCCCATCACTGAGAGGTAGAACTGGAACTTAAAAATTCAATGCCACAGCTGGGATCTGAACCACAGACCTTCCGCTTACCAGGTGGATGCTCTACCATTGAGCTACTGTGACAAACTGCCAGAATGGCATTGAATTCTCAAACCAGTTTGTATTTTTCCTGGTAAACCACAAAGGGAGTCTCACATCAGAGACAATTACCCCAATGGTGACTTACTATTATAAGTACTTTATGTCCCAGGATTAAATAACCTTCAGATGGTAATTATTATTTATTTATGCCAACAAACTTGCTGTTGGTGTTTTAAACACACAAGCCTTGTGTGGGCAAAATACGAACTGGTTTGAGAATTCAATGCCGTTCTGGTAGTTTGTCACAGTAGCTCAATAGTAGAGCACCTGCCTGGTAAGCGGAAGGTCTGTGGTTCAGATCCCAACTGTGGCATTGAATTTTTAAGTTCCAGTTCTACCTCTCAAACATTGTCCACACACGACTTGTGTGTTTAAAAACATCAACAGTAAGTTTGTTGGCATAAATAAATAATAACTCCCATCACTGATCAAAAATTGGCTCAAATCACTTGGAATGTCATCATAAGAAATTGCAGAATACATAGAACTCACCAAATTATGCACAGAACAAAATTTCTTGCAGTTCCAAACAAAGTATTTCCGTCAAACTTCAGGTTTAGCAATGGGCAACCCTCTCTCACCATTCTTAGCAGATATTTACACGAGTTCATTGGAAATAAGGATCACAAAAGGTTTCCCGTGGATGTACAAACTCTGGCAGCGATACGTAGATGACTTATTTGCAATAGTTCCAAAAAGACACATCAGTGATGCATTAAAACTTCTGAACATACAGGAAAAAAGTATAAATTTCACAGTGGAAGTAGAAAAAGATGATGAATTACCATTTTGAGATCTAAAATTAATCAAAAACAAGGATAAAATAAATTTCGGTATTCACAGAAAACCAACGCAGACAGACAACTACATAAAATTATTATTTATTTATGCCAACAAACTTACTGTTGGTGTTTTTAAACACACAAGCCGTGTGTGGGCAAAGTTTAAGAGGTAGAACTGCCATTCTGGCAGTTTGTCACAATAGCTCAGTGGTTAGAGCGTCCGCCCGGCAAGCGGAAGGTCTGTGGTTCAAATCCCAGTTGTGGCATTGAATTTTTAAGTTCCAGTTCTACCTCTTAAAACTTTGCCCACACACGGCTTGTGTGTTTAAAAACACCAACAGTAAGTTTGTTGGCATAAATAAATAATAATTATCAAAGATGCTATTCCACCTAACAAAAAACCTGACATATACCAAATTGAATGCAGTGATTGTAATGAAATATACATAGGAAAAACCAAAGGAAATTTATAAATTAGATCCAAGGAACACATTAGGAACATCAAGAGTAAACTATTAGAAAAATCAGCAGTTGTGTTTCACTTTTGGACAAAAAATCAGGACACAAAGCTAGAACTGAAACTTCTCAAACACACAACTGGAAAACAAGAACTGTCCACATGGGAACAAATCTTCATTTTAAAAAATAGAAACCGAGTATTTAATTTCGACATTCCTCAGAAAGATATTTTCAGCAAGTTCCTTGAACAGTTACCAGAAGAAACATTGCCATCCGCACCATGAAACACCATGGAAACCCAGTCGTTGTCCGGTTGATAATGGAAGAAAGTTAACCTTCGAAACGCGTTCCGGAAAATTATGTTGTAAGTGTTGTTTAGTGTTATAAATTGACTCACCTTTTAAATTAAAATAAATTAAATTAAAGGGCATTAGATAACTACTACTACATATTTAGCATTCGGAAGTGATTTTATCCAAAAGTGTTATTGCAGAACAAGATTTGACAAAGATGATTAGCTTCATAAAGTGTTGTGTGGTAATTTTGTTCAAGCATTATTATTGTTTGAAAACATGTTACCTTAACCCTGTGGTATTTGAGGTTAGAAATTGCTTTTATAATGTACTTGGACAGCTGCTTTTCGGTGTGATTTCGTCTGCAGTTTAGTGTAATGTCGGCCATATTGAATTCTTGGGAACTGCTGATAACCTGCTTCCCCAAGGGTGCTCTCTGGTTACTTGGTGACATTCTGTCTGATCAGATGACATCAATACCAGCAAATGTTCGTAGAAGATACTTCAGACAAAGGTATGGTGTAACTGGTGTTGTGGCTGAGCAGTTAGACCGATCACTTAACACCTAGGTGACTGGGGTTTGATCCCAGAGACCCACATGCGGTATTTGTGGTGGACGAAGTGGCGTCTGGGCAAATTTTCTCTGGGTTCTCCAGTTTCCCCTGCCACTCATTCCACCAGTTGCTCCATCATCACCTTACCATTCATCGATTTTGCCTGCATTTCATATCATCCTCTTCCTCGCTCTCATATCTGGTGCTGGGCTAACCACCACTTCCAGGTCTTCACTCTGTCTGGTCCATAAGTTCACCTGTTCACAACAGGCATCTGACCCTAGGCACAGGCTTTGTAAGTACTAGGGAGTGTAAGTCCTATATAAGGGGAGGGTAATCAGAGTAATTGGTGTTACTTGTAGTTAAGTTAGCAATATAGCTCTTATCTTGCAGGTAGGTAAAATGTTTGGTTTAAACGGTTGTGCAGATGCCATTGTATCTCACGTGTGCATACAAGTATATGGTTTTGTTTTAGTGCCTAAAATAACTTACTCATTGTCGGCTTTAAAACACATTTCATATTAATAAATGCAGTACAATATATTCAACCTGGAAAGTGTTGCTTCAAAACAAGATTTGTGAAGTAGGTTTTACAGAGACTAGTTTCATACTCGTAAATCCCATTGTAAGGTTGGCAGTACTTTGATTTAGTGTAACCTTGGCCATGTTTAGCTTTTGGGAGCTGCCATTAAGCAGTTTACCCTACGGTTCTGATTTAGGTATTCATTCTTTGCGACCAGTGTTTGTGTACACACCTCAGCAGACTTAATAATGAGTACTGTAACATTGTGTTCTTTCACAGCTGCAGAAAAACTGAAAATTATCAAAGAAATGGAAGAAATAGGGAATTAGTGTTCTCCTGTTCTCTTGTATAAATGAATTGAAGAAAAAACAAGTTGCAAGCAACCAGCTGCGACAGTTGGTCTTTCTGAAGATTGCTGCTCAAGTATCCAAAAGTAGAGGATAGACACCTTGTAAGCTTGAGGCACCAGTTCAAGCAATGAATATTGTCCAAGCAATTGGCATTGTACAAATTTTAAAGCAAACATGGGCTGGGTTGTACACTACGGATACAGTAAAACTTCTTTTATATGTTTTCTTTTTCCAGGGGCCTACTTCGGTAGTAACAGGTCTTTTGCACCTGGGCTCCCAAACCACTCATCCTCATTTCACCCCCTTCATATCAACTGAGCGATGTGGTAGCTGCTTTTGTTGCTACACATCACACTCTTTCTCTTCTAGGCTTGTTATGATTATTAGTTTGTAAGGTCTTAGGTTTATTAACTCTTGTCTCACTAGCAGGGATCTTCTCTATCTCCATGGTCCTGCACCCCAGAGACCTACTGTGATTGGTATGGGTTTGGTGCACCTGGGGTCCTGAGCTGCTCACCGTCATTATCATCTCCTCATATCCATCGGTTTGAGACACGTTTCCCTTAGTAATAGTCTCTTCCTCTTCTCGCTTTGTCTTCACATAGGTTAAGTATTAGAGTTATGAACTCCTGTCTCACCAACAGGGATCTATTCTATCTCCATGGTTCCTGTCCCACGGTTTCAGTGCAGCTTCCAACTTGTGTGCTCCTCCGAGGCTCAGGGTGAAGGTTGAGTGCACCCTCCTCACTATTCCTTTTGTGCGACACTAAGTGCGAAGCTATTCCATTGTCATGTACATCCATGTATACTCTGTTCATCTAGAGATTAGAGGAGACGTAAACAAAGCCACGTGCGTTTTGACCACAGCGTGCCCTCTTGACACTTTCGCCGTGTAAATAGTCCCTTGAAGAAATACTGTTACTGAGGTCTGAAATGTCACTTGATGTTTGCTAAAGCATGAACTAAGTGTACTAAGCATAGTTAAAGTGTAAGAATACGTAGTTAAGTGAATCTGTACCCAGCCTAATTCATTCTGCGCGCGCATTATTCAGTATGAAAGTAACATGGCGGAACAAGTGAGTGTTGTAAAACATAAGCGCGGAAAACCGTTTTGAAGTGGTGAAAAGACAACAATATTGAACGTATTTAACAAGTTCTGCGAGAAATATCCTTAACTTGCTATCGAAGACGTGATGAAATTAACATCCGAGTTTACCGGTGTGTCAGTTGCAAGTATTTACAGTACACACAACGAAAAATCGTCAGTTGGCGAAGATACTGGTAAAAAGCGATCACATGCCAGATAAATGGTGAATGTAGTTTGCGACAAATTTGTGAGATCTGCAATTCTTCGAAAAGTTAATCAGTTTTTTGTTAACAATGAACCCCCACCTTAAACAAAATGCTGTTGGCAGTTAACTGATCCTGATCTTCCAGATTTAAAACGAACTTCCCTCCACAAGCTGCTTCTGGAGATTGGTTTCGAGATTGTGAACAGGAAATGAAAAAGTGTTATTGTGGACAGAGATGACGTAAGTAGTAGTTAATTTCCATGTGCTACATGTTATTTGGATCAAGTAAATATATCCTTTTAGTAGTGTAAAATGCATATTATACATACACGTAGCAGTAGGTAACCGTGTTGCATCATTGTGGAAGCACGTGGCCGTGGAGTGATACAAACCGGTGCTTTGTTTATATCTCCTCTAATCTCTTGATGAACAGAGTATAGCTCCTGAGGGGTAAGGTCCCTGCGGGTATCTTGGCAGCTGTGCATCGCTGAGATGTTCGCTGGGGACCCAATGTAATTAAGCACAAGTCCCCTGAATCCATGCTTACTCTGTTGAGGTGGCGTGGCCTAAAATGGGGAACCACTGGTGGTAGGAGTATAAAGTTGGGCCTATCTTTGGTGAATGTGTCGCAGCCCCCCCACCCCGTAGTGACAGAGTAACTTTCTGAAGTACTCCTTGAAATCAGGTCTGAAGCGGGTGCTTTGGGCCGGCACAGACTGGAAGATTTAGGTGTCTTTTTTTTTTAATACCACTGATGGCAGGCTGACTCTGACAGCTCTGGAAGGGGGACCTTATAATCATGTCTCCTCTGTGCTCAACCCCTTCAACACCCTGATTTTTAGTCATGTAGGTGATCAATGAGAAGACACTAGCTAGCTTGAGCCCCTTTTATATTAAAAAATCTGATGTGTTGCACTCGCATGACTTTCTCTACTTTTGTACTATTCTTACAAAGCCTTATTCTTGTATCCTCTGTGTGTGAGTTGGGAAACATTTGCAGAAATTATCTTGTTCATTTCCATATAGGTGCAAGGGGAACATTAATAATAATAATAATAATAATAATAATAATAATAATAATAATAATAATAATAATAATAATAATAATAATAATAATAATAATAATAATAATAATAATAATAATAATAATAATAATAATAATAAAAATTTATTCACCTATAGACATATACAATACATGTTTCAGGCTTTGTCAATGTAACAATTTGATTAACAATTAACATTTTGTTCATACAATAGGCACATCACATTACAATTTATGACCATGATACAATACTTACACATTATACTATATACAAAGTTACATACATACTACAATTCATCAATTCTATATAAGGTTTTATTAAGTAGGTACTTTTTTAACAGCCATTTAAGGGCGTTGCCTTGTGCAGATTTGATATATTCTGGGAGTTTATTAAACAGAATAGCACCTCTAACAAAAGGGTCTTTGATTGATGCAGCTTTTGTGATACCTACCCTATGATAATTGTTTATACCTCTTGTATTATAAGTATAACAATCTCTATTTAGGTTACCTTGTTTACCATTCTTTTTAATTAACAATATTAGTCTGTAAACATATAATGATACTACTGTTAAAATGTTGTTATTTTTAAATACTTCCTTTACAGAGTGGGACCTTTTTAATCTAAATATACACCTTAAGCTTTTTTTCTGGATAAATAATATTCTGTTTAAATTTGCCATAGATGTACCACCCCAAATTTCTATCCCGTACTCAATGAGCGAGTGTATCATTCCATAGTAAATTGGTTTTAGCAAGTCATCATCTAGATGGTATGTTAGCTTCCTCAGTAAATACAATCGAGCATTTAATTTCTTGCAGAGGTCATTTATGTGGTCATTGTAATTTAGGTTCTTGTCAACAATAATTCCTAAAAACTTGGTGCTGTTTACTTGTTCAATTTGTGTACCTTTAAACTCTAAACTCTAAACATGAGAATATAGTAGGCTTTGAGTGCTAGTCAAATGTTTTAAAGCTTTGAGATTCCATTCTCTTTGCACAGTTAACATATAAAAAATGAAACAACAATGCTCCATTTGACAGAAGTATAAGTTCTCCAAAACTCACACAAATAACAAGGCATATCTCCAAAATGGTTTACTCTACAAAAAAAAAATTGTATTTTAGCAAGATCTACATTTTTTGTATTGTAAGATTTTGTCTATCTCTTATGGTTTAGGAGTTATTCAAAAGTCATCCAGAATAAATACGACTACAGGGGCTATAGCTAGAAAATTCAAGATATACATTTCATTTGTCATAAAAATATTTCAAACACATGGCATTTTAGTCAAAATTGATAGAATCATTTTCAAGAAAATAAAAATTTTCCATGTAAAGGGTAGTTTAGGGTGAAACAATTTCCTTCAAAATCTTCGTGTCACATCCTTGAAAGACATTAAATCTAAATACCAACTTTGGTTTTTAACCGACTTTACCTTTTTTTATTTATGCTGTCCACAGACTGACAGACACATACACCCACAGGGATCTTTTTCTAAATTTGCTTTTTTTTTTGGATTTAAGGGGCCTCAAAACTTATTTCTGGTGAAATCTCGACATTGAATTTTTGGGTGTAATACAATACTTCCTCTACTATGTGCAGTAGAGAAAGTAAAAGGAAGTTGATGGAATCTTTGGCCAGTGAAAAATGGGAACCATTAGGTGGTACTCAACTGCAGACATGCAAAGACACCATGCATCCATGGCTGACTTCATTCAGGGATTCTAGGCTGTCGGAGGTGCTTCTAACTCGATTAAAAATCGGTCAAACACGCACCACTCACAGTCATCTTTTGCATGGTGACCCAACCCCTGTGTGTCCATAATGCGGCGTACAACTCTGTCACATGTCCGCAATATAGAGAGTGCCAATCCCTTAGCCTGGGTTTAACTCTGCAGTCACTCCTTGGCGACGATCTGGTATCCATAAATAAGGTGCTGTAGTTTGTGGCAGAAATTGGTTTAACTTGTGTTTTATCCTATGTTTGGTTTTACAGTTTTAGTCTGAGCACATTGATTTGTGTTTTTAGCATTTGTTTTATTTCTTTCCTGTTTTAACCTTAGTTTTCCTTTTTGAACATTTTTTCACTTTTTGATGTTTTTTTTTTTAAAACTATTTTCTATTTTAATCTTGGGTTTTAGCCTTCCTCTTTTAACCACATCAAGTTGTGCACGTGTTTATTTGAATTTGGGTCCATGACCTACCTGTCGATGGGCCCTCGTCCATCCATCCACTACATTTTTTTTTTTTTTGTTCCCAGAAGTCCCAGCAAAATCCTACAATACATTAGGACAAATTATTTTGTTCATTTGACTTTCATTTATATGATTTTTATGGTTACACAATCATAGCTTATGTCCACGAGGGCAAAATGTACCTTTATATGTTTGCAACGGTTTTGTTCTTTAAAATCTCAAGAAATATTTAAGCCAAAACTTTTGACTCACACTGTACATTACTAGGAAAACATCTCTGTGTGAAAGTGAGTGTGACTTTGAAGCTATTTTTTGAGCAAAGTTGTGAAATACTAATCCTTACTTGCTTCAGTCATTTGTGTTTTGTGCTTCAGTTATGCTCAATCTTGTTATTGAAGATGGGTGAAAGTACCATAAACTGGTGTATTTTAATGATGCTGTTGGTGTTTTATGGACTAAAACATTTTGTGATGCTTCATAAGGTTTCTGAAGAAATAATGGTCAAATTGTACTGGTTTGAGAATACTGTTCATGCCATGACAGTGGCCAACAAAATACAAGCCAAGATAATGGACTACTTTGTAAAGTGACTCAACTTTGTAAGATTTAAAGCTTTCACGGCACGCATTATTAAGGCTTCACGGGTGATCAGCCGTGTGAGGTTTAAAAACATTAAGCTTCCGGCCATTGTAGACTCCATGGCCTCCATCAGAATGAAAAATGACCGTTAGGAGTCCAGGAGTGAGTACAAGTTGCCTGAGTTAACCCAGGTGGATGGTAAAGTGGCCGTGGTATCTATCCGTTTATATGGATTTACCTGTGAGGTTGTTTAGGTTTTGTCTAATTTTGCAAGCTTTGGTGTAATGTCTTTAATGGTGCAGGTTAGTGAAACATAGGAATGTTGTTACTGGCGGTGGGATGTGTCCAATCTTGGATGTCTAGCCATCCGAGCGACCATTGCCCTACTGCTTACTTCGTCGGCCGCTTGTGGAACCGTCGTGCAATGCAGTGCCAGTGACAGGAAATCGAGGGGAATAGATGATGGGTGTGGTGGTGCCAAGTGTGAAGTACATTTGGCAGTTTGGGTGTTTGAAGGGATAGTGCTAGTTACCAGCCAAGGGTGTCCTTGGGCAAGCGGTAGCTTTGCTGCCATCTAGGTAGGTGATGATCGTATTGCCCCAGAGTGTTGACCAACTGGTTAGGGTGAGGTGTGAGTTTGGCATACATTTTGCGAGTCTTGTCCCGCACGACGTCCACAATATATGGTATGCCAGAATAAGTGTGGAGGATGTGTGATGGGAAATTACAGTCAGTATCGTAGATCATCCTAAGCGCCCTGTTCTGCACGGCCTGCAGCCTGCAGATGGTGGAATGAGCCGCCGTTCCCCAGACCTCGCTTCCGTACAGAATCAGGGGTGGGACGATCGCATGGTACAGGCGTGGTTTCAGGTGAGTAGGTATGGTTGAGTGGAATATGGGATATAGCTGTCTCAGGGTGCCATGTCCCAGACCGACCTTTGTCCTGACATGTGGGGTGAAGGTTAGACCACGGTCAAGCAGTACCCCCAGATATTTTGCGGAGTTAACCCAGGGGATTCTTCTCGGCCGCAGTGCCAGGGATACACCCAGCCGCCAGTTTCGAACTTTGCCCAATAGAAGAACTTGACTCTTCTGTGGGCTAATGGCCATTCTCCACTGTTCACTCCACCTGCTGATGGCGTTATAAGCTGTTGCTATAGTGGAGGGAAGCAGTATGGAACAATTTTGTTCTGTGCCAGTATGTGAACGTTGTCTACATACTGGCACATAACAGTATGCGGTTCCACGGGTAGGTCAGACATGTAGGCAGCGAAGTACTCCACCCGCTATGGGTCTGACCGAGGATAACTTCTCCACCCGCACCCGAAAAGTGCAATCCCTTAGGAAGCTACCAATCAGGGTGAGGTAGGGGGGAGGGATTTCTGCCTCTCTGAGTTTATACAATAACCCCTGGTGCCATGTGGTTGCAAAAGCCTTTTGAAGTTTTCCTGGAATCCCAGGGCAACCTTCTCAATCAGCTGCAGTAGCTGTAGAGTAGTGGAATAACCAAATCAACCACAGTAGCCGTAGAGTAGTGGAATGTCCATGACGAAAACAGAACTGATGATCTGGGACGAGTTGCCTTTCCGAAATCGTTCAAATATTTTTGGAACGGTAGTTTGAAGGAAAAAGCGAGTCCTTGCCGGGCTTTAAAATGCAGATCACCCTCGCCTCCTTCCAACAAGTTGGAAAGTTGTTAAGATGCAGACATGCATCATAAATCCTCATCAGCTGGACTACGGCCTTACGGGGAAGGTGCTGGAACATGGGCATCGTGACGCCATTATGCCCCAGGGATTTGTTGGGTTTCAGGCTTTTGATGTGAGAAGCCACCTCTCTTGGGGTGACTAAGGGAATATGGATCTCTGCATGTGGCGGCGGAGGTGCCTCATAGAGGTAGTCCACCGTTGCTTCCACGAGTTCAGTAAAGTCTTCGTCTTGGACATCTTCCCAGGGTTCGAATTGAGACTCCAGATAGTCTGCGAAATCCGGGGCTTTCTCTTGGGGCTCAAAAGAGTGTCTCCCATGAGTCCCATGTAGAGGATGCTGATGTGTGTTTTTGTCCTTTCTAAGGGACCTGATTAACTGCCATGGTTGTTTCTCTGAAAAATCTACATTTGCCATCGTGTTTTCCCGGGCTGTTTTGCAGTGTATCTGCAACAGGCGTGACAGGAACTTGAACCGCTGGTAGACTGCCTGTATCCTGGGATGGCAGAAATGCTGCTATAGCCTGCAGACAGTTGCTTTGGCTTTAAGCAACTGCCAGAGTTGAATGGGGATGGTTCGAGGGTTAGGTATGTCGGATGGAATGTGGTGCATGTGGGCATGTACCACATCCTGGATATGTTGGGGGAATGCCATGGCTGCCGCCTCCAGTGCATCGATGGAATCGATACGCAGACATGGGTCCACAGACTGGTTAAGTTCCAGGATGGCTGCATCCCAGTCGACCTCGTATGTCCAGCCTGGAGTGACCAGGGCTGGCAAGTCAACGTTGGAATCTGCCAGGACTGGGTCATGGTCAGAGTCCAGCTCGTTGACCACTGAGAGGCCTAGATGGAATGGTATTTTCTTGGTGAGCGTAATGTCGAGCACATCCGGCCTCCCTAGGGCCGGATGGAATGTAGGTCCTCTCGGTCCACGCGCAAGTACGCTTGGATTACCGCTGGTCAGGTGGTAAAGCCCTTGCCCTTTGGCATTACTCACTCGGCTATGCCAATGTGCATGCTTTGCATTGAGGTTGCCTGCGATACATATTGCTGGGTGTAGGTTCATGAGGGTGTTAAGATCTGCTTCGTAGAAGCGGTTATCAGGAGGGTCATATGCCACCACCAACACCGTGTCCACCCCGCCAATGGCAAACCTAATGGTGCAGGCCTCCACATGTTGTAGTGGCGGGAGAGGGAAGGAGGTATGTGTGATGTGAATTGTCAATGTGGGAACAGATCTTCATGAGGAAAAACAAAGACCGAGTGTTCAATTTTGATATGCCACAAAGCGATATGTTATACAAGTTCCTAAAACCACCACCAGAGCAGTCTACAGGAGATACCCTCTACAGTTCAGTTGATGTCCAGTTGATAATGGAGGAAAGCTAGCCTCTGAAACATGTACTGGGAAATTTTAAAAAGTGAGTGTTGTTTTAGTGTTATTGATTGACTCAAATCCATGTAACTGTGGTAATTTATCAGATTCTTCGTTTTTGAGTTATGCTGCTTACACGCATTCATGCACGCGCACACACACACAATTTTCTAAGAATACTCTTTTTACTTCAACGACTCTCAAAAGACGTGTTTCCGGTGAAATCTCAGTATCAAAGCTTTTGCTGGAATTTTCACTACTTAACCTTTTCGCAGATTTGGATGTCATATGACGTCAATTTTAAAATGCAGGAGAACCGATATGGATGTCATGACGTCCTGTGGATACATGCATTTGATGCTTATTGAATCCTAATTATTTTTTGTCTTTTATAATAAATTTAAATAAATTATAGAATAGATAGTCTTACCTTTAAAGGTTCCTTGTTGAATGGTACATCTCGAAACATGATAGATGCATAAGGCCACATCTCTACATTCACGGCATATCATGTTAGTCTCTTTACGAACTTTTTTTGTGGCACACCAGACACCTTCGAAATGGATGCAACTTTTTTGCTGTCAGTGGTATCCTTATAGGAAAGTGTTTTCCTTCAAGTATGAGGGGTGCAGGGATTGTAGGTTTCGTACCCCCTGTATGAAGAGGCCTCTGAATGTTATAGTGCTCAATTAGGCTACGAACTATTGTTGTGCGGAAGTCCAGGTAGGTCGTCGTCTTGCGTGGATTTAGAGTTCTCCAAATTAATAAACAATTGTATATGGTGATATCCAGCTGGTGCAAAAATACCGTTTTATACCATTTAACTGTTTTTTTGTAAAGAGGAATGTGATTGCAATACCTGATCTACTAGATCTACACCTCCCATATGCATATTGTATTCCTGGGTAATATCAGGCTTAAAAATTGACATTTTGTTGTGGGCATCTATTTTTCCAGTGTCAGTCGTAAACATTTTAAGGCTGCAATTGGACAACGCTGTAACCACCCTCTTATCTTTCCAAGTAATGTAGGTCAAGGGTGGGAGCTGATGCACCTGCATTTCTCCTCTCCTTAGAGTCATATTTACATTCTTCAGCAAACCAATACGATTTGAACGTGCTGTTCCAGTTGCATTAGTTTTCCTTTTGTATAAGGCCATGTATAATTTAGGGGAGCTGTACCAATTATCAAATATACAAGTCAAGTATAGGTTCCATCAGGTGCCAGATAACCCCAAATCTTTGTCTCCAGTATTATCAGTTCTTTGACCAGTGTAAATGCAGCTATTGTAAAGATATTCCGTTTTACTTTCACAAAGATCAAAACTCTTTATGCCAAATCTGGCCCTGTTTGTTTTGATGTATTGCTTCCAACCTAAGCGACCCTTCCAAAGCATCAAGCTTTCATCAACAGTGACCTTATCACCAGGCACATAATTTTCTTTGTATTTTGAAATAATATATTCCAAAACCGACCTAATTTTGTGTAGTTTATCATTTACATTTTCTGTGCTGGCAAAATGAAGGAACCACAAAATGGAAGTGAACCTGTTATTTCGTGTGCATTTCCTAAAAAATGGAGTAGCTAGCATGTCATCTGTAGACCGGTACATGTCTAAAGTTGGTTTACAAATAACACCCATGAGCGTAATTAGACCAATTAGCCTGTAAATCTCATTCAGTGTTACTTCTGTCCACTTCTGAATCCTACTCTTAAGCCCTAAATTGCCTTTAGAAGTCAGGTCTTCCTTCACCTTACTCGCATATGCATTTGTTTCTGTAACAATGAGAGACACTGTCACCAGTAAAAAATTTTGTAAAAATGTCAATTGATTGGCTGTCAGAAGTCAGCTGAGCCTGGGGTTGTATACCAGAGGCTGTGCTTGTGAAGACATGTCTAGTTGTTTTGGAGTCATTTTGACTACCCCACAATGTTGCTTCTTCATGAACACCCGAAGGAAGAGAGTCACTTTCTTCCTCACTGCTACCTATTCCTTGATGCCGCCCTCAAAATCTGAAAACTCGCTGTCATATAGCAAAAAGTCCTAAACATTATCTGAAGCCCAGACACTGCCTACACGAGCTAATTTGTTAGCTACTATTTTCAAATGTGCTTTTCTGATTGCTAAAACAAAAAACTGAACCTGTAGCTACATTGCTCTGCCATAAATCTCTGCTATGTATTTATTCTAAGGCGTATATAGAAATGCTGACTGAGAGTTTTGATTTCTTTTCAGCTTGGGTGTTCACTACACACATATGAAGCTATTATTGCGTCGTAGCAATAAACAGAATGATAAAACATTGTGCTTAGCTAGCTATACGTATATATATTTGTACGCACATAACACAAGCCTGACTAACAAATTAGGTGCATTCTACATACAGAATGATTTTTGCTACAGGGTAAAAATTAGTGATATTTAAATGTTTTGGTAGTACAGACTCTGTTTCTATGATAGATGTATAGTGCCTTTAATGAGCTTTAAGCCAGTTTTTGTTTCATTAAAATAACTTAATAAATACCAAAGATACGAATGTTTATGTATGAAGCATATGAAGCATACCTACCTCTATTTAAGTGCCTTGAATTGTGTATTGGATATCCATTACTGGCCATGGAGCATTTAAATGGATATCGCCCAAGCAGTTAAAACAAAAAATACATCAGAAAATGACTGAAATAAACACCTCAGAAATATCAGATGTAAGCAGTTAAATTAGCCATACACAATATAGAAGAAAGGGTCAAATTGCTAAAATCAGTGTATAATTCCTTGGAAGTAACCTAATGGGAAAGAACTATCTAAAGTTTCAGCATCGAATTAAGAACTTTGATATTTTAGCAAAGAATAGTTTAATCTTTAAATTCACCAACCCCATTTTGATTAAAATATCATACGTATGTATAAGATATTTTCATGACAAATTAAATGTATATCTTGAAATCTTTAAATTCACCAAGCTCACACCACATGTTAGATATTCAGGGAAGATGATAGGAACTAGCAGCCAGGAATGGGTGCAATAGGCCCATGAAACATATTTTGCCAGTAATTACTTGGAACAATAAGAGTGTTAAACATTGATTTATTTTTCTATAGTTTTATTTGCTTTACTGTACGGAGGTTCCAATTATTTTAAATTTTCTTTGCAGTTCACACACTACAGGGTGGAAGGGAAATATCCTGGGAAGTGAAGGAGGCAAGAGCGTGGATGTAAATGAACGAAAGCTTCCAATACTTTTTTGCAATTAAACGCACCCTTAACTAGGCAATCACGTTTAAAAGTAGAAGTATGTGACAATGTGGCACAACTTTTTGATTGAATAGTATGCTTCTACTGGCAGCGCAATGAAATATTCTAATGCGATCTAAAATCCATTTAAGTAATTTTGACTCTGTATTGAATTCAGATGTTTTGTCACTGACATGCAAGATACCGAAAAACTTCTGGGGAAAGTGCGGTTATTGTTCGCTGCATTGTATGGAAATATTATCTTAAATTCTACATCCCTGCAATTGCAAAGATTTTATTTGATATGTTTAAAGATCTGAATATTAGTCTACTATTTGAGAGGCTTATGCCATACCAAGGCAATGAACTCATGTGGAATTGTTTCTGATATTTAACAGTTTTAAGGTTTGTGTTCATGTAATATGAGGTATGTTCCAAAAGTTGCTGACCTGACCCTGAAAATGAGCATGAAAGTCAAAATGCCTCAGGGAGGAGCCAGCGACATCTTTTAGGATGTGTACACATGAAGTTGAACCTGCTACTAGCCTCAGTTGAGTGGTGGCTCTCGTGTGAGTAAGGTGTTGCTGTGCTGCTAAAATGGATAAAACTATATCCTAACAAAAGAAGGGCTTGCACTAGCTGAAATCAAATGCTGCTTGGAAGGTGTTTATGGTGATGCTTCCCCTTCATATCCCACAGTGAAGGAATGGTCTAAACAGGTTGGTTTGAGCAAAGAAAGTATCACTGATGATCCATGTGT
Source organism: Tenodera sinensis (assembly GCA_030765045.1). Classification (NCBI taxonomy): domain Eukaryota; kingdom Metazoa; phylum Arthropoda; class Insecta; order Mantodea; family Mantidae; genus Tenodera; species Tenodera sinensis. The sequence goes on from CM060970.1 coordinate 21,540,618, forward strand.
TGGTCAGCCTGATGAGGTGGTGACTGAGGAAACCATTGATAATTCTAAAATAAGAACAAAATTAGAAACTAAAAACTTCACTTATCTTAGTATGTTGAAATTCTTTTTCTATTTTTCTGACCCAGGGGTTTCAAGCTATATCCAGCTCATTCTCAAAGTCATATAAACAAAATCGTTGCCAAGCTACAATCTTTTATTTTATTTTATAAAAGATTGTAGCTTGGCAACGATTTTGTTTATATGACTTTGAGAATGAGCTGGATATAGCTTAAAACCCCTGGGTCAGAAAAATAGAAAAAGAATTTCAACATACTAAGATAAGTGAAGTTTTTAGTTTCTAATTTTGTTCTTATTTTAGAATCTTGTTGCTTCACTGTTAATAGCTTCAATTTTTACTTAATTTAACCATTGATAATGTTGAACATGAAGTGCTGAGTGACAGGTGGCTGAAACTCAAGGAAATCTTAGCACGGTTGGGGCTGTCTAAAACGTTTTCTGGATCATTCATGATCATTTACACAAGAAAAAGATCAGTGCAAGATGGGTGCCCAGATTTCTCTCTGCAATTCCAAAGGAGCAGCATTTGACTTGCTTTGCCATGGCAACCACAAAAAAGTACTGGAATCCATTGTTACAGGGAAGAAACTATGGTTCTTTATTATGACCCTCTGTCCAAAAGAGAATCTCTTGAATGGCGTAAACCAGGTAAAGCTGTTCCAAGAAAGGCGAAAGTCACTCAATCCACAAAGGTCATGGTGACAATCTTCTGGGATTCCAGAGGAATTCTACCTGTGGATTCCAAAAAAATGAATACTGCTGTGAATGCACAATATTATGCTTCACTTTTGCACAAATTGTGCGATTCCATCAAACTAAAGAGGCAAGGAAGATTGGCACATGGTGTCCGTCTTCTCCATTGACAATGTGCCAGTGCACACAACAGCAATTGGGAAGGCTGCCGTACAGGAATGTGGCTTCCAAGAGATTGACCATCTGCCCTGCAGTCCAGATCTAGCCCCTCTTCTCCAAACTGAAGAAAGATCTTTGGGGAAAGAAATTTGATCATGAAGTGAAAGCTGCTGTAATGGGACATTTGGCTGATAAAGAACCAGATTACTTTTTCAAAGGCATAAAGTTGTTAATCCAAAGATGTGAAAAATGTATTGAAGTAAAAGGTGATTATGTAGAAAAATAGCATCATTGTTTTATTTGTATAACTTAAAAAAAGGTAGTCAGGCCGGAAACTTTTGGAACTACCCTCATATGCATGGAGTTTAAAATGTACGTATTGCAGTGGTATTTATGTGACAATGCAAAGCTTTATTTAAAATGAAAATAAGCATTCCAAAGTTTGACACTCTTATGTGAAAGATCTCTTATGTTATTAATATTTGGTACTAATAATGGTTAAACCTAAAGGAGAGCATAATAAAAATGTGAATTTTCACTCCATTGCAACTGCTTAAATGAAACTTATGTGCAATTGGTTATATGTTTGGCCAACTGAGAAGTATAGATTCTATTTAATTTTTAATATACATGTTTTAAAATCGAACTAATGTGCCTCATTCCAGCACGTGCACCTAATTACCCCTCTTAAAAAAAAAGGAATCTGTATACCAGGATGTAGAAGTACCTGGAAGCAGTTTTGCCAGCATTACTCGAACATGATTTAACAATAAGCTTATCAGTGCCAAGAAACTAGAGTTAGAGAAATTTGCAACACTAATGTTTCTGTTAAGATTTGTGTGTATGACATATCAAAATATTTCAAGAAACTAGGTAAGCAAAATTGACCTTGCTGTTCGTGCCTAAAGAATACCATGGTCATGTGATAACCATTATTTATTTTGTAGTTTTAGAAACGAAAGATGACCATAATTTTAATCACTACCATTTAGCATTAAAAAGTATGTAGAAACATTGAGAAGATGAATTTAAAATATCTGAAATTGCCTCCAGGATTGTAAATTTGAAATAAGAGTTTAGAGGAAGTGTTCCATTTGTCCACCATTTGCTTGTAGATAGATTTAACTGCTCTGGTCTTAACTTATGGCTTTGACAAGAAAAGAATTGCATGTAGCTAAGTAAACATTCTCAGTGATGTACACCGTTATTAGAAGGCAGCTGATGCAATGTTGCCAGTACTAACAGAATTAAGGAGGCAGCAAATTATACACTTACACAAAAACCATTCATTCTTTTGAAATACACCAAAGCAAAAAAATGTTAATTTTCTGTGTATTTGGTCACAAATTAAGAATCTTTAATCAACAATAATTTAGCAAGCTAATGATAAATTTTTTGGATAAAAGAATTTTTTTTCTTCTAGAAAACTAGTTTTCAACTTTTTGATATTAGACTTTCTTGTTATTTACAATAAGACAAGTTCACTCTTAAAAGTCTGGATTATTTCACTTCCATCCTGTATATGTTCTTAATATCATTAAATTGGTTGGAATGCAATACTTCCTCTATTTTAGGTATGAATAATTTATTTAACAGACGTGAAAACAAGTTATCATTACTAATATTATGAAGAGAGAAAATTTGTATGTATAAAAAAAAAAGCCAATTTTGACAGTTCTTTTTTCATTGAACAGTCCTATTTTTTCTGATGGTCAGGAATTTAAAAAACTTTCTAATTTTAATTCATAAATTACTAAAACTGGAGTAGAACATGGTGTACTCCACTGAGGATACATGTAAAATGAATGAATATGTTTGTACTCAAATACAATCTTAACTACTGAAAACAAAAGTAAAATGAAACAAGTATAATTAAATTTAATGATATTTCCTATAATTATCTCAGCTATTGGAAGCCAGCAGTTATTCCATAATTCTTTTACCTACTTTCACAAAATTTCACTATGTTACATCATATACACTTTCTTTACTATCAGAAACACCTCAGCTTTCATAGCATTCTGACTGATGCATGTAATAACAAAAGCTGTGTACTCTACAGAGAATGTGGTAAAAATTAGTTTTATTCCAAGCATGGTCGTGATGTAACACAAGCAAACAGAAGACAGCTTAAAAAAAGTCTATCCTGCTTATAATAGCACAAATCATATTGTCGCTGTGGCTGTGTGCAAAGAGGGAGATATCAAGTGTCTAAGTTACTTGACACCACTGTCTTGTCAAGCGTTGGCCAGCAAACACACGACAATAGGTGACTCAGAACAAATATCATTGTATGCGTTTTTAGAAGCTACCGAAATGCAGAGCTTCATTTACAGCACAAGTCAAGAAATTTCAATGTCCAGAAAAATCGCTGGTAATTCAAAGACTGTGCAGTGTCCCCAACCTTTAAGGTCAAAATTATACAGATGACAGACTTCTAAACTGAGCATTTTAACGTAAGGAATCTGTGGTCGGAAATGAGTGTTTGGACTCCATGTGATGCTGGAGATGAGTGTAGGGAACTGCTTGCTAGGGTCCTAGCTAGCACTGTCATGCAACAGGGACCAGACATTTTGGAGAGAGTGCGACAATGTCATGCATCTTTGTAATGCATGTGTTATACTCAGTGCCAATTAAGAAGGGTATTGACAAGATATTAAGCACGTGGCAGAAAAGCATAAATGAACGGGAGGGGATGAATGTGTCTTAGCAGTTATAGCAACAAAAAGGGCCGATTAGAGCTAAGGCATTATAATGGCATTTCCTAGAAATGGTACACACAAGGACCCTGTTGCCAATACATAACACGCATGTAAGATGTGATTAGCATGTGGCTGATGAACCCAGCAGTAACAAACTGCTTTTGTTATGTTCTGTTATCGCTGCATATAAACAAATAGTGTTGCAGCCCGAACTTGCAATGCGATGCTTGCACCAGTTAAGAGATCTCCTGTGTGTTGAGAAGTTCATTTGCATTATTCTATAGACGGTTATTTGCCTTATGTTTACAAGTGTCTGAGTCTGTGTTTCTGTGCGTGTGTTGCAAGCTTTTGCATTTGTGCTAACGCTTTTAATGTGTGTTTAACAATGTCGACAAATAGTGACAAAGACAGTGCTGCCAAATGAAAAATTGAGCACACTCGTGAACCGAATAAAACTGTTTGGGGAAGGTATCCCAATTGAAGGACAAGTGCAGGAAATAAAATGCTCTGTTAGAGTATTCGGATATTAGTGGCATTTTCCCATTAGAACAAGCATCAATATTTTACAGGTATTTTTCTTTTGTTTACGCAAATATTTATACTGATATATAATTGCATATTCTATCCTTTGAAAGTAGATTCAATGTTTTATTGTTGTCTTTGCATACGAATATAAATAATATGCGCTCAGCATTCCATTCGCAATCCAATGTTCTTCGTACACATAATCATACAGCACTTTCCACGTGGTCGCAATAAGCGGCAATGTCGCCTCTCCATCACTGCAGACTTTCAATCCCTTTCTTGGTTGGCACTGACATTAAGACAAGTGGTCTTACCTGATGTGAGCTCTAGGTGGGTTATGAATGTCAAAATTAAAGCAAAATTGATGAACATATGACATCCTTGCAACCAATGGTTCCTTATATCAAAATGCTCAATTTAAAGATTTCTATCATCTGTATCATTTTGAGCCTAAAGGTTGGAGATGTCTGTATAAGCTGTCGACACATACTGACATTAGTTACTTTCGATTATTACAGTGAGTTGTAAACAGTTGAGCAGTGTTTGTGAAATTTGTGTCACAGTTACAATAGAACAGAACAGAACAGCTTGAGTTGCAAGGTCACGAGTTTGAATTGTGATTCAGTTTTAGCAGAAATAAAAAGCTACCACACTAGCTATTTGTCTCATTATGTTATATTTAATTGCCATTTATCAAATACTGCAGATGTATGTCCTCTGAATACCTTTTATTCTAATTCTGTAGATGTATGCACTAAGTTTGTGAATGCCAAACCCTTCTAATAACTGTCCATATAAGAAAGTGTTGTATTTCCATTGTACTTATGTTGTAATAAAGTCCATTATCAGGGCATGCTAAATACATAATTGTATAGAGAGAAAATTGCTAGCATTAGAAATGAGTGAACCAGTATATTTTAATTAACAATGGGGAATATTCTGTTTCTCAGTGGTTGCAGAGTGTGTCTCTTTTCCAAAGAAATTAACTTGGTGCCTGGGAGTGTGGAATCTTCATATTCACCACTATTTCATTGTATATGTAAGGAGTTCCTCTATTACGTGAAAACTATGTAGGTTTAATGATATTTAGAGAGCAGTTACATTCACATAACTTTTCTACTTATTTATTTTTATATAGCTCGTACAAACTATTCTTACAGAAGCTTATTTTTCTATCCACTTCACATTAATCAAGAGAAACCTTTGCAGGAACTGTTCCATTATAGAACAGGTGAAGCGGAATTGTTACATGTTTAAATGTGGGGTGCCATAGAAATTTCCATGCTTTTTAATGACATTATGAGAAGCAGCTGAATAGCAAGAGCCAATGAATTAAACATTTCAAACCAATAATGGATATCTCGAAAATGGTTGGTGTCCTAAAAAAGATTTTGGAAATAAATGTGTATTTTAAAGAGAGAATTTTTTGTGCAGCATGCTTTTGTTTATCTGTTAACATTACCAGTTACACAAAATTCTTTATGAATGAATGTAAATATTTTAAATATATGGTGTTTTAATAAATTAGTCATTTTTGACAAAATCAAACAATTTTCCATGTAAAGGCTAGTTTGGGATGCGGAATTTTCTTAAATCTTTGTGCTGCATCCTTTGAACATGCTGAACTTGAAAATTTGGTGATTAGTCAGCATTTCATTTTGGAGTTACGCTGCTCTCACACATCTTTTTTTTCTAAAAATTATACTTTTGGATTTTGATGCAATTTTGATATTGAATTGTTAGATGGAATAGTTCCTTCTCTGCCAGGAACATTGTCCACTGCCAAAGGATACTATAGGCTGTACGATTTACAGAACTTGAAAGATGGTAGGGTGAATGTTAAGGAAGTCGGACATTCTGTTGTAAGATTCATATCCTTATGTGAGTATCATGTAAATTTTCATCTATTAGCTGGAGCAATTGTAAGAAATAGGGGGAGAATTCACTAAAAGATCCTCTAAATCTTTGTATATTCATAAAGAATAGGGGAAAGGTAAATGAAACTAGTTCATTTGGGTTTAAAAAGCCAAAAGCAGCATATGGTAAGCTAGCTGTTTAGTGGATAAAGAAAATTTGAGTATAAAAGTCAAGATTTTTTTTTTATGTGAAAAAAATTACTAAAAGCTGTATTAGGAAGTTTGGTGGGGGGGGGACTATTCAGAATTATACAATGTGTTCGGAAAGTCACTGTGCAGTTACAGCATGTTGGAAATGTCAGCCATGGGTGGATATACAAGCCTGAACTTGCTTAGTTTTATTGGAAAACTCTGCAGATGTTAGAGCACACACAGCTTCTGTGTTTAAAAACACTGGCAGTAAGTTTGTTGGCATAAATAAATAATTACTTTGTGCAGATGTGTTTTTTCAGTTTTAAATCAAAAAACAAGCATGGACAACTGTGATACACTACAAAATTTGCTGCTCCCCAAAGGAAAAGCTGTTGTGCAGTAGAGATGACACGTTTCCTAAAAAGACTGTTCCAGAAGCCGCATAGTATTGTCACCTGTTTGGAAACCATGAGTAGTTGATTTCGTCTTCCTCTAGCTGGCCAATGAAATCTTGGATCATTAAATAATAATGTTCACGCTTTCTTCAAATAGAGAGCCAACAATCATTTAGTTTAGGTGGCCCTACAGTTCATATGGGATCTAATACTGAGCCTTTCTATAGAAATATCAATAAGATGAACTGTACTATGAGGTGATGCAGCTGTTTCTGGGAACTTTTTACTAAATTTGTGTTTGTATCGCCTTGTTAAAACACATGATCAACAAGTAAAATACATTTCTCAGTTAAAAGTACCACAACTGAATTGAACACCTAAAAGCTACCTATTGCTTTCAATAGCTTTTATCAACTGATATTGAATTGCACAGTAAATGATATGTAAATATAGGATAAAAAAGGAGACCTAACTTTGGTTTGAACTTCCAACGTAATCTACATTTCTAGTCTTAAGTGCAAAGCAACTTTCCGAATGCACTGTATATGAAAGGTGCCTAGACTGTACAAAGATGAGAACATTAACAAAATGTGGCAGCATATTTTATATGCAATTAATATGGATTATGTTGTAAAACAATTTATATTCAGGTGTATAAATATTTGTTATTTATTTACAGGGAGCCCGTCGAACTTCAGAGCGATTCATCAAGCCGGCCATTCCTTCCGCCACACCCATGGCAACATCCACCACCACCCCTCCTCCACCAGTACCAATTGGTGGCAGTAACAGCTCCCTGATAGTATCACCACCCAGCACTTCACCAATGGACGTTGCTAAAAGTTAGTCTTGCATCAACATAACAGCAATCTCTATATATACCTATATTATTCTCTAGGAAGTGCCATTCTACAGCAGTACCCCACTTGCCAAACAGCTTAGGTTTATGACTATTCCCCCTGGTTCTGTACCCTCGTTATCACAAAAATAAAAGACTAACTTAGGTTCTGTTGTTTTTCATATCTGCAATAATGACCTGGGGAGGCTTGTGAAATTTTTGAGTTTGTATTTGCTTGCCGTGCAAGAATAGAGCTTGCAAAACATACACATCCAACATTGTATTCTTCAAATGTACATAATGACTTCAGATTTTGTTCAAAAACTGTTACTACTGTTGTTATTTCACTTCTAATAGCATTCGTGAAATTGTTAACTGTTCAATGTTTGTAAAATTGAAAGGTGCACCCATAAAACAGAAAAAAAGAGCAAAAAATGGGACAACTTAGATATTAATATTTGAATATATACAGCTTTTGGATGGATTCTGGTGACATTGCTTAAACTTTGTGCAGATTTGTAGGTGTTGCATTGAGATTGAAATCAACATATACAATGTAAACGAGAGTGCATGACATGTGTGTAAGGAAGGAACAAATCTTACCAATATTGAAAAATTGGAACGTTTTAAGATCCTGAAGATAGTTTCATCTCTTTGTCGTGAATGTTGTTTTGTTTCCAAACACTTCATGTTTTGTCTAATGGTTGCTCTCTATTATTGAATGTTTTAATGTAAGGTTTTGTGGAAGGAAGAAGACCTTTGCATTGTTTATGCTGTGATTGAGAAGCTTGTGGTAATGCATTTATATATGGTAAGATGTGAATATATCCAGTGAACTGGCTTGTTGGTTTTTGAGATATAACGGTGCTATTGCCATTTTGGTGACAGAAACATTGCAGAAAGGGTAGTTTAGCATTCATTGGCTTAAATAGCCATTGTTCTGGTTTATCCAACTGTCCAGCTTTTTCAAACTCGTTAAGTTCATGCTGAAATGCATTTTTCAAGCATGGGGATGTACTTAAAACAATTTTTGCTAGAGATGTTATTGTTGGCTAAATTTCACATTATGATATGAATTAGATTGTAAATGAAACAGATATATTCATACAAGCTATTTCCCCCCTCCCAAATCTGCAAATTTCTTTATATTGTGTGTGAGCACTTTTAAAACAAGGCTTTGAATGAAGATAACCATATATGTATGTATATATGTTCTAATTTTTGTTTGACTTTCCAGCTTATCTGTCCTGATGGTGTTTTCCTAGTGTATGTATGTAATGGCTATAAGAAACAAAATCTTTCTGAGAAGTGTCAAATTTTACCATCTTTTTGTTATGTATAAGTATGTACTATGTGCAGCATTTGTTGAGTTTGTGAATTGCATTTCATAGTATGAAAATTTACCTTTGATTTTACTATAAATCATTTCTTTATTGGACATGTGAGAACAGGTGTTGCTAAAAATGGCATGCCTAAATTATATACCCAAAAGCTAATAGAAGGGTGTCTTTGCTAAGCTCATGTTATTCTGTACAAATAGTATATATTTTTTGAGCTTAACTTGGAAGTCAGGGTTTTCATTTAAATTTTCAGTATATGTACATCCAACATATTTAAAATTGTATTTTTCTGGTGCTGTAATGTACTATGTTACCTTAAAGGTATTCCAGGTGTTTATATTAAATATGATTTTGTTAGATTACTGCAATTCCAGTCAACTTGAGCAGCAGTAATACATTCAGAATGAACTAAATGATAAGGTGGACATGTGATAAAGTAACATTTCTCTGTTTTGATAATGTCTCAGCACAATTTGCTTGTTAACAAATGATGTTTAAGTTCTTCACTATGAATAAAGCTTTTGAGGACAGAATCTCAAGATGTGTGTTTTTATCCATAAAAAGATATTAGACAGGGTAAATGTTAACATCTTTCTCTAGAGAAAATTGGAAACATAAGCCTAGCCTAGCTTAGGTAGGCACAATTTTTCATGGAGGATAGGCTAACATGGAGGTGCACCTTCTCTTTGAGGATAGGCTAAAGGCTGAGAAAGGCTAACATGCAGAAATTGGGACAACAGCCCAGAAGAAGCTCACAACAGGATGAGCAAAACGTCTGCAATTTGCAGAAACATGGAGTGGCCTTCACAGCACTGATGCAGGAACTCTTCCTCTTGTAGGATAGGCTAACATGGAGGCACACTTTCTCATGGAGGATAAGCTAGAAGGCTGAGATAGGCTAACATGCAGGAACACTTTCTCTTACAGGATAGGCTAACATGGAGGCAGACTTCTCATGGATAGACTAAAAGGCTGAGATAGGCTAACATGTTGGCACACTTTCTCATGGAGGACAAGCTAGAAGGTTGAGATAGGCTAACATAGGCTAAAAGACTGAGATAGGCTAACATGCAGGATAGGCTAAAAGGCTCAGATAAACTAACATGTTGGCACACTTTCTCATGGAGGACAAGCTAGAAGGCTGAGATAGGCTAACATAGGCTAAAAGACTGAGATAGGCTAACATGCAGGATAGGCTAAAAGGCTCAGATAGGCTAACATAGGCTAAAAGACTGAGATAGGCTAACATGCAGGATAGGCTAAAATGTTGGCACACTTTCTCATGGAGGACAAGCTAGAAGGCTGAGATAGGCTAACATAGGCTAACATGCAGGATAGGCTAAAAGGCTAACATAGGCTAAAAGGCTGAGATAGGCTAAAAGGCTGATCTAGGCTAACATGGAGGATAGGCTAAAAGACTGAGATAGGCTAACATAGGCTAAAAGACTGAGATAGGCTAAAAGGCTGATCTAGGCTAACATGGAGGCAGACTTTCTCATGGAGGATAGGCTAAAAGACTGAGATAGGCTAACATGCAGGATAGGCTAAAAGACTGAGATAGGCTAACATGCAGGATAGGCTAAAAGGCTCAGATAGGCTAACATAGGCTAAAAGGCTCAGATAGGCTAAGATAGGCTAACATGCAGGATAGGCTAAAAGGCTGAGATAGGCTAACATAGGCTAAAAGACTGAGATAGGCTAACATGCAGGATAGGCTAAAAGGCTCAGATAGGCTAACATGTTGGCACACTTTCTCATGGAGGACAAGCTAGAAGGCTGAGATAGGCTAACATAGGCTAAAAGACTGAGATAGGCTAACATAGGCTAAAAGACTGAGATAGGCTAACATGCAGGATAGGCTAAAAGGCTCAGATAGGCTAACATGTTGGCACACTTTCTCATGGAGGACAAGTTAGAAGGCTGAGATAGGCTAACATGCAGGATAAGCTAAAAGGCTCAGATAGGCTAACATGTTGGCACACTTTCTCATGGAGGACAAGTTAGAAGGCTGAGATAGGCTAACATGCAGGATAGGCTAAAAGACTGAGATAGGCTAACATGCAGGATAGGCTAAAAGGCTAAGATAGGCTAACATGTTGGCACACTTTCTCATGGAGGACAAGTTAGAAGGCTGAGATAGGCTAACATGCAGGATAGGCTAAAAGGCTAAGATAGGCTAACATGTTGGTGCTCTTTCTCATGGAGGACAAGTTAGAAGGCTGAGATAGGCTAACATGCAGGATAGGCTAAAAGACTGAGATAGGCTAACATGCAGGATAGGCTAAAAGGCTAAGATGTTGGTGCTCTTTCTCATGGAGGACAAGTTAGAAGGCTGAGATAGGCTAACATGCAGGATAGGCTAAAAGGCTGAGCTAGGCTGAGATAGGCTAACATGCAGGATAGACTAAAAGGCTCAGATAGGCTAACATGTTGGCACACTTTCTCATGGAGGACAAGTTAGAAGGCTGAGATAGGCTAACATGCAGGATAGGCTAAAAGGCTGAGCTAGGCTAACATAGGCTAAAAGACTGAGATAGGCTAACATGCAGGATAGGCTAAAAGGCTGAGCTAGGCTAACATGCAGGAGCACTTTCTCTTGGAAGAGGAGCTAAGAGGCTGAAATAGGCTAACATTCAGCAACACTTTTTCTTGCAGGAAGGCTAACATGGAGGGAAATTCTCCTGGAAGAGCTAAGAGGCTGAGGTAGGCTAACATGCAGGGGCACTTTTTCTTGGAGAAAATTAGGATAGGTTAAAAGACTGAGATAATAACATTCAGGTACAATTTTGTCTTACATAAAATATCATGTAGGCTAACATGCAGGTGCACTGTGCTATAGAAAATATTGAGAATAGTATACAGCAATACATAGTGTACAATATCTATCAATCTACCAGTCAGCCAGTAGAGGACATGCTAGTAATTCCTTACCATTATTACAGGGAGAAAACTTATGTATGTACATATGAAATAGCCTTTGTTTTTATTTTCAGTAGTATATACAGGCATACTTTCTGTTCTTTTATAATCTTTACATGAACAGTACAAAAAAATTAAAAAGCAAGAATAGTCATATAAACCTTGCAAAATATACCTGAGCAATCAGGTTACCTGACTGTTTTGCATATTTATATTTACATAGGTATTATCACACTGAAGGCTTTCAAGCTGAACATAATCTAGCTTGAGCCAAGTATTCTCCAATAAGTATATGCACAAACTAGAAACACGCATCAAGACTACTCCAGACATTCTTTGCCTTTAAGCCAGGAAGTTAAGGTTATCAATGCTTCACGTCTTTTGCGGGGTTGGACCTAAACACCACAGTGGACAGTATAAATGTTGGTTACTAACCCTACCAAGTTATTCAGCATCCTGAAGATGGAAGAGATGCCTGCTCCCAGAATGTTATGTTCTCATCTGGCATGAAGCCCAAGAATGTCTGGAGCACATATTTCTTGCTAAGAAAGTTTCAGCTCTCATTCCAGACATCACCTTCATTACTGCTCTTAAAGTGATATTTAAAGCTTCTCTGCCAACTTAAAGAGTGAATCTAAGCAAACATATATCTATATTGCATGTGCATATCTAAGTTTCATTGTTTCTGCTTTTTTTAATTCTGTTTTTTCTTCAATTTAATTCCTCTTTAAATATCATGCCTATGATGGCAACACAAACAGAAAAAACACTAACAGCAAATTTTAAATAGTTATGCATAAAAATATTTTAAAATGAAAGGGTAAATACAACCGTGAATAACACAGCATAATATATACAACATATAGGGAATATCTTGTATAAAGTTTTAACGGCAATATATATTTCACTATTTAGTATATAAACACATAGAGTTAATTGTAGATAGTACAGTTACAAAACTAGAATAACCTTTAGTGCTTACAAAGAGCTTTAAGAACATAAATATTCAAAGTGCAGTTGTATTGCATAGTGAAACACTATATCCATGATAGAATCCAGTAACTACAATTCTATAAAACATCTTCTAAGGAGAAATGACTGCTGTTGCATTAATTTCTAAAACACCTCTGTGATGTCCAGTTGCAAGAGCGTTCAATTGAATAGTTTTTTTTGGTTCTTGCCACAGTTATCCTCAAACATGAAACTAACACATTCTTTCTTTATTTGGACGGAAAGGTACTCAATGCTCATTTTCCCCTTTAAATTAAATTAAATCTTGAAAGTTTTATTAACAGAGCTAGTAAACTTTACAGCAGAAGCATAGGTGGTCCTACCATTGGTGCACATATAGCTATCAATAAATTAAGAGGCAGTAATTTGCTTTTCATTTATATGTCAACTTGCCTAGATGACCGTTAAATGATCATTGTTTTTAGAATATTTCAATTTTTTTCTACGCTGCCACGTGTACAAACAGTATTTACTTGTGGTGCAAGAACAAGAAAGTTAATGATTGTCTTCTTTCCTCAATCTTCAGGTATACTAACACCATGGTACTGTGATTCAACTAACCAGAAGTTTATAATGGCACCTGTTGTTAAAACTTTTTGTTTGGCTTAATTAAACTTTCAGTCAAACTACATTTATAATAGTGGACAATGGACAGTGAAAGTAAAATGTTTATTAGGTGTCTTCTTTTGGCTTCTTTGGTTAGAGAAAACTCAACAAATTGATGAGGTTTATATGGAAAAAAGTCCATCTACGACCTATGGATTCCTTATTAGGTCAGTAAATACCATCTTCTAAATGAAAAGTGGTCCGCAATTGGGCTATTTTTTGGTAACAGAGGAGGTGGGTCAAAATTAAAATGGTCAAAGTTGCCCAAAATTGACTACATGAGACAGTGGTTGCCAACATAAAAGACAAACAAACATTCAAACAGTAATTCCTGAGTATCCTCAAAAAACAGCAGTTGCAACCTTCAGGTTGATTACAGGACATGACTGTTTGGCAAAGCATTTAAACAGAATTGGGATATATTCTTCACCACTCTGTCCTCTATGTGATCTGCAAGAGGAAATGGATCAAGACCACCTTCAAATATGCCCGGCCATTTCTAGCACCCCTTCCATCAGTGAAAAATATTGGAGAGCAAGAGGATTAATGACTTCATTGTCAGAAATCCAGCATTAGCTAACAACAACACTTGTAAAACAGGAGAGGTGGGGGATCAGTGTATCACTCGCTCTCACTGTGATAACCACACAATAATTGTTTATAATATGTAAATATACACCACTTGTGTATGTGACTGCCTGAGTTCTGACATCACTTGCTTGTTCCCCACCACTAGTCACTTCTTAATTTCTCCTTCTTGCGCATGTGGAGTGCCACCACGATCTGGACAAACTGTACTCTGAGGCAAAAGATTGGTGTTCTGGATAGGCAATGATTAAATTACTTAAGCAATCAACGTGACCTGCAGGTTTAATGGTTTGGGAAAATATATTAATTTTAAAGAATAAAGACCGCATAATGAATTTTGAAATAACACCAACTGATTCTGTTAGCAAATTTGTTTTGCTTTCAGTAGTTGGTAATAAAATAGGAAAAATTACATCATCTAGCATCCCTAGTGAGGACGACCATAATAAACAAAGTAACACATGATGTGAGTGACCCACGAAACCTGGTCTGTCTTTTGAATTTCATAACTTACCAAACATATGTAAAGCTTAGTCTCTAAATAGGATATTTATTAATATTTGTTGATTTATATTGCTTCACTGTCAATAGCTTCAGTGTTTTCTTTGATTGTAAACTATCTTTCTGCTTTTGACTTCTTTGGACTTTCCATGTTGAGACACACCTCAGATAACAAATAGACTAACAACCTAATAGTCTGTAGCCATCACTCACAACACGCATAATTCCTCCTTTGATCACGGATAAACAATTACAAAATAATCAAAGGTAAGAACAGAATAAACCTTGGAATTTACAGAAAACCAACGTACACTACATAAAAGCTAATAGTTGCAACCCAAGAGGTCAGAAACAGGTGATCTTCAATAGTTTAACACAGACTGGTGAACATCCCTCTTCCAACAGAAGAATATGAAGCAGAATATAACAAGATAATTGAAATAGCACAAAGAAACGGCTTTCCCAAATCATTAATGGATAAAAATGTAAAACTAGGAAAAACTAAAATCTTACTAAAATAAACTACAACACTCACAGCAACAGAAACAAAAATGACATTCAAAAAATTTCACATACCATCCATGGGCTTTTGATAAATTCAGAAAAGTCTTCAAAGAACATAACATTCAGCTAGCGCCAGTCAAACATTACTCCATAAAAAAATCTGCTGAACTCAAACATAAAAGATGTCATCCCACCTATTAAAATACCTGGTATGCGCCAAATTGAATGCAGTGACTGTAATCAAGTTTATATAGGAAAAACCAAAAGAAATTTGGAAACAAGATCCAAGGAACACTTCAGAAACATAAACAAATAGACAAATCAGCAGTTGCCACCCACTTTTGGACAAAAAAATCACAACATAAATGCGGAACCAAAACTTGTCGAACACGTAACAGTACAAGAGCTGTCCACATGGGAACAAACCTTCATTTTGAAAAATAGAAACAGTTTGTTCAATCTCGAAATCCCCCAGAAAGATATTTACAGCAAGTTCCTTGAAGCACCACCAGAGGAGACCTCACAAAAAACCTTGCCAGGCATACCACAGAGAACCATTTGATGTCTGGTTGATAATGGAGGAAAATAAGCCTCCAAAATATATTCCAGGAAATTCAATAGTAAGTTGTTTATCGACTTACCTTTGAATTTAATTGATTACAACACTGTTTTCAACACTTCCTAGAAAGAAGATAACTGCAAAGCTATTTGTCCCAGGTAATAAATAATGTATATATATATTTTAGGATCCCTTAGGTTGCTGATTATAAACTGACTGATGTCTTTAATGATTAAAATAAAATATCCATATCTTTAAATAATTATTAGTTTAGGTCACCGGGTGTCTTGATTGTTGCGCAGTAGGAGGAATGTTTCTGATAATTGTATGAGAACATATCATAAAAGCTACGATGCCTTATGAAGACTTTCAATCTTTGCAGTTTTGCACCATTTTGTTGATAACAATGTCTTTAGAAATGAAAGTAAAAAAGTATACAAATTGTAGATACTGTTTGAAAAGTTAATGAATTTTGAAATACTGCTGTCAACAAATTTGTTTTACTTCCAGCAGGTGACAATACTATGTGAACAATCTGTCATCTTAATGATGCAAACAAGTCAACAAGAAAGCTAATGAGGTGATGAAGTGTTTTGTAAAACATATTCTTCATAATTTTATTTAAAGAAAAGAAGAAAGATTGTTACAAAATATATTTGAGTTATGTATAATGTTTATGTTTAAAGCACTACTGCAATAGCAGCCTGATAAAGCTTTAATAATCTTTGTTTAAAAATAACATAAGGTGATAAGTTAGCTTTTCCAGGGAGCTCTGGCCCTAAGACAAACAGTTCCAAAGTATGCACATTTGAATGTATCTGTAAAATTTTAAAAACTGTGGCATTTGCAAATCTTAAAAAAATGCTCTTAAAAATTAAAAACATGCGTGTGATTTGCCAAAAGAAAAGTAAAACAAAAATGTAAACTTGGAAATATAAAATTCTTAGTTTTGTTTAAAACTTATTCTTGTACGTTTATCAAACATTATTTTGCTTCCATTGAAGCACTAACAGTAAAAACAATAAACACTAAAGAATCATTAAAATAGAACAGTTACACTTCTAAAATGAAAGGTATTGTTGCAATATACTTCTCACAAAAGGACCTTGATCCAAATCCCGTAAAGCTCTGTTCCTTCGAAACAATATAGGACAATCCAAAGATGAGCATTCCACAGATTCATTCCGTCCGCAGCACGACTGACACACCTAGGGCAGAGAAACATTACATTATTTTATCTGTAATGTGTATTTCTAGCTTAGTGCACAGTATAAATGCTTCACTAATTCACAATTTCTCCACATATTTGTCAACTTTGTGACACTGAAACCCACAAAACTTTCCTTCGTCCAACAAAGTGTAATAATTTTGCAATGAGGATAAATTTAGAATGTGTAATATTTCACTGTAGTGTAAGTACAGGATATTAAAATTTGGCAAGTGTGTACTGTTCAGACTGGTTCATGGAAACGAGAAGCGAAGCGGCATACAAGATTTTGGTTCATAATAGCTTGGTAACAAAAATGGGAATGCATATCAATGATCATATTAAAGTTGGAAAGTTTATTTTGCATTTGTTTTTTAACTGACAACTGATATTTTTTCACCTGTTTCCAGTTCAGCGAATATAATGCAGGTTAGCCAAGGCCAACATTTGATAGAGTTAACATTATCTAAATGTATATCCATTACTATTTCCAATTCTTCTAGTTGTACCATGCTTATGAGCCTATCAGCATTTGTATCATTGCAAATAAGAACATGTACTCTAAATATAGCATTACCTTAGTAATATTGAAGTAAGCCCTTTCCCATTGCCGTAACTTATCCTCTAATGTTACAACCAGGGACTGAGGATCATCTTCACAGGCAGAACATATTCCTGAATGTGTCTGTCTGTCACACACTGCACAGTTTGTTGTAGCAAAATAATGTGAAATTGTGCTCTTTTTTAGACCTTCAGGCACGACTGCTGGTAAATATGTTATTGCTTTCCTTGGCATGCTTGCATACCTACAAACAAATTAAATAATTTTTAAAGCTCTCCTGCTTTGATAGAAAGGAAGAAACAGATTGTGTTAATGTCCATATGTGACAAGAAGCATTCATTTGTTGTCACTGATGTCTGAACACAACATTTATTTGCCAACAAACATATAGAGATCTTTTGGCTGATTCTTGTACAGCAAAAAGGTCTGGGAAGATGTGGGCTGGTGATGTCTGCTATAGTTGTAGAACAAACATCTGGAAGAAGGAATTTTTCCACTGAAACATCACCTGGAAGACCTGCTTTCTCATACTGGCTCTCGCTTGAAAGCTTACGTACTCTTATGGAAATATTCATAAAGCATCACTTAAAACTCACCAGGTTTATTGGTAAAATCGCCTAATTTACTGATGAGAAATGAAACATAGAAACAGGCCGATACACTATAGTCATGGTGATAACTTTGGGCATTTCCTCCATGCATCTTGTTCCTCTAAAATAAACCTAAAAAGTATGAGGATTATTTCCATGTGCTATTTTCTATACATTGCAAATATAAGACCATCTGTAGTGAGGTGAGTGAATTTCAGAAGTGAGAACAGAAAGAAAGAAAAACAAATGCAGTCCTGTATTTGCAGAATAATAATAGCAAGTGATGGTGTTGTTGGCTAATGTTGGATTGCTGATAATGAAACCATTAATCCAGTATTTTTCACTCAAGGATGCCACACTGATGATAGCTGGACAGTATTGAAGGTCACATAAGGGGCAAAGTGGCGAAGAATAAATCCCAATCCTATGGAGATGCATTGCTAGACTGTCATGGCCTATGGACAGCATAGAGATTGCAACTGCTCTTTTTCTTGGGTATCCAGGGATATTTTGATTAAATAGCAAGTTTCATTATCCTTTCTGTTCACCATCCCATTCATACCTTTGGCTCAAAATTTGTTTCGCCTTTGATTTGAGTAATTTTTTTTTTTTGGGATGCAGTTTTAAATATAGTAGGTGTGTCATTGAATTTTTGAATCTTTGTTGTCTTGGGTCGCAGTACAGGGTGAAATAAATTGTGAACTCCGGGTTAATTTTTGTGTGAATTTTTTTTATTTACACCTTCTCGTTCACAGTAGCAAATATTTTATTTCAGTACATCAACTTCCTTAGCATTGTCGAGATTTAATGTCTGAAAATTTAGTGATATTTCGCTAAACATGTTTTCTGTCACTTTATACTTTGTCGATCTTACGTTCTTTCATTTAATTGTATACTTTGTGTTAACTAACTAGTTAAAGTTAATTAATGTTTCACTTACTTTCTTCTAATTAATGGTCTTTAAATACTTAATCACTTTACTTTTACTATTTTTATGATGTGCACACAATAAAATGCATCCATAATGTACAGACGCTATCAGCAAAGAGAGAGATTGATCTTGCCGCATCTTTTGAGTTATGTGCATGTATGTCTGCATATGTGTGCATTTAGTAGCATCTTTCTAGGACGTCATTTTTCGCATACTTTTATAATCCTGAAAATGCTAAAAAAGTGATTTTAATCTAATCTTTTAACATTTTTGGCATTAAATATTTAAAATAACCCATAATTTTTTTACACACAATCAAAATAATGTAGTTAACAATTATAACATCGATAAACAGGCAATATTCTCAACAATTGAAGAATGCCGAAACACAAAGTCAATTACAAATTTGAAATAAGTTAAATTAACAATGTATTTAATTTAATTTGGGGATGAATTATATATACTGTTTCAGCTTGATGGAACACATTTCTGCCCGTAATTGATATGATACATTGTGAGGTGACTTGCACCTAGGTTGTGTTTGAATTTCTCTATGTTTAACCTATAGTTAATCTACCATTTTATGCAGCTAAAAGATTAGTCAACTCTGAATTCAAAAAAATTACTGCAAAATATTAGTATGAAAAATCAAAGAATAAAATATGGGAACTACCAAACATTCAAACAGTAATTCCTGAGTATCCTCGAAAAAACAGCAGTTGCAATCTTCAGGTTGATTATGGGATATGATTGTCTGGCAAAACATTTAAACAGAATTGGGATATATTCTTCACCACTCTGTCCTCTATGTGATCTGCAAGAGGAAATGGACCAAGACCACCTTCAAATATGCCCGGCCACTTCTAGTGCCCCATCCATCAGTGAAAAATATTGGAGAGCAAGAGGATTAATGACTTCATTGTCAGAAACCCAGCATTAGCTAACAACAACAACAACAACAGATTTTTAATTCCATAACCCATTATTAGATCATTTTAAATCGAAAAGGTAAGTTGATTAATAACACTAAATAACACTTACTTATAATTTACCAGAACACGTTTCGAAGGCTTGACTTTCCTTCATTATCAACCGGACATGTTGATAATGAAGGAAAGTCAAGCCTTTGAAACATGTTCCAGTAAATTATAAGTAAGTGTGGTTTCAATTGATTATTACAACACTGTTTTCAAACTTCCAAGAAAGAAGATAATTATTAGACCATCTTTGTTATATAGCTCATTTTCCATAATCCCATTGATTTAGAAAAGAAATCAGATTGTACTGCTATCTTCCCTATGTGAAACAAAACAAATGACGTACCAAGAATCCACATCAGCACCAAGAAGAGAAAAGCATCGCTGTAGTGGAGGTATTAGAGCTCTGGTGATGTAGTAAGTGACGTTGATCCTTAGACTTGGATCTTGCAGAAGTTCATGCGGAGATCTCACAAGCTGTATCAGAGGAAGACCAGGGGGTCCTGCTGTAATCACATATGGTACTCTTTCACTCACTCGTGGTTCAGCACGTTTATCTGTCTGCAGCCAACGTCTAAAACAATAACATCCACCTTGCTAAATATTATGTATATTGTGTATTACTTCATTTCAAAACAAACTCTCATTGGAAATTATATTGTAAGAAAATATGGAACTTTAACAAAATTCAATAAAAAGAAGCTAAACCTAATAAACACTTAGCATAGTGTTTAATGTTTAGTGTATGCTTTAATTCAAAATACATAAAATTCTCATTTTGTTTAAAAATGGCCACAATATAAAACAACTGGCTTTTTGAATAGTTTTGATAAGAAAAGTTACATACCTAACTAATAAAGCAATTACAAAACATTTGGAACATACTGGAAACTCCTGGTTTCATTTCTCTACAAATTGAGTGACATTCACTTCAATTTCAGGAAGTTTCTGTCTATGGCCCTCTGAATTCTTTCCTTACCAGCATTCATATACTTTTCCACCAACAACATAAATTATATTTGAAAACACTGAATTTTATCACACCTGTAAATTATAACAGCCTTCATGGGCCAAGGCTTACCACCCAGCAGCTGCATCCCCCACTTTTGTCCACTACAGGCATTGTGAGTGGGGTGTACAACTGAAGGTGGGACATGGTCAGTGCCCCAAGCCCTCCTGGCTGGTTTTTGTGGCCTTTGCTACTTCTTAATCAAATAGCTCCTCAATAGATCACACCTGAAGTAGTCACTCAAAAAATTCCTGTTTATTCGTGACCTGGAGTTCAGCTGCAATGCACATATTGACTCCTGTTGTTCAAGCCAGTACAGTCCTTCACAAAATTGTGTGTCTTTAAATATTGGATTGTCCAGATCTTCACTCTGGTCCTAAGGTTCCTCTGCTCCCCGACAGGCATCTGACCCTAGACACTGGCTTGTAAGCCCTAGGGGCTGCAAATCCTACATAAGGGGAGGGTAATCAGGTAAAGAAAAAGAATACAATATATAAGATGCCTATGGTTTTTAAAAGCATATTTTAAGACAACATGCATCTTATTTATTTCTGCCAATAACGCCAACAAACTTATTGTAGATGTTTTTTAACACACAAGCCGTGTGTGGGCAATGTTTGAGAAATAGAACTGGAACTGAAAAATTCAATGACACATCTGGGATTTGAACCACAGACCTCCCACTTACCAGGTGGGTGCTCTAACCATTAAGTTACTGTGACAACCTGCCAGAATGGCATTGAATTCTCAAACCAATTCGCATTTCTCCCAGTAAACCACAAAGGCAGTCTCACATCAGAGACAATTACCCTAACGGAGACTTACTATCGTAAGCACTTTATGTCCCGGGATTAAATAACCTTCAGATGGTAATTATTATTTATTTATGCCAACAAACTTACTGTTGGGTTTGAGAGGTAGAGTTGGAACTGATAAATTCAATAGCACAGCTTGTGTGTTTAGAAACACCAACAGTAAGTTTGTTGGCGTAAATAATAATTACCATTTGACGGTTATTTAATCCCAGGACATGAAGTACATACGATAGCTGCCATTACGGTAATTGTCTCTGATGAGAGTGCCTTTGTGGTTTAGCGGGAGAAATACAAATTGGTTGGAGAATTCAATGCCATTCTGGCAGGTTGTTACAGTAGCTTAGTGGTTAGAGCACCCACCTGGTAAGTGGAGGGTCTGTGGTTCAAATCCCAGCTGTGGCATTGAATTTTTCAGCTCCAGTTCTACCTCTCAAATTAATGCTGGTGTTTCTAAAATGCATCTCTTACATTCAGACATATGAGATTTTTCTGAATTTTTAAAATGCAAAAACTTGCTCCATTACTTTAACTTGGCCTTACATGAGTTTCAGCAAAAATTCACATCTACAGCAGCAAAGAAGAGCAAATCATTTTATTTTATAAGACAAATTAAATATGACCACTTACCTTGTTAATTCCAAAGCAGGTATACAGACTCCTGGCTGATAACCTTTCATACCTCTGTATTCTTTGGCAAAAATTAAATCCTGAGTATTAATGCGACCTTGTATCAGTTTATCAAACTGGCGACATACATATTTTTTCACTAAACTAACATCTCTGGTATCAAATAGTATTTTCAGTGATTTTTCCACAATCTGGGGAGAGAAAATCAAACCCATGCTTAAAAACATTTCACTCAATTCTCTGCAAATTTGCTACAGATGGAACGATTAAAGTGGTTACAGTACTGATAATTGTCTCTACTAGAACTGAATACAACCCCTTCATAATGAATGCTAAGCATGCTAACATTAAGTAAGCAATTTATGCAGAAACTCATAATGAAAAACTTCAAATCAGTACTATTCCATTTTAATCAGTTTAGACTTAACCTTGCTTACATGACTCCAACAATTTAATACTACAATCAATTTTACAGAAACATTTAACATTTTTCTACCTTATTGTATTATAGAATGTTGGAAAATCCTTGCCCTTCTAACAGCACTTCAAAAACACTTGGTCTTCCATTGGGTACCAGCTCACTGTGGACTGAGTGGTAATGACAAAGCTGATTTTCTTGCAAAAAAGGGTACCAGCAGTGTACAGAAATCTATAGTTGATCTGCCATTTTATGCAGCTAAAGGATTAGTCAACTCTGAATTCAAAAAAATTACTGCAAAATATTAGTATGAAAAATCAAAGAATAAAATATGGGAACTACCAAACATTCAAACAGTAATTCCTGAGTATCCTTGAAAAACAGCAATTGCAACCTTCAGGTTGATTATGGGATATGATTGTCTGGCAAAACATTTAAACAGAATTGGGATATATTCTTCACCACTCGGTCCTCTATGTGATGTGCAAGAGGAAATGGACCAAGACCACCTTCAAATATGCCCGGCCACTTCTAGTGCCCCATCCATCAGTGAAAAATATTGGAGAGCAAGAGGATTAATGACTTCATAGTCAGAAATCCAGCATTAGCTAACAATAACTTTATTGAATGTAAATTTACCTTGGCAACAGCTGGGCATCCATCTCTGCGCACTGTTTCTATTCCCTTAGCTTCATAGACAGGTTTTTCTTGATCTGGTGTTTCATACATGTAGCCCACATAACGTTTCTTGGTCTGTAAAGGAAAATCAGAAGAATATATATGCAACAGGTATACAATCCTTTAGTTATTAGCACTAAAGCACCTAGTATTTAAATGTTTCTTTATAATTGTAGGCTAATGGTTGGGTTGTTGAAGCCACTTATAAACTGTTATAATTGTAATTGTATAAGTAATTGTTGCACTTATTAATTACAGAAGTGCCACTGCAAGTTATTACAGTATTATCGGAGAGATTGAGAAAACTTTGTTTGAATAGGCGCCACTCAATCCTTCTGACACTTATAATCACTTAGCATTGAAGACTTTTCTCATTCAGTTGCTCAGCTGTTGTTACTTGTTACAGTAGCTGTACCTAGCCTGCTAGAAAGGGCGTGGAATCACTTATAAATGAAGGTTTTCAAGCTACCAATTAGAACAAGTTTGTGTAGGATAGAATTACGTTACTTTACTGTATAAGAGGCATAAAGGAATTTGAAATGTTACAATTATTACACACATATGAATTGACGAAGTAGTTGTAGTTTATAGTTTTACCAAGATTTAAGTTTCTTTAGTAGTCGCTGCGGGTAAGCCAAAATTTAATTCACTAGGATGAGAGCCGAAATGATCTTGATGTTAATTTAGCCTACTCTATGATGAGCTGAAATAATTTCTTGAAGTTGAAAAATTTTACTAATCTACGCAACATATTGCCAGATAAGTCTTGATGTTAATTTAGCCTATCAAATTTCTATTGTACTTACTTAATTTGCGTGTGCTATAAGTAATGTCTCGGTGTAGCTAGATTTGAAGAATTATATTTGTTCACTGCACCGACTTAGACATATATGATGGCAACCTCAGCATTGTGGTATGTGTCGGTGACTGGTGTGTGTGTTGGCTACTTTGATATGTTTTGACTGATGCCTGTGTTAGCGCCTGTGATATATTTTGACGACTGGTGCATTACATACGAAAGTACGAAAGGCATACTCAGTTCCCCTCCACATAAAAATTTTGAGTTTCACTCTCATTGGAGTGGGTGCTGCTGATTAGTTCAAAATTTAATATTTCTTAATTCTCTAATTGACTATTGACCAAACCTGTCGGTAGACCAGACGAGAATTTGCCGTCGAAAATGTTGTGTCTTCCCTCTGGTGGTAGAGTTTTGAATACGGTTGATAGGCACTTTTATGACTTTTGCTCAACAAAGAGCTCCTGCCTAACAATTGGGTTTACCATCCGGTCGGCAACAGGCTGTCATTCGTTCAAGCGGAACTAATTCGGTTCAAAGACCCCATCTGGTGCCTCTGAAGCGAAATTTCCGAATTTTACTCCTATAAACTACATTCTGTGTAAGTAATTTCTTATAAACTTATAAATATATACACTAAAATTTATGAGTATTTACATGCACACATTTACACAATAAATCATATTATCACTGGCATTTGCCCTGTGAGTGGCTCTTAGACGAATGCTGGAATTAGGCATGTTTCATAACATTCCATTTACAGATATCTCAGGCACGGTATAAATACTGTCTCAGTATGATACATTCATTTAACTATCCTTTGCCAATGACAAATTCGCATGTAAAAGATGAAAAATTATCAGAGATGTCAGTAAATTAAAAACAGGAAATACACACGAAGGAATCTGCAAATTCACACATCATTCAAAAGTGTTTAATGAATCAACAAGATATTTAAGGATCATAATATAAATCTGGCTCCTCATAGCATATTTTATAAATGGATAGCGATGGGCACGTTATCTCTGGGTCGTATGAAATGGGTAGTGGATAAAAATGGCAATGGCTAATATATTTTTAAGTTCAGGCCCACCTCGGTAGCGTGATGGTTAGTGTGTCTGCCTCACGTTCAAGAGGTTGCAAGTTCGAATCTCGCTTAAGGTAAGTTATCTGGGTAAGATTTTTTTTCAAAGTTTTCCCTTATCCTGAGAGACGAATGTCAGGTAACTTACAGCTCCATGGACCTCGGGCTCATTTGAGCATAATTTCACCCATTTCATTCATTCATTCACCATCCGATATGACATTAGGTTGGAGGACGTTAATCAAAAAAACAAAGTTCCGATTCTGCCAATATCAATTAATAACAAAGATATAATGTAATCACAAGTTATTTCACTCTTTATAAATAAAATTGTAGCAAATATCTGAAACTATTCAGTTTATTATCATTATATAATTTTCTTTTACGATTCCTTTATACATCAAACTCAAAATGGCATCACTTTATCTAAGCACTTCTTTAACTTCCTTCACTAATGAGTAATTTGCTCTGTGGTTATAATTGTGTAATAGAATTATCTAATGGCGCTGTGACTGAGTAGTGAGACCGTTCGCCTATCACCTAGGCAGCCTGAGTTTGTTCCAGGGACCCACATGTGGTATTTCCATCATCACCTTTCCATTCATCGAGTTTGCCTGCATTTCGTGTCATCCTGTTCCTCACTCTCATACCTGATGCTTGGCTGACCACCTGCTTCCAGGTCTTCACTCTGTCCTGTCCATAGGTTCCTCTGCTCCCCGATATATGTCTGACCCTAGGCACTGGCTTGTAAGTCCTATATAAGGGGAGGGTAATACAATTTCTTGGATTTAAGTAAATGCTATGCTAACTCCTACCCCTATTTTTTAAGGAATGTGCATTATGAACTGGTCCACTTTTAGGAATTCAATTTCTTAGAGCTTATGCTACCTCCTACCCCTATTTCTTAAGGAATGTGCATTATGAACTGGCCCACAGCTGGGAATTCAATTTCTTAGAGCTTATGCTACCTCCTACTCCTATTTCTCAAGGAATGTGCATTATGAACTGGCCCACAGCTAGGAATTCAATTTCTTAGAGCTTAAGCTACCTCCTACCCCTATTTTTCAAGGAATGTGGTTAATGGACTTGCCCACACTCCCAAGGAAATTTCTATATCCAGGTAAACCGGCATTGTTGTGCTGTTAAGTGAGGTAATCAGTTGTTCCTAGCACCATAAGAGCAAAATGCCTAAAGTGAAGGGAAGTAATAGTGTTAAATTGAAGGTATTTGTGTCAAAATATGGAGAAAATATTTTTTCCACGGATGGTCATATATTATTCTGCAAGATCTATGATGTGAGAGTGGCTGCTGAAAAAATGTTTACGGTAGAACAACATATGTCACGGGAGAAGCATAAACATGGCCTGCAACGACTTGAAATTAAATCCAGTGTAAGCTTACAGCAGATGCTTCTGGGCGAAACTCGTTCAGCATTTTCGCTGTTTTGTGAGAAATTATGTAAAGCATTTTTATCTGCCGATATTCCACTTCAAAAGCTGAATCTTCCTAAGCTGCACACTTTTTTAGAAGAGGAGACAGGAAAATTAATTCCAGATCCCAGAACAGTGAGAAGAACCTATGTGGATGGTGCTACAACAAAACTTTGCAACAAATAAGAAAAAGGATTGGAGAAAAGAATATATTCGTATCCATTGATGAGACAACAGACTCTGTAGGCCATTATGTAGTGAATGTTATTGTTGGAGTTCTAGAAGCACACAGCCCTGAAGAACAATTTCTATTACATTGTGTGCAGCTGGACAAAGTGAACTATTCAACCATCAGCTTAGTATATGACCATGCATTGAGAATACTTTTCACCTAATGGGATTCAAAATTCCAATGTATTGCTTTTTATAACAGACGCAGCACCCTACATGATGAAAGCTGCTGCTTCTTTAAGTTCACTCTACCCAAAAATGGTGCATGTGACATGTTTAGTGCACGCATTACACCAAGTTGCGGAAGAAGTACGTGCAAATTTTCCTGAAGTGGATAAATTAATTGGATACATCAAGAAAGTATTCTTGAAAGCCCCCTCTCGAGTTGTAGCATTCAAAGCAGAAGCTCCAGAAATTCAACTGCCCTTTTCACCCGTTTTGACTAGATCGGGAACATGGCTCGAAGTTTGTAGTTATTATTGCAAGAATTTTGACGTTGTGAAGATAGTAGTTGATTCTTTTGATAATGCTGAGTCTGTGTCAATCAAAAAGGCATAAGAACTGCTGGCTGATAAAGAAATGGCGGATAAACTTTCTTACATAAACACCAATTTTGGATTCCTTCCTGATGCAATAACTTCTCTGGAAAAATCCCAAGTGACAATAATGAAACAGCTACAAATAGTGGCTAAAGTAGTGAATGATTTGAGCCATGCATATGGTAAAGTGGGTGATGCAGAGGCAATGAAAATAAAGAAGTGTATGGACAAGAACAGGGGGTACAAAACATTGTGTTCAATTGGCAGTGCTTTGTCTGGTGAACAGTTTTCTCTTGCTGACTGTGAGTTAAATCCAGGAGATATTGCTTGCTTTCAGTGTGCTCCAATTGTTTACGTTGAAGTACAGAGGAGGTTTTCCATTTATAAGTCAGTTCTAGCAGACAATAGACAGTCATTTTTGTTTGAGAATCTCCGCCAATTTGTGATTGTTAACTGCAACTCAAAATTGTTATAAAAGTGCGCTGAAATGGAATTTCTTCAATAAAAGATACTCTAACATGTACATTTATAAATTTCTTTTAATATTTTATGTAACTTAGTAACAAAGTGAGTGCTTAATGTAATAATAATAGCATTTTTATTGGCAATTCTTTATTTTTTGGTAACTTTAACATTTTTGGGGTCATCTTTTTGGGTCATTTTTGGTAATTTTTAGGCCATAAATGCATTTTTATTTTGCATTTTTTTACCTAATTATAGGTCATTAAATGCCTGGCCCTACTTATGATTGATGGCCATGTCCTATTTCACTGAATAGCTGCAGATTCGATAGTAACATTTTAAAACATAAATACAATACTCACATGACATGAGTACAAAATTGACATGTTTTTGATGGACATAATAAATATTAGCATGAATTTTCCTAGTAATTTTCTTGGGCACATGATTTCTGTCACAACAGTGTAAAACATTTGCTCAACCACCCCTTAAAACATGGGAAGATACATAATTTATATTGGCTGGCTAGGGAAAAATTGATGATCAAAATCCTGCACATTAGATCAACAACAACTGCTTAAAACATACTATTCCAAATAATAAATTACCAAGAACTTGCTGCATCAATTGTCAAGATTGTTACAAAGTATATGTTGGTAAAACCTAGAGGAGCTTACGAACTAGATTGAAAGAACACTTCATAAATATAAAATACAAACAGATAGATAAATCATAGTTCATCATTTTTGGTCATGCAACCACACTATTAGCCAAGAAATTAAACTTTTAAAACTGGCAAAAAATCATTGGGAAGTAACTGTGTGGGCAAATATTCACATAATCAAGAACTGAATAATGAACTTTGAAGTATCAGTAATATAAAATGTCTTATGAGTGACTTATGGGAAGGGAGTAGACCAGGCAATGAAGTAAGGAGAGACTGTGACCTGAAGAGAAAATCAGTTGGCCGACCAGCTGAAGATGGAGAGGAGGGTCTTTGAAACAAGTTCTGAAGGATTTCTGAAATGGAGCAAAAGTGTTTTTAAATGTTGACAAACATAGGTTTTATACATTTTAATCATATGTAGCTGTTAAACATTATGTCACTGTTTCAACACTCCCTTAAGGTCAATGAACTTCGGAGAACCTTGTTCCACCAAGCAAATGGTTAGAGGAACCCAGAGGGTAACCTCTGTTGCCTCTGATGATAGGGTGATGAAGCCAATTGAGCAAAAGGACCAAGAGCTTTGCCATAGACTCTGAAGTACATTAGGTCTTGGGACTGAATTAAAATAGCCAATCCTGAGCCAGGAATCAAATCATGATTCAAGCAGGAGCTTGGAAAATGAACCCACTGAGTTGTTACAGAGGGTGTGGAAACTGTGCAATAGAAAGGTAGTACCAAACTAAGCACTTTGAGATTGGGTACATGGGATCACAGATGCAGTATATTAACATGAGCACTGCATGCACAGAATTTAAACATCTTGATTTGCCAGTAAAAATGAATTGGTACTCAAGATGATAGGTGTGTACATATTGTCTCAACTAATGATTATTGGTGCATGAGAAACTGACCATTACATACGTGTACTGTACTGAATTTGATGGTATTCACCTACTGTGGCAATGGCTGCTCAAGGTCAGCTACCTTGTACCATTGTTGCTACGCAATGTGCAACAATGGAACCTAACAACAAACAGCATTTTCAGACAGTTTGAGAACCTTCCAGTACAGGGCTTGGTAATGAGCTTCACAAAATGTTGATTTCTAGAAAAATCACCGGTACCTAATACTCGACTATATAAATGAGCTGGCACGAGCAGCTTTGAAGTCTGTTCAATCAGTTGTAAGTCAGTAAGTGAGAAGAATTGTCAGAAAGAGCTGTTTACAGTTGAGCAGTGTCTGTGCCAAGATTACAATAGAACAGAACAGCTGTGAGTTGCAAGGTCATGAGTTGTCACTTGTGATTCAGTTTTAACAAGAAATAAAGTGACTTAAAAAGTAACTGGACTTGTCATTTGTCACAGTACCATGCAGTAAGGTTCACATCAGACATCCCTAGAAACTGTGACCAATACTGTGCATTTGGCATGTCACAAACAGGTTCCACAATCAGAGACTCTAACATGTAATGTAAACAATTTTATCCTAAATAATACAACTTTTATATGGGTGCTATAATATTGTGACTTCAGTCAGTTTTCCAACTGTTCACTTCACTTCATTTTTCAATGTCAATGACCTAATTCAACTTTTAGTGAGATTTCACTAGCTTATGCTGTCTCTTTAATGTGAAGTATAATCTTTGCAAAAGTTAAAGGCATATGGAGGCGGGCTGTACTGCAGACTCCAGTGAATCCTAAGGTGCCCCTCCTACCAGCACTGCTGAATGTGGTACACGCATCTCACACACTCTTATGTCAGAACCTCTGCTGCACGCACTACGCTTGGCAACAGCGCTCCGCTTGAGCACTGGCCAGTGTTCACATGCTTTTAACTTTTGCGAGCGGTATAGTTGCGCTGTTCACTTACTGTGGAGCTAATCACAAGATGTCCCCAATCACTTGCAATAACAGCAGCACAGCTGTCACAAACTTGCTCAGAGAACACTTTTTAATCACATCAGAAACAGATTTGCTAACTCACTCACTTTGCCAGACTCTCCCCTTTTACGTGAGAGTGCTTGCTTATACAGCAGTCAGATTTTTCCACCCATTCTAGAATGTTCAAGATGGAGAAACATCCAGGTTCTATTATCTGGTGGTAGTAATTACCACTGATGAATATCTCCTTAACCTGCTTCAGCTTCCTGGTGCTGTCCTCCCAAAAAACTTGCATGAAAGCTACTGCATCACTTAAAGGGTTATGTACAGTTGTGCTCCATACAGAAACTTGTGTGAGCATATCATATTCTCAGAAATAATTCTTATAATTTTAGTTGTATCATAAAAAAAAAGATATTGGCATGAAGTCTCAACAATAGCTTAAGATGATGTAATAACTAAGCAAAAATGGGATCTTTTTTGTACCGTTAGATGAGTATTGTAACCAGGGGCCAAAGAGAACTTTCACTTTGGCCATATGCTTGGGGCAGTATCTTACCGTTGTTTCCCTGGAGCATGTTTCTTATTTTAAGACTACAGTGAACAGTAACCAGTAAACAACAATT
The DNA here is from genome assembly GCA_030765045.1 of Tenodera sinensis. Classification (NCBI taxonomy): domain Eukaryota; kingdom Metazoa; phylum Arthropoda; class Insecta; order Mantodea; family Mantidae; genus Tenodera; species Tenodera sinensis. The sequence goes on from CM060970.1 coordinate 21,571,592, forward strand.
TTTTATTACCTGTAAAATACAAGGCTGGTACACTTTCTCCAGCTTGAGTTTCACTGGTCTTGGATTCTCCATTGTGACAGCCTCTGCTATTTCTGCTCCAATTTTGAAAGCCTGTTCCCTTGTTCTTCCAGGTACAAGCACAAAAAGGGAATCTGTGTCACCATACACAACTTCAGCTTTCCATTTTGTTGTGTTCTTTACAAGAGAAATGGCTCTATGCAAAGTCTCTCTTCCTTTGCTTACAACGCTGTCACCAACCTGTACAAAAGATAATACTTTCAGTTTGTTTTTCAAATAGTTTATACATCAGTGAACAAACTTATGGGTAAAGGCTGGGGGCTTGTGCATTTTTCCATTGGTATACTCGACATGGACTTTACTGTTACTGCTTGTGCATGCAAACAACTGCAGGTAGGCACAGCCTGACTATGAAAAATGCCTCACTGCAGCTCAACCTACAAGCATCATAAACTATGCATTCTGGAATTGCACTTAAACACTTGTATATACTGCTATTTATTATCTATAATATTGTCACCATGCCTGCCATGTCTAATTGTCTACACTAGGGAAAGGGATCCAGCCAGTCGCCTACCTGGTCTAACGACCAGCCGCCGACAACACAATAGAGCATGCGGGGACAATAGCTATCACGTGGCGGTGGTTTCTGGACTGTTCCACCACAGGCACTCCTGAATATTCTACCTACAGAACTTTTCCTTTGTCTAAGGACCTATATAAACTGCTGCCAAGAACCGGGCAGCAGGAAAAGATGTATATGAAGTGTTCATTGAATTGTGCCGAGTAGCAGTTCAGTGCGAGTGTAACCTGACAGTTCTTGTTTGTGATCCGATTCGACAGTTCTGTGCTCTGAGTCTATACAAAAGTGATCTAAGTGTAATGTTGGCACTACGCTAACTGACAAATAGGCAATAAAGTGTGAATAGCAGTAACTGGTGTTCTCTCAATTGTTACACTGCTGTCAGAAGTGGGATTCGTTGAATTGCCGTTTTGTTACATTGTCGTCAGAAATTGCAACGTAAGAACCACGATGGACAGAGATTCAGAAACCAGGATGATGGCAATGATGAAAGAATTAAATGGACAAAATAGAGACAGGAATGAGGACAGGAATCAAGACAGAAATGAAGGAAATGAAATCTGGAATGGAGAAGATAGAGACAATGGAATCTGAACTGAAGAACGTGAATACTGGCATGGACAAGATGGGAAGCGAAGTAACGACAGTAAATTCAGCAATAGAGAAGATTGAGACAAAGATGGAAGGTAAGGTATAAAGGAAGAAATGAAGACAGAACTATCAGCGAAGATTGATGAACGCCTGACTGGGGTGAAGGAGATGGAAGAGCTCGGTGGAAAGGTGGAAGACCTCGGTCAACGCATTAGCACCCTGGAGGACGTCGGGGAATGGCTTAGCGTTCTTGAAGGAAGGGTCGATGGCAGCGCCAAGGAGCTAAATGCCATGATGGAAGGAAAGCTCAATGAAAAATCCAAGAATTACAAGGCCGAGGCTCCAGCACGCGACATAACATCGGCGCGCGTCAAGCCGCCCAAATATGACGGAACATCAAGCTTTGGAGTCTTTTGCCGGCAATTCGCAGTGGCCGCCATTCACAAGCATTGGTTGGAAGAAGAGGCCGCGCAGTTGATAGCCAGTCTGCAGGGTCCAGCAGCAGAAATTTTGAATGCGATTCCGACGCAAGTATTTAGGAGTTACATTTGATACTAAACTTACATGGACCAAACAAATAGAAAATGTAATACAAAGAACAGAGAGGCACCTTTCACTGTTAAAACGTCTAACACGAATGAAGTGGGGTTGTTCCAGATCAAATCTAAACACAACATACAATGTATATATAAAGCCATTATTTACTTACTGCAGCGAAGTTCTTGTAACAGCAAACACAAAAAAAATTCAAATCTTTCAAAACCAAAGTCTGAGACTAATTACAGGTGCTATCAAAACCACACCAATAGCAGCTATGGAAATACTAACCAACCAATACCCCATTGAATATGAAATAGAAAAAGCGGCACTTATTCAACACGAAAAGTTGATCAGACTCCCATTCAATACATGGCACAAGAGAAATTTTACACATACACTGAAGACTCAGGAGAGCTTTCTTTCCAAAATTCAAGACATCAAGAAGAATGTATACCTTCCTAATTCAAAGGAAAACTTCATATCTAAAGTCAATCCGACACAAACATTAGACATCACATATTATTTACACCTGACAGAAGAAGTTAAGAAAAGTGATACTCCAACTAGTGTTCTAAAATTATTGGCATTAGACAATCCATACTAGATTTCCAGAACAGGAATGGCTCCACATTTATACTGATGGATCATTGATATCAAACCAAGATGGAGCAGGGACTGGAGTCACGTGTCACCTCTTTTCCTATTACAAATCTATTAGTTATGGAACTACAAACTTTGATGGAGAAATTGAAGCAATTCGAATGGCCCTACAAAATCTTTTGTATAGAATTTCATATTTTCATCAACCAGTTACTCTCTCAGATTCCAGGGCAGCAATTATAGCAATTACTTCCAAGTTGTCACCAAAAAACCAAACAATTATAGCATGTTGGAAAATCGTTACCCATCTAACAGCACTTCAAAAACACATAGTCTTCCAATGGGTACCAGCTCACTGTGGACTCAGTGGTAATGAGAAAACTGATTTTCTTGCTAAAAAGGGTACCAGCAGTGTACAGAAATCTATAGTTAATCTACCATTTTATGCAGCTAAAAGATTAGTCAACTCTGAATTCAAAAAAATGATTGCATAATATTACTTTGAAAAATCAAAAAATAAAAGATGGGATTTACCAAACATTCAAACAGTAATTCCTGAGTATCCTCGAAAAACGGAGTTGCAACCTTCAGGTTGATTACAGGACATGATTGTCTGGCAAAACATTTAAACAGAATTGGGATATATTCTTCACCGCTCTGTCCTCTATGTGATCTGCAAGAGGAAATGGACCGAGACCACCTTCAAATATGCCTGGCGACTTCTAGTGCCCCATCCATCAGTGAAAAATATTGGAGAGCAAGAGGATTAATGACTTCATTGTCAGAAATCCAGCATTAGCTAACAACAATTTCATTATTTACATATTACTTGAAGTTTTCAGAGGAGTTCAGTGTTACTTAACATACAATTAATACAAGAACAGTTTCACTGTTCTTGTTTCTTGTTCACTGTTCTGTTTCCTTAAAAATGTTTATAGAAATATATCATGTTTACAATGTAAATTAATCATTACATGTGATTTTGCAAGAATGAAATTCCTCCTCTGTGTAGGTGTGAGTAACAAGACACTGATTAACTTTTTTGAAGCTTTGTAACAGTGAATGCAAGTTCTAATGCATGAATGTTATGAGTAGAATTTTGGAACATGTTTGCTTCACTTACACTGTACATTAACAGGACATATTTTGGAAGCTCTTGTTTCCATCAAGAGCTTCTTCCAGAACATGTCCTGTTAATTTAAAATGTGAGTGAACCAAATGTGTTCCAAAATTCTACTCATAACATCATTCATTTAGAGATATAATTTAATGCTGACTAACTTATTTATGTTTGTACGTAATTCTTTTATATATAATAGAAATGAATTAAATAAGACTATGCCATTATAATAAAATCCTTTCTGGAATAACTGTAAACTATTAGTTGACCTGTGTAGATCATGTCTATCTGGTCTCTTTGCTGTGAGTATTTTGTAAATTTCTCTAGGTTGTCTACTACAAATATACAAATAACAATACAGCTAAAATGTACTTGCAGGCCACTGGTAAGATTTCTAATGACTTACAGTGAGTTAATCGGTTAATCGTCTTACTCCTAACATTATTCTTAGTAGTTTTTTTATGAATAACATACACCTTTTTGGTATCCACTGAATATCTCCAGAAAATTACCTCATAGGTCATTAATGAATGAAAACAGGCATACACTATTATTTATTTATGCCAACAAACTTACTGTTGGTGAGAGGTAGAACTGGAACTTAAAAATTCAATGCCACAACTGGGATTTGAACCACAGACCTTCTGCTTACCAGGGAGCTGCTCTAACCATTGAGCTATTGGGACAACTGCCAGAATGGCATTAAATTCTCAAACCAGTTCGTATTTCTCCTGGTAAACCACAAAGGCAGTCTCAAATCAGAGACAAATTACCTCAATGATGACTTACTATTGTAATTAATGGATTAAATAACCTTCAGATGGTAATTATTATTTATTTATGCCAACAAACTTACTGTTGGTGTTTTTAAACACACAAGCTGTGTGTGGGCAAAGTTTGAGAGGTAGAAGTGGAACTTAAAAATTCAATGCCACAACTGGCATTTGAACCACATACCTTCCGCTTACCTTCCATAATTTGTCTCTGATGTGAGACTGCCTTTGTGGTTTACCAGGAGAAATACGAACTGGTTTGAGAATTTAATGCCATTCTGGCAGTTTGTCACAATAGCTCAATGGTTAGAGCAGCTGCCTGGTAAGCGGAAGTTCCAGTTCTACCTCTCAAACTTTGCCTACACACGGCTTTATGTGTTAAAAAACACCAACAGTAAGTTTGTTGGCATAAATAAATAATAATTACTGTTGATGTTTTTAAACACACAAGCCATGTGTGGGCAATGTCTGTGGTTCAAATCCCATCTGTGGCATTGAATTTTTAAATTCCAGATTTACCTCTCTTAGACATAAACTGTTTTGAGGATGCTTTTGTTCATAACCCGGGTTAGTGATCTAATTACATAAGATCCACAGCTCAATTTGGTAAGACATAATATTCCTAAAAGAGATAGCAGCTTCCAAAAGATAAATATAGAAGCTTCTAAGCTTGAGTGAAATTAAAATTAATGTTATTTAAAACCATTTTACCTCAATGCAGGGCATTCTTCCAGAAAAATTTGCTGCTGTATAGCCGTATGTGACATTTGCTATGAGTTTCAGACCCAGCTGCCTTGAGTGAAGCACACGTTGTAGAATTTTATCATTCTTGTGCTCTTTCATGGACTTTTTAACCTAAAAAAGAAAGAAAAGGGAATTAAAACATTAAATATGTAGAATGTTTTTAATAATAGGAGTAAAAAGAGCAAGTTAAAACCACAAAGATGAGTTGCAAACAAAAAGTTTATTCCGATGCGCTACAAGAGCTTAATAGTACAAATAAATGAGTGTCTACAAGATTTCTAATGAGTATTGGCCTCTACTGGATTGTGGAACCACTAAAACAGGATGGTTCCAAATTTCACTTCTAACTAACATAACAAAAGTACTTTCTGTCCTCAGAGCATTACTTTTGAGCTAGTTATAAAAATACTTGCAAAATTGGAAGGAAGCTATCTTGGGGCTGTAAAACAGGATCTATGGTAATTATTATTTATTTATGCCAACAAACTTACTGTTGGTCTCTTTAAACACACAAGACATAGGGGGGCAATGTTTGAGAAGTAGAATTGGAACTGAAAAATTCAATGCCACAGCTAAGATTTGAACCATAGACCCTCCGCTTACCAAGCAGGTGCCCTAAACATTAAGCCACTGTGACAACCTGCCAGAATGACAGTGAATTCCCCAGCTGAATTGTATATTTTCCAGTAAACCACAAAGGGAGTCTCACATAAGAGACAATTTACCCATGCTGACTTACTGTCCTAGGTCAAATCCCAGCTGTGGCATTGAATTTTTCAGTTTCAATTCTACTTCTCAAACATTGCCCACACACAGCTTGTGTGTTTAAAAACACCAACAGTTACTTTGTTGGTATAAATAAATAATTAGCATCTAAAAGGTTATTTAATCCCAGGACATAAAGTACTTACCATAATAAGTCGACATTGGAGTAAACTGTCTCTGATGTGAGACTCCTTTTGTGGTTTACCGGGAGAAATATGAATCGGTTGGAGAATTGGGTGTCATTCTGGCAGGTTGTCACAGTAGCTTAATAGTTAGAGCACCCACCTGGTAAGTGGAGGGTCTGTGGTTGAAATCTCAGCTGTGGCATTGAATTTTTCAGTTCTGATTCTACCCCTCAGGATCTAAGGTTATTTCTTTTCTGAACACTAAACCTATTTTAATAATTTAAGAGCAAATAAAGTTATGTTCACTAATTGGAAAGATATTGATATGATTTATTGAGTACTAAAGAGAATACTTCTTGGATGATGTACATTTAAGGGGATTCAAGTACTAGGTTGTCAGGACTCATAAAATGAATCATGGCAAAACTCCTATAAAGATGAATATAAAATAAAAATTCTATCAAAAGGTACAAATATAGAGTGAGTGAGAGTGAGTGAGAGTGAGTGAGTGAGTGAGTGAGTGAGTGAGTGAGTGAGTGGTGATGTTTAAGGGCCCGTCGACAACTAGGTTATTAGGACTCGAAGCCCAAAAAGCAAACAACTAATAAAACCTCATCCCTAAAAAGTTAAAAAGGGAGAGCTTAAAAATAAAAAGGGCTGTTAAAAGGAATAAAAAAACAAGAGTTAAAACAGCTAAAAGTTAAAATCTGGTAAAACATAACTTAGGTAAAACATAAGCTGATAAAACTGTTTTAAAAGGTAAGGTAAAACAAGTAAAAAATTATAAAATTCCAAAACCAACAAAATAAAATGCACCTTACACCTGCTTCCCAAAATCTATATTTACAACAAACCGCAGTACTGTTGCTACTGGGTCATTGCCTAAAACAGTGCACAGTGTAAGACCCAGGCAAAGGGACTGGCGCTGATGAGCCTAACGCAATCAATAAGGACATGTGCTACAGAAAGTTGAACAGAACAGACGTCGGGTCACCACGTAGAAGGTGCCCATGAGTTGCTCTGGTGTGGCCTATCCTCAGGCGGGTCAGGATCAGCTCTTCCTGCCTGGAATCCCTGCAAGATGTCTGATGGGTTAAACGGTGTCTTTAATTGTCCGCAATTGAGTGCCACTTAAAGCTTCACAGGACTGCTGCCAGGCAGCAAACAGATGGCATCGGAAGTAATGCTGCACATCTACAGGCAGCAATATGTGGGTAGAAAGTTCGGGGAGACAACAGGCAGACTTAGCACCTGCATCTGCCTCCTCATTCCCGGGAACAAATATAGCTCAATATACAGAACTAGTCATGGTAAACATTAGAAATAAAGACAAATTTACAAAAAAGGATCACAAGGTATGAAATCTCGATATCTATGATACTAAATCCTTAGTGATAAGTTTAACATTCATAAAAATTTAAAACCCCTTTCAACCACTTGGTTATTACCCGCCATAGCTGGGCAAGATTGACTGGCAGTTGCAGAGAGTCCCATAAACACCCTAGCAGCATGTGACACAGCTGACAAAGAGAAGCAGGGTCTCCCATGAAAAGGCAACCATGCACAAAGTTGCAGTGGTCAATATTAAGCAACCTCACCAAGATCATCATCTCGCGACACACATGAGAGGATGTAACCCAGTTTGCTGGAATTTCCTTCGCTGCTTTAAGTATTACTATTTCTAATGGTTATTGGTTTTCATTAACTTGTCTATCTTGCATTTGTTTTTCTCTATTTGCCAAATTTTTGTCTTTCTCTATCATTTACCTTTTGTTTCACTTCTTATTGCTTCACTCTGCCATGTTCTTTTTAACCTCACTTTTTTAATACTTCTAATTTATACATCTCCCTTTCGCTATTACAATTGTAAAACTTCAGTTCCCACTTTTTCAGCCATTCTGATTACCTGTTATTTCATCTCACTTGCTCATATGTTCTCTACCTCTCACAACCCCAATCTGTTTTCTCTTCCCTTCTGCAATTTACCTAGCCATTTTTTGTTATTCCATCCTTGACAATATGTCCCTACCTCTCAATCTCCCTATACCTCTGACTAATTCTCATTACTTTTCTAAACCCTTGTGTTCTCATGCTTATTTCACACTGCATTTGCCCTAATGCAATTACTTCTTGTCTTCTTTTCTTAGATATTTCTTGTACTTTCTCCAGGCTATTTGTATCAAACGTTTTCCACTTAGGAGCCTCCCTTACTTTCTTCTTCGTTCCTCTAACCAACATTTCTGAGTTTTTCTACCCTCTCCTCTTCTATTATCACAATTCATCTGAGTTGCCCTTCCTTTCACTCTGCATATGCATGCCTCTGCTCTCTGATCATTTTATTTTGCATGTCGACGCACAGCCATTATTCATTGCCATCAGCTTTTTCTGCTCAATGTGATTTATGCCCAAGTGATCACTCAGATCTAAAATAAGAACAAATTAGAAACTAAAAGCTTGTTGCAAGATCTTCAAGAGCTGACATGTTTCAAGTTGTGGCCAACTTATTTTCAAGGCTATAAAAACAAATTACCATAGTTACCAATGTTCAATTTAAAAAATCTGTCACCAACCTCTGAAAACAAAAATCTATAAATACAATCTATTAGTGGTATTTCAAAATTCATAACACAGTTCTTGTTTTTTAAAATAAATATCTTTTCCCAAACCATTAAATCTATAGGTCCATTTAATTGTTTTAATAATTTAGCCTCTGGATTAATTTCAGGATTAAATGACCAAAAATAATCTACCACAGCTGATTTATCAATTTGTTTATATTTAATATTTCTAAAATTCTCTTTTATTCTGGTTTCTAAATGACACTTAGTTTTACCAATATAAACCCTATCACAATTCAAACAGCTAAATTGATAAATGCCAGATGTTTTATAATTTGGATTTTTATTCTTTTTAGAAAAATTGAGTAAATTTTGTATATTAAATTTATTATGAGGGACCAAATTCTTTAAAATTTTTTGTAAATTTTTTATTAGCCCACAGATGGTAAGTAAACTTTTTAAAAAGACAATTGTCTTTTACTTTTTTGAGGGTAGAAACCTCTTTAACAGCCTTTCGTCTACCTTTTTATGCCTAAAATCTGTATTAAAACCATAAACATAACTTTTTAAAAAGACAATTGTCTTTTACTTTTTTGAGGGTAGAAACCTCTTTAACAGCCTTTCGTCTACCTTTTTATGCCTAAAATCTGTATTAAAACCATAAATTACCGCAGTGTTAATAATGTGTTTAGATTCTGTGTTAAATTCTTGCTTATTAAGAGGTATATTTATTAACCTATAAAATAAACTATTCAAAACAGCAAATTTGTGTGAAAAAGGATTAAAACTTTTCTTGTTTATGTAATTATCAGTGTGAGTAGATTTTCTATAAATATCAAAATTCAATTTATTGTTATGTTTTTTTTAATTTTCAAGTCTAGGAACGAAAGGCATCCATTATTTTCTATTTCCAAAATGAATTGTATGGCTCTATCCTGTAAATTTACAAGTTTTAAAGCATCATTTATCTCTTTCTCAGGGACAACAGCAAAAATGTCATCCACATATCTATACCATATTTTAAAAATCTGATGCATTGCACTCACATGACTTTCTCTACACTCGTACTAACCATTCTTACAAACTCTTATTCCTATATCTTCTTCATGTTGGTCCAAATGAGCTCGTTATCGACGGGCCGTTAAACCCTACACATTCACTCACTCACCTTCGTATTAGTTGAAATAAACATTTGTACAAATTATCTTATTGCTTATTTCCTTGTAGGTGCAAGGGGAATAATAGAATACATTAGGCTTTATGCGATAGTCAAATCTTTTAAAGCTTTGAGATTTCGTTCTCTTTGCACACTTAACATATAAAAAAACAACAACAGTGTTCCATTTCACGGAAGTTTTAAGTTTTCAGAAACTTGCACACATAACAAAGAACATCTCTGAAATGGTTCACCCTACAAGAAAACTTATTCAGACATAAATTGTGTATTTTAGCAAGATCTACATTTTTTGTATAGTATGATTTGGTCTATCTCTAACGGTTTACCAGTTATGCAAAAGTCGTCCAGAGTAAATACGACTACAGGGGCTATAGCCAGAAAACTCAAGATATACATTTCATTTGTCATAAAAATATCGCAAACATATGGCATTTTAATCAAAATCGTTAGAACTATTTTCAAGAAAATCAAAATTTTCGAAAAATGTTCCATGTAAAGGGTAGTTTAGGGTGGGGCTATTTTCTTCAAAATCTTTGTGTCGATTCCTTGAATGACATTTAACTTAAATACCAACATTGGTTTTTAACCAGCTTTTTGTTTTTGAGTTATGCTGTCCACAGACTGACAGACACACACACAGACATGGACCTTTTTCTAAAAATGCTTTTTTGGGATTCAGGGGTCCTCAAAACATATTTCTGGTGAAATCTTGACATCGAATTTTTGGGTGGAATACAATACTTTCCCTACTTGCCAGTAGAGAAAGAAAATTAGAGGGAATGATTTTGTAATTTGAATTTCAGAAAAGCTCATGAAAAGATAAGCAAGAAATGGCGAAAGTAAACTACGCATTGCCAAGCCAGAAGTTTGTTGAAAAAAATTACCATTAAAACTAAAGAAAATTTGGTCCAAATAAAGATTTGTAAGTTTTACAAAATCATTAATTCTTCATGTAATTCTAAAGAATTTAACCATTTTTTTTTAAAAAATCAAAACCTTTTTTCTAGGAATACTAGGAAATAAATCAGTTACATAAAAAGAAATGAGTTAATCATCATCAGACAATGATAAAAAACCAGAGCCGCGTTATGAATTTTGAAATGCCACCAATAGATTGTATTTATAGGTTTTTGTTTTCAGAGATTGGCGACAGATGGATTTTTTAAATTGAGCATTGGTAACTATGGTAACTTGTTTGTATAGCTTTGAAAATAAGTTGGATATGACTTGAAACATTTCGGCTCTGGAAGATCTTGCAATATTACTAAGATAAGTGAAACTTTTAGTTTCTAATTTGTTCTTATTTTAGATTCTGATGCTTCACTATTAACAGCTTCAGTTTTTTTCTTAATCACTCAGATATTGCTCTGTTTTCTTACTGTCGCTTAGGTTACTTCTCTCTTCAGCTACTCGCCTATCAATCCACAGTTTGAACTTTCGTATGAACGCATTGTGCCCTTGTTTCCTCGCCTTAATACTTTCTTCAATTAGCTTCTTCCATTGTTCTATCTGTTCATGTGATAAATCCTTGTTAGTATAAATATATGTTCCTTTTAACCTTTTTGCTTGTTTTAGTACTTATGCTGCCAGTTCTAAGTTCATGAATTTTGCCAAGATGTTTCTTCTGCCTTTCAATATTCCAATTCCAAATGTGTAATATATATAAGTCAAAGCCTCTCTGTTAATAATTCCTGTATCCCCTGTTGTCTTCCATACTTTCTATTCTTCTTTCCATTTTTGTGATCATTTTTATTACCTCCAGCTGTTTAATTTTAATCTATATTTGTTCTCTCATCTCCTCTATTCTTGTTTAAATCTCAGTGCCAAGCAATTGATTCTTGTTGTAACTTCTTTCTGTTTCACATTTGTCATGTCCTTTAGCTCCTTTTTCCTCTCTTCTGCAGGAACAATTCTGCCATACATCCATACTTCATACTAGTTTAGTACTCCGAAAACAAAGGTAGAATTAGTCAATTACTTTTTCTATCCTTTTCAGTCCCTATTTTTTAAAATCACAATTTAGCAAAGACACTGGAGTCAGTCATAATTAATAATCTTTAATAAAGTTAGCCTATTTTTAGTTTAGTGATGATTTGAGTAGCATCTTATACAAAGATGGACCAAATAGACACCAGAATTAGTTTTTAATAATTTATTGAAAGAATAAAAAGTACAACAATAGTACATCACCCTCTTACACAGTTTCATGATCTCAAAATACACTTTTCCCAACAAATGGTCACTTTCTTTTATTCCTTCCTTGAAGAATAAAGGGTCTGCAACCAGTTATGCACAAATTGCTCCACTCCTGGATCATCACCAACCAACAAGTGTCTCTATAGGTGCCAGAACAAATGGTGCTCTCAGAGGGATAAATTAGGACTGCAAAGAGGGTGTTCCAGAGTTAACCAGTAAATCTCTCAGCTTTTCAAATGTTAAAATATCTGTAAATAGTGCTGCATTATCAAGAAGAATGAGATTTCTGATGGTGGTGATGTATTTTATTATGATAAGTAGCCTTTGCCTCAACCACAAGCCTACAGTAGTATGCAGCATTTTGTTATTCTTCTTTCAGGAAGAAAGTCCATCATCCAAATACCCTTTGCATCCCAAAAAGCAGTTGCAAATACCTTTCCAGCTGTTATGTGTTGTTTCCTATGGTAATGTTTGTCCATGTTCATTGGACATTGGGGCTCATTCACCACAGCTTCCCATCCCACTAAACATTTTTTGTGCTATCGATACACTTGGGTCTTCAAAAAAGTCTACGTCTCAAACTGTAACTGCAATCTTATTAAAATATTAGATGGCATTACATCTTCCACAGTGAGAAATAAGAAATGTACTACTCATGGACACATGTATTTTCTGCTCGCTCATTGTGCTGCTCACAAGAGAAGCAGCTTGTGTATGTGATCAACAAGTGAGAATACCTCCAGCCATTTCCAGCACTGCCCACTTACCCTGAGGACAAACGAGCATTTATTTTGCTTGCACTTAACACACATGTGTGCACAGCTTAGCTTCACTAGACTGTAATTAAACAACACACATGCTCGGTGCGTAATCAAGGTCACAAAATCAAAGCGCACGTAAACATCCATCTTAGCGGGGAGCAAAAGTGAAATGCTACAATGCATGTAATCTGCAAGTGTGCACTCTGATCTGGCTAGCATAACCAGAGAACAAGTAAAACACTTCACATTCAGCACGTTTTGGTTGTGTTCTGCTTCTCCAAGAACCTCTGCAATTGCAAAGGTGGATACAGAGCAATTAATAAGTGAGTCCTGTGCTATGGGATATGGCTTGTGGTGTATACTAGGACAAGTGTCCCTTTATATTTGAAAGAAGTTCATTAAATGAAGAAATTTACATTTGAAAATAATTAAAAATGTCACTATCTCCATAGAGTACAGGATACAGTGTGTAAACATTACTGTGCAAATGCCTCTCGCTATTAATTGGACGTACCCACCACCTCCTTCATGTCTTCTTTCTTTTTTAATATTAGTTAGGCAAGACCCACTACAGCAATAACTTCATCAGCTTCCATCTTGGAGAACTGAACAGATAACAGAACACGAGTGTCTCAGCATGTGTTCAGATCTCATACGCGCGCAAAGCGGACACAAAGATTACATTCATGTCTCCTCAGTGTTAAGGTTACTAACTAGTTCACTAATTATTATTTATTTATGCCAACAAACTTACTGTTGGTGTTTTTAAACACACAAGCCGTGTGTGGGCAAAGTTTAAGAGGTAGAACTGGAAGTTCATTCTGGCAGTTTCTCACAATACCTCAGTGGTTAGAGCGTCCGCCCGGCAAGCGGAAGGTCTGTGGTTCAAATCCCAGTTGTGGCATTGAATTTTTAAGTTCCAGTTCTACCTCTTAGTTCACTAATATTTGAACCACTAGAGGAAAATTTTGGTTTACATTTGATCAACCTTTGCATGTAAATACAAATGTTACTAAATATATTTACCATTAATCTTGTATCTAATATTTCTTGTAGCATCCGTGGTAAGATACCCTTTCTTATTCTTTCCTTTACAAATGCTACACCGGCTGGAGAGAAATTTAAATCATTTTTCAGCTTCAAAAGATGTGCAGGTGAAACTTTCAGGTGAGTGCAACCAAATTTGAATGGTTCACTTCTGTAGGAAAAGAAGAAAATCCATTATTAAATGCTTCAAAATAAAAGATCTTCCTAAATACAAACACAAAGCACAATTGATAATTAAAGATGCTTCAATAAGAATTGCACAAAAATTTAAACAAGTTGCCTTGACTCCCTGTACAGGATCGTCTGTGAATAAACATAGCCCTGGTAATATATGTATTTAGGGCCTTCACGGCCGGTGTCTTGACTATTCGAAATGTTTAGTTCTTCAGGGCTTGTAGGCCATGGTCTAGAAGGCATGGTAGATACCAATGTTTTGCCAAGTACTGCGCTTAGCATCATCAGGGTAACTCGATCCTCCGTCTGCACTGGTCAGAGTTTGAATGAGGAAGCAGAAAAGTAGTGGAAATAATGACCGTTAACGTCCGTTAAGGTTATTTATATGGGTGGGGGAGGGTGGGGCATTGTTGCGCTGGCTACGGTAGTGATTGGCCAGTTGTAGGTGGGGTTTTGTTACAACTGTTGTGTGTGTCTGAAAGTTGATCTAAAACCAGTATCCATACTTTATGTACATGTAGTATTTCTTCTTTGCATGGATACTGGTTTTAGATAAACTTTCAGACACACACAACAGTTGTAACAAAACCCCACCTACAACTGGCCAATCACTACCGTAGCCAGCGCAACAATGCCCCGCCCTCCCCCACCCATATAAATAACCTTAACGGACATTAACGGTCATTACTTCCACTACTTCTCTGCTTCCTCATTCAAACTCTGACCAGTGCAGACGGAGGATCGAGTTACCCTGATGATGCCAAGTGCAGTACTTGGCGAAATGTTGGTATCTACCATGCCTTCTAGACCACGGCCTACAAGCACAGAAGAACTAAACATTTCGAATAGTCATAGCCCTGGTACTTTTACATTCTATTTTTGACAGGTGAAATGTAAAATACAATAATTGCTATAAGGAATAGTTCACCCTACAATATCAAAGCACTAAATGTTTACTTACTGGCCTAATTGCTCAACTCGTCCAAGGCAGGTTGAAAAGCAGTAGTTGTAAGCAATTATAATTGAAGGATATAAGCTCTGAAAATCCAACACTATTAGAGGATCACTGTAAAAGCTGTAACAAAGTAAAACAAAACATTATGTCACCTGATGGCCAAAACATTATCGTTTTATAGTAGTTCAGAGAGAAAGAACAATTATTTATATCACTATTAGTTTCATACTAATGCAGAAACTAATTAGGTACCAATTATCTCATGGTATATGGGAAACAGCTTATAGGCAGTTCTCAAGAGTTCAAAATGGCTGACATTATACTAAACTGCAGTGAACATTACACTAAAAAGCAGTACTGCCAACCTACAATGGAAATTACTAACAAATCTGTGCAAATACCTCAGGGAAACAGATTCCAAGGCACATTTAATAAAACTGTAAATTAAAATGTATGATGCTATGATACACAAACAAATATAAGCTGCATAAGCCACATTCATACTTAAACCAGTGCTTTCACTGGAAGAATGCTTTCCCCACTATCTTTTCTTTTACTTATATCTATACACAGCCTATAAAGGAAATAAAATAACCATTTTAATCTAAAAGGTGAGTCAATTAATAACATTACATATCACTTACATTTACAACCCAGTCATTGTCCGATTGATAATGGAGGAAAGTTAACCTCCGAAACGCGTTCTGGAACATAGATTGGTGAACATCCCTCTTTCAGCAGAAGAATATAAAACAGAATATTACAAAATAATTGAAATAGCACAAAAAAACGGCTTCCCCAAAGAATTAGTAGGTAAAAGGTAAAACGAGCAGAAAAGAAAAAATTATTAAAAGAAACTACAACTCTCACAGCAGCAAAAACAAAAATGATATTCAAAAAATTCACATATCGCCCATGGGCCTTTGATAAATTTAAAAAAGTGTTCAAGGAATACAACATTCAGCTAGCAGCAGTAAACCATTACTCCATAAAAAACCTACTACTTTCAAACATCAAATATGCTATTCCACCTAACAAAAAATCTGGCATATACCAAATTGAGTGCAGTGATTGTAATGAAATATACATAGGAAAAACCAAAACAAATTTAGAAATTAGATCCAAGGAACACGTTAGAAACATTAAGAGTAAACAATTAGAAAAATCAGCGGTTGCATTTCACTTTTGGACAAAAAATCATGACATAAAGCTAGAACTGAAACTTCTCAAACACATAACCGGAAAACAAGAACTGTCCACATGGGAACAAATCTTTATTTTAAAAAATAGAAACCGAGTATTTAATTTCGACATTCCTCAGAGAGACGTTTTCAGTAAGTTCATTGAACTGCCACCAAAAGAAACACCAGAAGAAGCATCACCATCTGCACCATGAAACACCATGGAAACCCAGTTATTGTCCGGTTGATAATGGAGGAAAGTTAACCTTCAAAACGCGTCCCGGAAAAATATGTTGTAAGTGTTGTTCAGTATTATTAATTAACTCACCTGTTAAATTAAACTAAATTAAGATTTTAACTATTGCGATTTTCTTTTATGTCAATTATGTTTAATTAATCTTGTAGTTTTATAAATAGAAGACAATACCCAGAAAGAGGTTCCATGATTAATGGTAGTGCTTCAGGAGCTCGCATTTCTGCCCTTTGTCTAACACTTGGAGAAACAGGCACATAATTAAGAGGTTTGGCCAGCCGAAGCATCATTGATTCTACTCGAAACTGTGGAGAAAGAAAAAAAATCTTGCTGTAAACACTGAATATAAACAAAAATAACATAATTTTCAATAGTTCATTTTTACATACCTGAGATCCACGGGATAAAACTTCATAAAACTGAATACCAAAGAGACGTGCTAGCTCACTGGTACGCTCTATGAGATCCAACTGCTGAAGGATTCTATATATCCCCTCCACTCTTAACATGTAGTAATCCACACATATCCATCTGTAATTAAAAAACATTTATCATGCTAGCTTCAGTAAGGATAGTTCAATCAGCTGTCCTATAAGAACTTCTGCTGTCATTTTGGGTAATAGAAGACGTTCTATTTCTAAAGTGGGAACACATTCACTATCAAAATATACTGAGTATACATGGTAAGATGTCATGTGCATAAAATTAGAAATATGCAGCTGTAATCTGAATTTGAAGGCACTTAAGTATTTTTAATGTTTTAACTGAATTTAAAATGCACTGACAAGTTTTTCTTAAACTCTTGTGTATAAAATTTCAACTCTATACACGTAGTAAATCATTAAAATTAAAAATATATAGATTTTCCTTCTAAATTAGGGTAATTTAGAACAATTTTTTTAAAGTTTAATGTCCTTTAACCTAGTAAGTCACATTAGATGATAAATTAATGAAATGGGTGAAATGATGCTCAGATGACCCTCATTCCATAGAGCTTAAAGCTACCTAACATTTGCCTTCTCAGTATAAGGGAAAATCCAAGAAAAAACCTTAACAAGATAACTTACTCTAATGAGATTCAAACTTGGGACCTCTTAAATGTAAGGCAGATACACACTCCTGCATAACATAGGCAGGCAGAAGAAAATTAACCAATTTCAACAAATTTAAAACAAATTTTGTTCAAATCTCTTGTGTATAAAACTTGAACTCTGCAGTGGTTCAATTAAAATTAAAAATTTGTAGTCTCTGTGTCTAAACACTTCTTAGTTTTGTACTGACTTCAACCAGAATTGAAACGTCAATAATTTGAGAGACAGAATCGGAACTGAACTTTCAAACACTGTCCACACACGGCTTGAGTGTTTAAAAACATCAGCAGTAAGTTTTTTGGCATAAATAAGCAATAATTACATGTCAATAAGTTTTCTTGATATTCCCATACATTATTCCGTTTTTAAGCTATTTCACACATACAGAAAAGTGACACTAATTTGTGCACTGCAGCAATGTAACACCTTTGTGCTCACATTAACCTGGTGTTTTTTTAATTAAAGCTATGGTGATGGTGCTGAGCTTTTCACTCTTTCGTTATCTCAGGTTGTGGTACAAGGTGAAATAATGTGGACACAGGATAAAACTTTTTCACAATCTTTTATTCGCACCTTTATCACTGGGAATTACACACGTGTTATTTTGGTGAACATTCTATGCATGCAGACTGACTTCTTCCACTGTTTCTTCATACTGCTTGTCATTTTAAATTATACTTTTAGCATCTTAACTCATGCATCTCAAAAACACGTCTTCTCTTCTTAGGCAATGTGACGCTAAGATGCTGAATCTAGCACATTCCTTAACAACGCATCTGTATTCATATGCATATACTTTTTTACGACATCCCCTATGACGTCATCTTACATGTTAAATAGTTCCCGAAATGTTGAGGAAGCGATCTCAATCCATCCTCCCAACACTCCTAATATTAAATCTAAAATAATTCTTATAATTATAATATTAAATTTAAACATATGATGTGAGACTGCCTTTGTGGTTTACCAGGAAAAATACGAACTGGTTTGAGAATTCGATGTCATTCTGATAGGTTGTCACAGTAGCTTAATGGTTAGAGCACCTGCCTGGTAAGTGGAGGGTCTGTGGTTCAAATCCCAGCTGTGGCATTGAATTTTTAAGTTTTAGTTCTACCTCAAATATTACTAAACATTAATGACGTTATTAAACAAATAATATTCTTATCAATGAAACAATGGTATAACACTCTCTGTACCTAAGAAATCCTTACCAACATGAAAAATAAGCTATATTTACAATAAATATTTACATAAATACTTTCTTCTCGGGGTCTGACCACATATTCTCTTTCAAACCATTCAGGAATGAGAATTCTGAAACAACCTATACCTACCTATACAAATGAGTTCTGTGATCCCACCAAAGTGTTAGTTGTTTAAAAGAATGAAGAGGAATTCTCTGATGCAGCACGTGATACATGACACTCTCAAACGTGTAACTCTGCAATGCTATCTGAAATCAAACATTATAACCTTATTAATAGTTTTCAAAGAAACTTTCACATCGCTAAGCATACTTTTTTAAACAATGCTAAAATTGCAATAATCAATACTTCATTACTTACCACCTCAGTTGTAAAGGAAATTTAACAGGAAACCCCAATGGGTACCACAACATTAGCCAAAATATAAAATTGTTAAAATCGCATACTTCATCAATAACAATGAACATTTGGGAGAACATATACATTAAAAACAGTGATAACAGAATAAATTTTGAAATCCTGGCATTGGACAAAGTGTTAAAACTTTGTACACCTAACACCAGATGGCAACCAGGACTGTCACAGGACAGAGTGGAAGTGAGAGGGAGAAAGCTTCAGTCATCCAACAGCTGAGGATGAGGGGCTGAACATTGCAATTAATAATCTAAAAAACAAAGTCTCCTGGACCAGATCACATACATCCAGAGTTCATAAAAAAAAACCTTGGAAAAAGAGCAAAACAAAAACTACTAAAACTCTACAATATATCCTGGAAAACCACTGTAACCGCCAAATTGTGAAAAGCAATACTTGTCCCACTCTTGAAGAAAGATAAAACAGCATCAGAAATAAAAAATTACAGACCAATAGCTCTTACTAGCACAATAGTAAAAGTGATAAAAAGAATGGGTCAAACAGGTTAAATTGGTTTCTAGAATCACAAACTTCAATTTCTCCATGTCAAGCCAGGTTTGAGCTCTACAAATGAACAAGTCTTACTTCTCAGTCAAGAAACCAAAGACTCCTTCAATAGAAAAGAAGATAATGTATCAATTTTCATTGATTTCCAAAGAGCATATGATTCTATATGCAGAACAAAACTACTAGGGAAAGTAAAAAAAAAATAGGTATACAAGATCCAATGTTTTCATGGCTATGTCATTTCCTAACTCAACGCTTCATTGCTACCAGATATGGAAAGAATATATCGAAATATAAACAAGTACCACAAGGTGCAGTGCTCAGCACAACTTTTTAATATATTTATTAATGATCTGCCACACAAAATACAAGAATCAGGCACGAAGAGTGCACTATTTGTTGATGACTTAGTAATGTGGACTTCAAAACCAAACAATAAAAGTACACAACTAGAAAAAACCATGCAAAAATTCTTAACCAACCTACAAAAGTGGACCAAAGAAAATTTAATGACTGTTAATATAAAAAAATCAAACTACCAAATCTTTTCACTAAGGATAAAACCATTAAAATTAAAACTATATTTGAGGGTCAACAATTACCAGAAACTAAGGAAGCAAAGTATTTGGGAGTTATATTTGATACCAAACTTACATGGACGAAACAAGTAGGACATGTAATTCAAAAGAGCAGAAAAGTGCCTTTCACTGTTAAAACATCTAACAGGAATGAAGTGGGGATGTTCCAGAGCAACTCTTAACTCGACATACTATGTGTATACAAGTATAAAGCCATTATTTACTTACTGCAGCAAAGTTCTTGTAACAGCAACTAAATAAAAATCACATCGTTTAAAACTAAAGTCTGGTATTAATTACAGGTGCTATCAAACCTGCACCAATACCAGCTATGGAAATACTAACCAACCAATAACCCATTGAATATGAAATAGAAAATACAGCTCTTATTCAACATGAAAAGTTGATCAGACTCCCATTCAGTACATGGAACAAGAGAAATTTTACATATACGCTAAACATTCAGGAGAGCTTTCTCTCCAAAATTCAAGACATCAAGAAGAATGTAGACCTTCCTAATTCAAAGGAAAATTTCATATATAAAGTCAATCCGACACAAACATTAGACATCACATATTATTTATACCTGACAGAAGAAGTTAAGAAAAGTAATACTCCATTTCAAACCGAGATGGAGCATGGGCTGGAGTCACATGTCACCTATTTTCCTATTACAAATCTTCAAGTTATGGAACTACAAACTTCCATGGAGAAATTGAAGCAATTCGAATGGACCTACAAAATCTTTTGTATAGAATTTCACATTTTCATCAAGCAGTTATTCTCTTAGATTCCAGGGTGGCAATTACAGCAATTAGTTCCAAGTTGTCACAAAAAAACCAAACAATTATAGAATGTTGGAAAATACCAATCTAACAGCACTTCAAAAACACCTAATCTTCCAATGGATACCACTTCATTGTGGACTGAGTGGTAATGACAAAGCTGATTTTCTTGCAAAGAAGGGTACCAGCAGTGTACAGAAATCTATAGTTAATCTACCATTTTATGCAGCTAAAAGACTAGCCAACTAGCCAATTCAAAAAAATTATTGCAAAATATTACTATGAAAAATCAAAAAATAAACGATGGGAACTACCAAACATTCAAACAGTAATTCCTGAGTATCCTCGAAAAACGGCAGTTGCAACATTCAGGTTGATTGCAGGACATGATTGTCTGGCAAAACATTTAAATAGAATTAGGATATATTCATCACTCTGTCCTCTATGTGATCTGCAAGAGGAAATGGACCAAGACCACCTTCAAATATGCCCGGTCACTTCTAGCACCCCATCCATCAGTGAAAAATATTGGAGAGCAAGAGGATTAATGACTTCATTGTCAGAAATCCAGTATTAGCTGCCAACAACAACAACAACATTTATAAGTGAAGATGTGTGTAAAAAAAGTTACTCAAAGTGATGTGTCAAAATTGACTCAGTAATTAACTATATCAAGTAATTTCTTAGGAATAAGTTCAAGAATACTTTTTCACACACTAAAATTAAAAAAAATGTAAATTGTAGAAGAGTACTTGGGGAATAGCAACCTAATAACCCTTTATTTACAGTGACCCCAAATTTCAGTTAGCAAAGCCATATTTCTACATAACTGGGACTACCTCTGGGAAATCAGAGATTTTTGAGAGGTAGAACTGGAACTTAAAAATTCAATGCCACAACTGGGATTTGAACCACAGACCTTCCGCTTACCGGGCGGCTGCTCTACCACTGAGCTATTGTGACAAACTGCCAGAATGGCATTAAATTCTCAAACCAGTTCGTATTTCTCCTGGTAAACCACAAAGGCAGTCTCACATCAGAGACAAATTACCCCAATGGTGACTTACTATTGTAAGTACTTCATATCCCAGGATTAAATAACCTTCAGATGGTAATTATTATTTATTTATGCCAACAAACTTACTGTTGGTACTTAAGTTCCAGTTCTACCTCTCAAACTTTGCCCACACACGGCATGTGTGTTTAAAAACACCAACAGTAAGTTTGTTGGCATAAATAAATAACAATCAGAGATTTTATTATACGACTTGCTCAAAAATGTGACATTGCTGACAGAAATGAATTTGTTCTTTTTATTTGCAAAATATAACTATTATGCACATTTATTTACTGCTCTAAATGCTGCTTATACAATATTTACATTAACATATTTATTTTTTTGGACTAAATCTGTTACTATGATTAGCTAAACACTGGTTCAATAGTTAACATTCATACTGCATTAACATGACTATATTTTAATACAACATACCCCTTTATGTTTCAGAATAACTTAAAATTATAAGATTCTGTATTGCACTTGAATCGTAACAGGGAAAAAATGAAAGATTTACCTCATGTCTCATTAATCTCCAAACATTTAGGACCATGCGTCCTGGCAATCTGATATCATGGCTAAAGTCAAGGGATTGTGAATTATTGGAATCAGGATTCTGTTTGTTTGATTTTCCACCAGGAACTCTTGAAACTTGGGGGCACAAGTTAATTTGAAGGGTAAATGCTCGCTGGAATAAGTAACCCCATGATAACATCTCCACCTAAAAATAGAAATACACAACATAAAAATATTATTACTGATAACACTTTAGGAACTCTAAAGATATAAAACAACCTGATGCATTACTAGCTCTGGACTTTCTTTAACCATTTATTTTCACAGCTAATCTAAAAATCAGACAAAGATTTTTTCTTCCTTCCTTCTGTCTACTCTGTTAATTAGGATACATTTTAGCAGGAAATGTTACAATATATATTTTGTGAAAAAGGCTGATGTGACAGTCACCTACTTTGTATATGATGGTGCCTTGATATTATATGCTCTTTACATGAGCTAGGGAGAAACAAAAGAATGATCACAAAGTATTTCAAAAGTAGGGTTTGCTTCAAGTACTGGAAGAAAAACAGAAAAGGCCTGATGCGTTACATTCTAGCCACTATTGCTTTATTTTTGTAAATTTCCTAAAAATAATTTTTACAACAGTTTAATTTTCTAGTTGTAGATACAGTAGAATCCCAATAACTCCACCTAATCTGGACTGAGTGTATGTTGGTTACTGAAATGTCCAGTTTTATGGAATTATTATTCACAACTCGTCACATAATACTGCAAATCACATAAATGTATATTCTAGCACAAGAAAGGAAGGAGAAAAGTATATCACATCTTAATGAAGCTCTGAGCAACACCAATACACAAATTTTTTTGTCATGAAGCATTATTTCCATGAACAATATTAGATTTTGGGTTATAGAGCCAATTTTTTTTAAAGTCAACAGTTGATGCGCATGCATATACGAATACGATTTTGCCCCTTTTTTTAGAGAATTAACTGACAGGGAGCACGATTTTGCCTTTTTTAAAAAAGACTCTTCAACAGCTCATAAGGTCTTCTTTCGATAAGAACAATTGAAAGTGTGTTTCAGGACAGAACTATTAGTAGAGTTTTTTAACCTCCCCCCTCAGTCACCTGACCTAACCCCCTGCAATTTCTATCTCTGAGGTAACTTAAAACAAAATGTACAAGACAAATCCACACACCCTGGTAGAATTAAAACAAAATATCTGCCAGGAAATCACCAGCACTTCTCACTGTGAGGTATGGCGAGTGATGGATAGTTTTCTAAAGAGGTCCCAAAAAGTGTGGACTACGATGGTGGCCAGTTTCAGCATCTCTTTTCACAGGGTTGGTACGTAAAGCCTTTAAAAATAATTTTAAAAATATTGTATGGTTTCACCCGTGCCCTTCTATGATAGCGGTAGGTGGCAACAAGTGCTGAGGATGCAGACAGGCAAAATAGTGTGCAGTGGTTCCTAAGTTTTTTGTTCTCCCATTCTAAGACGTATGTTTAATATATGAGGATTGTCTGTAAAATAAGGTTCCCAATCTTTTTTCACAATGAAAAACATATTTATTGACTTTGAGTAGTACATTTTTGGAAAGCTTAGACTTTTACCCATTTTTCGACATAATCGCTGTTCTGATCAACACACTTTTGCATGTGGTGTACCATCTTTTGTGTGCCTGCATTGTAGAAATCTCCCACCATGTGGCGAAGATTGCTTGATAAAGTTTCTTTCAGTTCCTCTCCAGTAGTGAAATGTGTCCCATTCTTCAAGCCAGGGAAGAGGTGGTAGTCACTTAGGGTTAGGTCTGGGCTGTAAGGATGGTGTATTACAGCATCCCATTGTTGACGAGATTGGTTGTCATATGGGCAATGTGCGGACGAGTGTTGTCCTGATGGAAATGCACTCCCTTCATGAGCATGCCTACACCCACCTTGGTACACCGTAAATGATTGGTCAAAATTTTGTCAATGTAGGTCTTGCTAACATCAGGGATCATCTCGCAGGTCTCCCGAACTGTCAGCTTTCAATCTTTCAGCATTGCTTCTTCCACTTTCAAAATCATTTCATCCAAAACTGATGGTCGTCCAGAATGCTGGTCATCCTGTACGTCCGTATTTGAATTTTCTGCACCATTTGCGCACGCGTTGTACGCTCATACACTGCTCTCCATACACTTCATATAGTTGGGAATGAATGTCCACCGGTGCAGCCTTTTTTCACACAAAAAATGCATTACAAAGCACAATTTGTACCTGGTAGGAGAAGCAAGTGGAAGCTCCATTTCTAACAGCTGCCAAGACAAGAGCGTCACACACAGCTCACAGGCCAGGGGATTGGGAGAGGGAGAACCAAGCTACATGCCAGTGTTGCCAGATCTCCTGTAACAGCATTCCTCATGATTGCAGATCTTTGGGAACCTTATTTTACAGACAACCCTTGTACAAAGTAGAGAATCATGTAAAGACAGCTTTGTAAAAGCAGAATTACTGACTGTAATTCCATTGTATGTACACTGCCACTCAAGTTTTTAAACAGCCTGTTTTTCTGCAATTAACAAGCGTATATCGCCAAATAAAGCCAATGTCACATTATATATGGTAGAAATCCATGGAAACATAATTATCTTTCGTTTGTCAATTATGTCCATTTTGAAAATGTAGCATTTGTTTACCCTTATAGGAATGCTTACCCTAATATTGTTTTGGGTATCATATTATATCCATGATTCTCTGATTCAGATTCAGCTTTATTCACTAATTATAATAGTTTTACAAGGTTCGTCATATGAAAAAAGGTATAACATTATTTACAATATAACAAATTAGTACCTGGGCGACCGAGCTTCGCTCGGCATTTTTCACCTCTGTTTTTTTGAAATCTTGTTTTTTGTGGGAGAAGATACTTATTTAGATAAACTGAAAGTGAAAACGTTAACTAAATAACAATTTTAGTCGCAATTGTGAAGAGTCATTTCCGAGATACAAATATTTCATAAACACCATCATTTCAGCTGTAAAACGTCTACTGCTGAACGCAGACCTCCCCCATAGATATCCACCCAGTTTGACGTTTTCGTCGAGCATTTGTTCCATTATGGAGTTCAGTTCTTTGCTGCTGCGATTGACTTCAGGGCATTAACACATAAAAAGATAGAACAATTTAAGTATCAAAAAGCTGTTAAAGAAGTTTCTACCCTCAAAAAAAATAAAAGATAATTGTATTTTTGAAAAGTTTACCTACCATTCATGGGTCAATAAAAAATTTACAAAGATTTTTAAAGAATATGGAATAAATTTGGTCCCTCAAAATAAATTTAATATATAAAATTACTAAAATTTTTTTTAAAAAAGATAAAATACCAAATTATAAAAAATCTGGCATTTATCAATTTAGCTGTTTGGATTGTGATAGAGTTTATAAAGCCATACAATTCACTTTGGAAACAGAAAATAATGGATGCCTTCCATTCCTAGACTTAAAAATTAAAAACCATAACAATAAATTGAATTTTGGTATTTATAGAAAATCTATTCATGCTGATAATTACATTAAAGATAAAAGTTTTAACCCTTTTACACATAAATTTACTGTTTTCAAAAGTTTAATTTATAGGTTAATAAGGAAGAATTTGACACAGAATATAAACACATTAACAATGCGGTAGTTAATGGTTTTAATACAGATTTTATACATAAAAAGATAGAACAATTTAAATCAAAAGGCTGTTAAAGAGGTTTCTATCCTCAAATAAATAAAAGATAATTGTAATTTTAAAAATTTACTTACCATCCGTGGGCCAATAAAAATTTACAAACATTTTTAAAGAATATGGAATAAATTTGGGCCCTCAAAATAAATTTAATATACAAAATTTACTAAATTTTTTTAAAAAAGATAAAATACCAAATTATAAAAAATCTGGCATTTATCAATTTAACTGTTTGGATTGTGATAGAGTTTATATTGGTAAAACTAAATGTCATTTAGAAACCAGAATAAAAGAGCATTTTAGAAATATTAAATATAAACAAACTGATAAATCAGGTGTGGCAGATCATTTTTGGTCATTCAATCATGAAATTAACCCAGAAATTAAATTATTAAAACAATTAAATTGACCTATAGATTTAATGGTTTGGGAAAAGATATTTATTTTAAAAAACAAGAACCATGTTATGAACTTTGAAATACCTCCATCAGATTGTATTTATAGGTTTTTGTTTTCAGAGATTGGTGACAGAGTTTTAAAATAAGCATCAGTAATTATGGTAACTTGTTTGTATAGTTTTGAAAATAAGTCAGAGTCAACTTGAAACATGTCAGCTGTGGAAAATCTTGCAACATTACTAAGACAAGTGAAGCGTTTAGTTTCTAATTGGTTCTTATTTTAGATTCTGTTGCTTCACTGTTAATAGCTTCATTATTTCCTTATTTAACTGTTGCAAATTACTGGTGATTTCAACATTATTTGAAATGCAGATTTACATGAATAATTACAGGTAAAGGAGGATGAGGAAAAAAGAAATCTCCTTTCTGTTATTGTTACATCTTTATTTACATTATTCCACTATTTAATTTACGCATCTATTCTAATGTTTCTACTTAGATGTTCTGTGATTGTTTCAATTTTAGGATAACGCTTCTGTTCCATTACCCGTGTTCCTCTCTGATTCGTAATTGCCAACCTCTTTGTCCAGTAGAATATTTCTTCATGTCAAGTTGGCATGGTTTAGTGACATTGTGTATCAAGAAGCCCATATTTGCTAACATTACCAAATTTCTTACCTCATAACCAACCAATATATCTGGATCCCATTTTCTTATTAGCTTCACTAACTCTGAGAAGAGATTCTTTTCATCTGGTACATAGTATACATTGTGGATGGAAGCTGTCTGTTTCAAAATATCTGGGTGGATGTTCTTGTCGCTAACTACAATCAAGCCTGCAAGAAAAATGGTGTCAGTTCCAGCTACTATATTACGAGAAAAAATACACCATATAACATGTCATAAAAATGTAAATCATATAGCTTTACTTGTCGAACACATACTGAGGTTCACTTAAATATTTTTTCTGCAAATTATTCTCTTGTGGTTACAGCAAAGCTCCATTAAGGCTGAAATTTTACATAGTCTATATGAATAGTGCTCCTGCAAAGTAAAGATATACTTAAACATAATTTTTCTGACTGGGATGCTTTGTCATATTAATAAATATAGCTTTTTGTTTCCTCTTTTGCTTAAAGCGAGCACTGCATAACTCTGAAATACACTCCCTTTTTTTCAGACCAGTTATAGAGGCACTTAGAGAATGAGATTTGATGATGCAATGATGAAGTAGTTTTTGCACAACTGGCTACTGACAAGACAATTCTTTAATTACTCTTGTTGTACCTTTACAGTGGTTCAATAAATTATTTTCAAAAAAATTTCACTTTATATTTTATTACCTTGCAATTGAGTAATAATATGTGTATATTATGTAGGTTACCTTTGTTCTCTTTTGGAAGAGAGAAATCTTCAGGAACATCATTGGCTACAAAATAAAACAGCGCTCTAATTGGATCAACTGTAGGGTCTGGTCTAAGATCTCCTCTGGTTTGAATATGCAGTTCCATTGCTAATATTGTTAGGTACTGGTGCTGAAAAGAGGAACAGAAATTAATTGAAACCTTCCATGTTCTGTTTACAGGAAATTTCTTTTATCAAAGTGTGTCCATCTGACGTCACAATACCAATTCTTTCAAGTATGGAAAAGCGAACAAATTCTGTGCAGTGAAGTTTATGAGACACTAATAAAATAATTGGTGTTAACATGGTGGATATGAGGGTCACTACATGAGTTTTGAGATGTGAGAAAATGAAAGTTGATCCACTCGAATTGGATACAGGATGGGATAGCCCCATCTTTTGTGAGTAAACTGGTATCAGGTGGTAACTCTCCCACTCCAGAAATTCCAGCACTGCAAGGTCGGACAACCTGAGGCACAATGGAGCTTGGAAGAGAGCATGAAATTTTTTTATCATCGGAAACAGCAAAAATCACATGGGTCAAGGTCGGGACCGTATGGTGGATGAATCATAAGTTTGACCTCTGTAGACTCCAGGAACTGAACAGTGATGTTGGCTATGTGTGCAGATGTGTTGTCATGATGGAGAAGAATCCCTCACAGTCCCGTGCATGGCTGCCATTCTTGAACCTTGGCTAAAACTTTTGGTGAGCAAACTGTGGTATACCAATTAGCAGTAACCGTGCTTTGTTCCTCCAGAGAAATGGTTGCCACAAGACTACCCTTTAAGAAAAAATGAGGCTACCATTTTCTTGTGGACACTTTGGTGACACTTCACTTTTGTTGATAGACTGTCATCAGAAAAGATCCCCACTGCTGAATGTCGCTTAATTTCTGGATCAAACTAATTAATCCACATTTCATTATTTGTGATGATGTCAGAAACCCGTCTGGAGTCCCCCTCCTCCCTATGGAACTGTTAACATTTTCTCATACCATTCAACATGGGCGTGCTTTTGTTCTGAGACACTCATCGGGATGTGACCCTCCTCAAAAAAAAAAAAAAGAATTCATGGAAAATTTTCAAAACTGCTGATGAACCAATCTTCAATGCTGCCTCAATTTCTTTAAATGTTAAAAAATGAAACTGTTATAATACAAGTGCTCAGGAATTAAGAGGTTAGAAGTTCCGAAGTATTCCTCATGCAGTTTGATATCCTGAAACTTGATGATACCACTTTCAAGTTCAAACAAAATCCTCCAGATTCTACAGCCTGCCTCACCCTTAGATCACAGTACATGTTAAATAGGGCGTAACATTGCAATATGTACTATATGTGTGCCTCGAAGTTCGTCACTCAGCTGCGACGACTTGTGATTGACACAAGTGAAACTGAAGATAGCACTCTATTGTTTATTCCTTGCCCTCTTGACGTTTTACACCCTGCTTCAAATGTGATTTTGTTCCCGGGACAATAAATGGTATTACGCTAAGTAGCATCAGCAATACATTAACAGTATTAATGCATTAAACAAAGTAATTGTGACCATAGTTTCACTAAGTAAATCTGTTAAACCTCTGTACATTATACTAAAGCATCAAACAGAGCAATAATGAAACTTTCAATAAATAAGTCTGTTAAACCACTATATATTATATTAACACATCAAACAAAGCAACAATGATCATAGTTTCAATAATTAAACCTGTTAAATCTCTATATATTGTATTAACACATCAGAGCAAATGTGATCATACTTTCAATAAGTACACCTGTTAAATCTATATATATTATAAACCTGATGAAGAAGTTATGTTACATACAACACCCTACACAATAGCATCTAAAGAAGGAACAATTCGCCGCACTCTGCTTTACACTGTTCCATCATACGGTGTTAACCTAACGTTTTTTTTTTCCCCCGTCCTTTTTGCTTTCTTTTATGATGGCGTTCATGTCCTATCATTAGTTCTTTTTAATCCTATACACTACTGCTTCTGAACATCCAATAGCCTTAGCTGTTTCTTTTACTGCCTTACTAACACTCATTTTACTTGCAAAATACTCATTTTACTTGCAAAATAATCTAACACATTCATAATTATTTGGTGTTCCTTCTTAATTTACCAATATGTCATGTCTTCCTAGCTTCCCCTTCCATAACTACAAATATTTATGGAAAATGTTAAATAATACAATAGCACTTCACTGGTTCCACACAGTATACACATACATAATTTCTTTTGAACTGTTACTGCTGTTCCTTATACTGTCTTCTGTGTCACGCCTGGTGCGTTTTAGCAGAATAGATGAATACCTTTTGTTTGCCTTACACGATAAAAGAGCTTAAAGGCTTCTGGTTTATTTTAAAAACTGTCCCTAACCCTCTTCAATATTTGCTCTCGCTTGGTCCCCGATGTAAACTTAATAACAAAAAAGTTTCCCACTGTGTAATTTTTGTAGTGCACAGATATAAAATCTTCCGAAAACATTTAATTTGAAAAATTGTAACACTTAACTGAGTATACATAGGGAGTTTAAAGTAGGCAGGTAGCAGCACTATAGTTTAGCTAAGAAAAAATATAGATGTACTCTAGCAGTTAGTTTGTTAGTGTGTGATGAGTATAGAAACAACAAATATCGGACTTCTACAGAAAAAAAGGTTTTCTGTGGAAAACTAAATATTGAAGAGATTTAGCAGTAATGTAACTGCTTTTTAGAAAGCACCATATTTTTGTGTTTTGGCAGTCACATCGCTCTCTCACAACCCCGAGAATGTCTGGAGGACCACACCTGCCGTTGGCTTACAGGTCTCACCAACAATATCCTGATTACCAATCAGAGGACGTATTACATACTATGACAGGTCAGCATGTTAGGGATTAAGGGTTTATAGAGAAATGGAAAGGTTGGAAAATACAGACTCCCTAGCTCTGGGGAACCCTAATAGCATCGGGGTCGGAAGAGAACAAGAGTTGACCAAGATAAGGTCAGATAGAAAAGCTACAGTGAGGAACAAAATACCAGTAAGTGGAAATAATGTTCTACTCAGCTTGGGTACCTTGTGGTCACCATCCACATAACCCCAAGATGGGGACCCCTGAGGAAATATGGGCCTATAGAAATGTATAACTCTAAAAAGGATATAACCTGATAGAGAAAAAAAATTCTGCATAGGATAATGTGTTCAAAACTAAAATTTATAACAGAATATTTACCCCGTGCTATTAGGAACCTGGCAACAGCACGAGAGTAGAAAAGGACAAAGTTAATGGCAACTTATATGTGCTATATCCCATTTAACTCCATACTGTCTATCTAAGGGTGAGACAGGCTATAGTAGGACTGTAATCAGCCCAATCATGCACTGACAATTAATGTAGTGTTTAACGCCCGCTTTTACTACATATGGCATCACAGGCAGTAACTCTGATGATATGTGGAATGAAGATGGAGCACCAGTGGAATGAGATGGCAGGGGAAACCAGAGAACCTGGAGGAAACCTGCCCCAGTGCCGCTTTTTCCACTACGAATCCCACATGCGGTTGCCTGGGATCGAACCCAGGCAACTTTGGTGAGAAGCAAATGATCTAACCACTCGGCTATGGCACGGCCGCACTGTAACAATTAAGAATTCTGTAATGGTTGCTATGACTATAACATTTCTCATTCAAGTATAGAAAAATGGGTAAATTTTGAGTGAACTTCCATACAACTTGCATTAATTGTTTCACTTATAAGTTAAGTGACAGAAAGTGTGAAACACTTATTGTGCTCTCCTGAAATAAGCTTTTACAGACTAATATGGGATTCTAATATTTAATTTGTCTCTGTAAACTACCTCGTAGAGGATGGTACATACAGTCTATGAATCACTAAACCTCAACTAGTTCATTACCTCTGATACAGCTCGTGCATCTTGCAAGTTTTCTAATGACATTTTGAATCCATGGCTGTTATTCGGAGTGCTGCCTTCAATCTGACAACCTGAATTCTGCTTTAAATGCTTAGGAGTAGTAAGTAGTTTACGGTACTGACTCTGCTGTATTACTTTGCTGGCAGACTGTTCTTCACAGCAGCTCTGAAACAAACAAATGCTAGTCCATAAAATACCCAAACAATAAATGCACATACAATAAAGATGTTACTTCTACAAACACTTTTTTGAGATGTCTCTGGCTGGCACCGCATACTTTCTTTTCTGACCGACTCTCCCCTTCAGAACTGAACTGTGCCATGTTCTGCAGCTTATCTGGTTTTGGACTGGTAACAGGTGGAACAAGGTCTGTTTCAGAAAACAGTGAAGAGCTTAGTTTTCCCCTAGGTTTGCAATACTTGTCCAAAACATCTGGCTGTTTTCTGAGGGGTCACACATGGGGCTGCTCAGGGCATATGTCATGTGTACTCCCGGGAAAATAACATATGACAGGCTCACATACAGAACATGCCAGCTTTACACCTCTCATTGAACAACTGGGGTGCTATGCAGGACCCGACTAACCATCTGCATATAACACAACAAATAACACTGACAAATGAAGGGGTTTTTTAGTGGGTAGGGGTGAATGTCTCACCCCCAGGAGGGATGAAGTAAGTGTGTAGACCATTTGCTTCTCACCAAGGCAGCCTGGGTTCAATCCCAGGCAACCACATGTGGGATTTGTGGCGGATGAAGCGGCGCTGGGGCGAGTTTCCTTCGGGTTCTCCGTTTTCCCCCGCCATCTAAATTCCACTGGTGCTCCATCTTCATCCCATGTATCATCAGTGTCACAGCCTGCGGTGCCATAGTAGTAAAACCAGGTGTTAAACACTACAAAAACAAGCAAACCAGTGTGTAGAATGCATTTTTCCCCTCCACACATTAAAAATGAGGGATCCATGCCCTACACACCTTTCTCTAGCAATGTCATGTATGATATTTCACCAATCAAATTAGATTGAGTGTTAAGTTTCTACTGCGTGCAGGACTAACGACCAAAATGGAATGTTGAACGAGATATGCAAAATCTGATGGTTCACACTCATACAGCTTTTTATACCCATTGCCATTTTGCATTATCCCTTAAAGACAATTTTGTTATTAAGGAGGTCGTGAGGAGAAAGAAAAAATAAAATAAAAAATCTGATGTGTTGCACTCACACGATTTTCTCTACTCTTGTGCTAACCATTCGTACAAGCTCTTATTACTATATCTCCTTTGTGTTAGTTGAGATAAACATTTGTACAAATTCTCTTGTTGCTTATTTCCTTGTAAGGCTTTGAGCGATAGTCTAATATTTGAATGCTTTGACTTCCCGTTCTCTTTGCCTGCTTAACATATAAAAAAATGAACTACAATGTTCCATTTCACGAAAGTTTTAAGTTTTCTGAAAGTGACACAAATAACAAGGAATATCTCCAAAATGGTTCACTCTACAAAAATATTTATGCAGACATAAATTGTGTGTTTTAGCGAGACCTACATTTCTGTGTAGTAATGTAATCTTTATTTCCATTTCATTTACAAATTATTATACCTTTACATACTTGTTACTACAATGAGTTGCTGATTGCCCTTGGGCCCATTAGGCTTAAACACTGAGGTTGTCGAGCTAATGGGTCCCCTTCTGTATAGAAAGATTTTGTCTATCTCTTATGGTTTATGAGTTATTCAAAAGTCAGCCAGAGTAAACAGGACTACATAGGCTATAGCCAGAAAATTCAAAATATACATTTCATTTGTCATACAAATATCTTAAACATATGACATTTTAATCAAAATCATTACAGCCATTTCCAAGAAAATAAAAATTTTCTATGTAAAGGGTAGTTTAGGGTGCGGTTATGTTCTTCAAAATCTTCTTGTTGCATCCTTGAAAGACATTCAACTTAAATACCAACTTTGGTTCTTAACCAACTTTCCATTTTTGAGTTATGCTGTCCACAGACTGACACAGAGATACAGACTGGCACACACACGGACCTTTTTCTACAAATGCCTTTTTTTTTAGATTTAGGAGGTCTCAAAACATATTTCCGGTGGAATCTCGACATTGACTTTTTGGGTGGAATACTTCCTTCTACTTACTAGTAGAGAAAGTAAAAACCAGTTAACTTAAGACACCTTGTACAGTACCTTTACTACAAAACTTGGCTGGCAGATTCAGTCCGTGTAACCCTCACTACCTTTCCCTGTACGTGTGTGCTAATCATCACATGTGCATTGGTCTTACTTCCATTTAGGTAGCTGTTAAGTGCTGTTCCAGTCCAGTTTACATGAGAATTATATTAGGAGTGTTTAGTTTTGATTGAAGTGTTTTCAAAATGAATTAATTG
This sequence comes from Tenodera sinensis, assembly GCA_030765045.1. NCBI lineage: Eukaryota > Metazoa > Arthropoda > Insecta > Mantodea > Mantidae > Tenodera > Tenodera sinensis. The sequence goes on from CM060970.1 coordinate 21,605,750, forward strand.
CAGTATACAGTACAACAGAGTTTAAACCAAAAAGGTGAGTTGATTAATAACACTACACAACACTAACAATTTATTGGAACATAAGGAAATTGAAGCTATTAACAGGGAAGCAACAAGATTCTAAAGCAAGAACAAATTAGAAACTAAAAACTTCACTTATCTTAGTAATGTTGCAAGTTCTTGGTGCAAAGCTGACTCCAACTCATTCTCAAAGCTATACAAATTTGTTACCAAAGCTACAGATGCTCAATTTAATCACTAATCTCTGAAAACAAAAGACATAGATACTGATGCTCATTTTAATTACCAATCTCTGAAAACAAAAATCTATAAATACAATCTATAGGAGGTGTTTCAAAGTTCATAACACGGTTCCTGTTTTTTAAAATAAATATTTTTTCCCAAACCATTAAATCTATAGGTCCACTTAATTGTTTTAACAATTTAACTTCTGGATTAATTTCATGATTAAATGACCAAAAATGGTCTGCCACAGCTGATTTCCCAGTTTGTTTATATTTAATATTTCTAAAATGCTCTTTTATTCTGGTTTCTAAATGACATTTAGTTTTACCAATATAAACCATATCACAATCCAAACAGCTAAATTGATAAATGCCAGATTTTTTATAATTTGGTGTTTTATCTTTTTTTAAAAAAATTTTAGTAAATTTTGTATATTAAATTTATTTTGAGGGACCAAATTTATTCCATATTCTTTAAAAAACTTTGTAAATTTTTTATTGACCCATGGATGGTAAGTTGTTGTTTTCTAGTGCCTTGCATCTGGCAATGAAGCCCTTAGCATTCGTGCTTTCCAATACTTTTGAACTGTAGTTTCTTCTGATCTTAATGCTTCATAGGTCTTCAAGTGGTCTTCGTTCATTTCTGCTGGATCGTTACACAGGGCACATATTAGTGAGGATGAGATACCTATTCTGTAGAGATGACTTGCTAAGCAGTCGCTTTAGGACTCATATGGATGGTAAGTAAACTTTTTAAAAATACAATTATCTTTTATTTTTTTGAGGGTAGAAACTTCTTTAACAGCTTTTTGATACTTAAATTTTTCTATCTTTTATGTATAAAATCTGTATTAAAACCATTAATTACTGCAGTGTTAATAATGTGTTTATATTCTGTGTCAAATTCTTCTTTATTAAGGAGTACATTTATTAACCTATAAATTAAACTATTGAAAACAGCAAATTTATGTACAAAAGGATTAAAACTTTTATTTTTTAAGTAATTATCGGTGTGAGTAGATTTTCTATAAATACCAAAATTCAATTTATTGTTATGTCTTTTAATTTTTAAGTCCAGGAACGGAAGGCATCCATTATTTTCGGTTTCCAAAGTGAACTGTATAGCTTTATCTTGTAAATTTAAAAGTTTTAAAGCATCATTTATCTGTTTTTTAGGGACAACAGCAAAAATGTCATCCACATATCTATACCATATTTTAAAAATTAGAGGGAATGATTTTATAATTTGAGTTTCAAAAAAAGCTCATGAAAAGATTAGCAAGAAATGGCGAGAGTGGACTACCCATTGCCAAGCCAGAAGTTTGTTGAAAAAAAAATTATCATTAAAACTAAAGAAATTTTGATCTAAACAAAGATTTGTAAGTTTTACAAAATCATCTATTAATTCTTTGTTTAATTCTAACATATAGTCCACTTTCGCCATTTCTAGCTAATCTTTTCATGAGCTTTTTTTGAAACTCAAATTATAAAATCATTCCCTCTAATTTTTAAAATATGGTATAGATATGTGGAAGACATTTTAGCTGTTGTCCCTAAAGAACAGATAAATGATGCTTTAAAACTTTTAAATTTACAAGATAAAGCTATACAGTTCACTTTGGAAACCGAAAATAATGGATGCCTTCCGTTCCTGCACTTAAAAATTAAAAGACATAACAATAAATTGAATTTTGGTATTTATAGAAAATCTACTCACACCGATAATTACTTAAAAAATAAAAGTTTTAATCCTTTTGTACATAAATTTGCTGTTTTCAATAGTTTAATTTATAGGTTAATAAATGTACCCCTTAATAAAGAAGAATTTGACACAGAATATAAACACATTATTAACACTGCAGTAATTAATGGTTTTAATACAGATTTTATACATAAAAGATAGAAAAATTTAAGTATCAAAAAGCTGTTAAAGAAGTTTCTACCCTCAAAAAACTAAAAGATAAATGTATTTTTAAAAAGTTTACTTACCATCCATGGGTCAATAAAAAATTTACAAAGTTTTTTAAAGAATATGGAATAAATTTGGTCCCTCAAAATAAATTTAATATACAAAATTTACTAAAAATTTTTTAAAAAAAGATAAAATACCAAATTATAAAAAATCTGGCATTTATCAATTTAGCTGTTTGGATTGTGATATGGTTTATATTGGTAAAACTAAACGTCATTTAGAAACCAGAATAAAAGAGCATTTTAGAAATATTAAATATAAACAAACTGAGAAATCAGCTGTGGCAGATCATGTTTGGTCATTTAATCATGAAATTAATCCAGAAGTTAAATTATTAAAACAATTAAGTGGACCTATAGATTTAATGTTTTGGGAAAAAATATTTATTTTAAAAAACAGGAACCGTGTTATGAACTTTGAAACACCTCCTATAGATTGTATTTATAGATTTTTGTTTTCAGAGATTGGTAATTAAAATGAGCATCAGTATCTATATTTTTTGTTTTCAGAGATTAGTGATTAAATTGAACATCTGTAGCTTTGGTAACATATTTGTTTGTATAGCTTTGAGAATGAGTTGGAGTCAACTCGAAACTTTAGTCAGCTTTGCACCAAGAACTTGCAACATTACTAAGATAAGTGAAGTTTTTAGTTTCTAATTTGTTCTTACTTTAGAATTACTGGAACATGTTTCGGAGGTTGACTTTCCTCCATTATCAACCAGACATCGACTGGTTCTCCCTGGTGTGGATGGTGGTGTTTCCTCTGAGGTCTCCTCGGGTGGTGGTTCAAGGAACTTGCTGAAGATATCCTTCTCGGGGATGTCGAAATTGAATACTCAGTTTCTTTTTTTCAAAATGAAGATTTGTTCCCATGTGGACTGCTCTTATTTTCCTGTTATGTGTTTGAGGAGTTTCGGTTCTGGCTTTATGTTGTGGTTTTTTGTCCAAAAGTGGTTGGCAACTGCTGATTTTTCTGTTTGTTTTTTACGTTTCTAACGTGTTCCTTGGATCTTTCTTCTACATTTCTTTTGGTTTTTCCTATATACACTTTATTAGTTACTGCATTCAATTTGGTATATGCCAGATTTCTTATTGGTTGGGATGGCATCTTTGATGTTTGAGTTCAATAGATTTTTTTATGAAGTAGTAGTTTATTTGTGCTAGCTGAATGTTCTGTTCTTTGAAAACTTTTTTGAATTTTTCAAAGGCTCAAGGATGGAATGTGGAATTTTTTTTAATGTCATGTTCCGGTAAATTTTAAGTGCTGTGTAGTGATATTAATCGACTCACCTTTTTGGTTTAAATTGATTATTACAACACTGTTTTCAAACTTCCAATAAAGAAGATACAACAAAGAGTGTTTATGTACAATACATAAGTGCTTACATCATTTTGTAGGGAAGTTATAAGGCAATTTGAAATTAAATTTCCTGGTGTGCGTCTTTCGAGTAGAGACACTGTTCATTTGCTTGTAAATAAATTCAGGGAGGCATGACCAATTCGTGATAGGAAAAGAAAGGTAAAATGGTGTGTACTTACAGAACAGAAATTAGATGAAATCTGAGAAAAGGTTAGAACGGTCACCTTAAAAATCTCTTAGGCACCTTGCACAAGAAAAAATTAAAATACAATATCAGGAAAGAAATTAATGCTAATTTCGGTTCTGAACTAATGTGTGTGAATGAAAATTTCCTCAGAAGATGCCGTAGAGGTATTGATGCAGATAAACAGCATTTCCAAACCTCTCCTGTGATAAGGTAGTTTTGTGTTTATTCTGGTAATTGTTAATGTCATGGTCCACGAGTCAGGCCATGCACCTGCCAGTCAAGTTTTGTAGTAAACCCACTGTAGATGCTGCATAACAGTTCAACATGAGAAAACTTAAGATGAAACAATGAATATTTTGAAAATGACTAATGCAACATAAATTATAAATTTCAATTATCTCTACATTCGTCATGCAAGGAATTTTGTCTGTCTCTTATGATTCACTAGTTATACAGAACTGAGACTATGTTCTTAAAAATTGCATTGCATTCTTACAATATGTTGAACTTTTTTTTTTTACTATTATTATCTGAAAAGTTTCTTAAGTTGTGGATTTGTTATGGGAACACTGTACTTCCTGTAAACAGAGTTGTTTGTATAAGGTGCAGCAGTGGGATATGACCATTTTTAAAGTGAATTCATTTCTAGTGGTTTGCAGTCATGTTGGTAATGAGATACCTAAACCATGGCTTTTTCAGTGTTGTGAAAGATAATATGGATTGCTCATCTGTGGTAGAACATAATTTCGCTGTAACAACATTTCTTGAATTGAAATCACTCATGTGCTGAGAAGCATTAGAAATTAATTCAATTTCATCCCAAAATACTGTCCTAAAGTGGGTGAGTAAATATAACAATTCTGACACTTTAAACCAAAAAGGTGAGCCAATTAATAACACTACACAACACTTTTATTTTACTGAAACATATTTCAAAGGCTTGACTTTCCTCATTATTAGTCCCAAAAAAGCAAATTGGTGATGCTCTAAAGCTCCTAAATATCCAGGAAAAAAGCATGAAATTTACTGTGGAATTGGAAAGTGATGAGAAACTACCATTTTTGGATTTACAAATAATAAAAAACAAGAATAGAATAAACTTCAGCATTCACAGAAAACTCAACACAGACAGACATTTACAATCCAACAAGTCACAAACAGGCAATCCTCAACAGCTTAACACATAGATTGGTGAACATCCCTCTTCCAACAGAAGAATGCAAAATATTGCAAAATAATTGAAATAGCACAAAAAACGACTTCCCCAAATTATCAGTAGGCAAAAAAGTGAAACAAGCAGAAACAAAAAAGTTACTAAATGAAACTACAACACCCACAGCAGCAGAAACAAAAATGACATTCAAAAAATTCACATTCCACCTTTGGGCCTTTGAAAAATTCAAAATTTTTTTCGAAGAACAGAACATTCAGCTAGCACCAGTGAACCACTACTCCATAAAAAAACTACTGAACTCAAACATCAAAGATGCTATCCCACCCAATAAAAAATCTGGCATTTACCAAATTGAATGCAGTGACTATAATAAAGTGTATATAGGAAAAACCAAATGAAATTTACAAATAAGATCCAAGGAACACTTTAGAAACGTAAAAAACAAACAGTTGGAAAAATTAGCAGTTGCCAACCACTTTTGGACAAAAAACCACAACACAAAGCCAGAACTGAAGCTCCTCAAACACATAACAGAAAAACAAGAGCTATCCACGTGGGAACAAATTTTCATTTTGAAAAATAGAAACAAAGTATTCAATTTTGACATCCTCAAGAAGGATATCTTCAGCAAGTTCCTTGAACCACCACCAGAGGAGATCTCAGAGTAAACATCATCATCCACACCAGAGAGAACCAGTTGATGTCCGGTTGATAATGAAAGTCAAGCCTTTGAAACATGTTCAGGTAAAATAAAAGTACGTGTTGTGTAGTGTTATTAATCGACTCACCTTTTTGGTTTAAATTGATTATTACAACACTGTTTTCAAATTTCCAAGAAAGGAGACAGATAATTCTGACACTGTTTGTAATGAGTTTGCAAGGCTAAGAATACTGCAAGAGGTAGAGAAGCTATGCAGCGAAGTCCATGGCTTGAATCTACAGGATAGAAGTTTTCACCACATCCTATACTGTGACCTCAAATTTCAATTTGTGCATCAAGTTAAACCAACTGATAAACTTCCTCTAATGCAGTTTTGCACACCGTTTACTAACATTTTAAATGCTAATGGCTTCATTGCCAGATGCAAGGCACTAGAAAACAACAACATTTTAAATGCTAATCCAGATATTCTGAACAGACTGATTATTTTGAATGAAGCACATTTCCATCTTTCTGATTATGTAAATAAACAGTTTTCACTACAGAAGTGATAAACCACTCTTACAAGTGTGAGAAAAATCACTGCATAGTCCAAAAGTAACAGTCTAGTGTGGTAGCTCTACCTTTGGGATTATTGGCCTATATTTTATCAAAGAATGTTGTCATAATGAGACCGTCCACTCAAAATGGTACCAACAAATGCTCACTGTGTTGGAAATTTCTAACAAACTTAATTGTGATGACAAATTATGTTTTCAGCAAGATAGTGGCACAAAGGACACTGTTCATGTTTCCAGGACACATAGTTTGCCGCCAAGATCTCCTGATCTGAATGCAGCTGATTATGCTTCCTATGGGATTGTTTGAAAAGTAGGGTGTATTGCAACAAGCATTACAGTATCATCCAGCTGAAATTACTGAATTAGTGTCACCAACCCGTTTTGTTGCCACCAGACATGCACAACTTTCAAAAAAAAGTTAAAATTATTTTTAAAATTACTTTGTTGTTTAACGACGCTGTCAACTGCCTGGAATTTTGTACCGCAGGAGTTCTTTTACATGCCAGTAAATCTACTGATATGGAGCTGTCGGTTTTAAACACTCTTAAAAACCATCAGTCTGGGCCGGATTTGAACATGTGACCTTGGGATCAGTAGGCCAGCGTCTAACCAACTGAGTCACCCAGACCGACTGCACAACTTTCACACCAGATTGCAGGAATTTATTCACTACATGGAGGCTATCTATAAAATGTAGTTTTTAAAAAGTAATGATGCATTAATAAACTGCACTGCATTGGCTTACTTTCAGTGTTTTGTTTTTATTAGTTCTGAGTGTGCCACAACAGGTCTGCAAAATCCTTCATATCCCACTGCTACACTCTGTACACGAGGAAATATCAGGCAACAATCTTTTGTATAAACATAACCTAACTTAAATATCAGCATACATACGGCTTTATTGTAAAGATGTTTATCAAATACATCTCTCAAAAGGCACATTTACAATGAAATCTCTATATTAACTTTTTGTTTGAAAGCTGTACTTCCTCTTCACATCATTCATAGGTGATTAGAGATAGTAAAAAGGAAAAGCTGACTCAAAATAGGTGGTATACATTAGACAAAAATTGAGAGAAAATGTTTCTGCTCAAGCTTACCTCTAAAATGGATGGTCTGTCTTCCTTTACTGCACATGGAGTGTCCAGTTTCAAGGTGTTGTCTAGGCAAGCATCAGGTCTATGCTCCTCATCCTCTTCTACTATAGTTGATAAAATAGGTGATTTACAGGATCCCTCTGTACCTTGTGAAGACCTTAAGGAACTATTTCTAGATGCTGATATTGCACCCTTCAAAAGTAAATGTGAGTTTTTCGCAGCTTTCAATATAGGAGTGCAATGAGGGCTTGGAAGCTTACCAGAAAGTTGTTGTGGGGTGCTATGGTAAGCATGTGAAGCACCTCTTGTGGAAAAAAGTTCTTTAGGCGTGAGCGGAGAACAGCTAATGATTGAAAGCACATCCTCATTATCACTTAGCGACTCTTGTCCAGGGCTCATTGGCATTGTAACTTTGGTCTTTGCTTTTTTTTTTTTCTTTTCTTCTGATTCCAACTTTTCTATGTCAGTCTTTTGCTGAAGAAGTTCTTTTGCTTTGAGCCATAACTCCACATCTTTGACACTTGGTGGCACAAGGGAAGGTGTTATAATAGTGTTCCTCTGACTAGCGAGGGAGGCCTTCAGGTTCAAGTCGGCACTATCTTGGTCTGTACTCATCTGTGACATAGGACCAAACCCATGAAACAGCTTGTTTCTCCACAATTCAATTCCTCTTCTACTCTGATCGCCTCCAAGACTGAAGTCCTGCAGTTCTGCAACAGAGTTGTTGCAAAGCTGTAAAGTCCTGTTTCCTATGTGTTTTTTCTTTGTTGCATCATTTGCATCGCTCACAAATGGTTCCTGGCCAACATATTCTGGGATGCCCAGCTCTGACAAAGTTAACAGGATGCTTTCTTTGGTTGGTGCCTTATATAAAGGGGTGTAAATTTTTACTTCAACAGAACTATGGTTATTTACAGTTTCTTCATATTTTGTTACAGATACATCACTACTGCTTTCAGGGTCACTGTCTGTAGATGCAACTTTTGCATCATTGTTATCAAGGCCTTCCAATCCCTCTTCACACTTTCCTTTTACTGATTTACCACTGTTGCTTTGAGAATCATTGTCACTGTCTGTGCTGAGTATTGTGTCATTAATGTTATCAGGACTTTTCAACCCTACTTCATAGAAGCTTAGAATGCCATGATCCTGATCATCATCAGAAACCCCATCTTTCATTTTCTCAAGATATTCAAATGCCTGATGAGGTTGTGCACTATGTTTTATTATAGTGTCACTTAGGGTACCTTTATGACCATCATTTTCTTCTGCTTGGGGTTCATCTTTAGGCATATCCTTATCAGAACAATGACTGAACTTTTCAAAACTGTTGGAATCAGAACATAATTTATGTGCAACTTCTTGGACATTCACTTTTGTATCGCTGCTGCAGTGAACTGGGATACTGTTTGCTGAACTGCTGGTTCTTTTGTTCTCTGTTTCTGAAATTATACTTGTTTTATTAGAAAACTGTACAAGTTTTGTAAATTGCAGTCTCTTTCTAGCACTCTTTCTATCACAAAGGTTATCTAGTCTCGTGAAGTTTTGAGAATAAGAAGTACTGGCACTATCCATATTTACAAAAACACTGCTGCATGAAGTATCTGCACTGAATCTACTACACTCTTTCACATTATCACACGCTTCCAACTTACGTTGCTTCTGAAAGGTAGAGGCACTTTGGTTTACACTGTTATTGTCTACATTTGAACTTGTGTTTGATATGCTGCTTGTAGTATCATTACTTGAAATTAGTTGGAAATTTCTTGTCCAATGGTCAGTATCTCCTTTTGTTGCAAGTGGGTATCTGTAACAACAATATTTAAGTTAAAATTATTTTGTTGCTTAGTGACACTGTCAATTGTCAGGATAACATCAGCGTCACCAATGTGCCGGGAACAATATTTAAGGCAATGTATCTGTGAAATTTGGTAAAAATTGCCAAAAAATTTTATTTTTACATTTTTTATTATGCTTATTCTGTGTGCTTTAATAGCACGCTTTAGTTTTCTCAATATCAGCCATTTTAAAAGCTTCAGGAGGGCATTTAAATGTCCCAGTGTGGGTGAGCATTCCTTGCCAAACTTTGTCGCTACAGCTTTCAAGTGCATTTTTTGTTTTCGCTGGCTTTGATTTTGGTCTCATGCAGTGAATTTTGCTTCAGAAAGGTTATGAGTTAGCTATGCTGAAATGAATTCGATATATCGAACTGAAATGCCGCAAATCTGACACTGGTTTTGCTTCCAAACAGAGAAATGCCGTCAGTGTTCTGTAATTCTGTAAACATGCCAGGTTATTTCAGTGTTCCAGTTATATATTACGCATTGTTTAGGTAGTCAATAGATTTTAAGCTATTCGTTAGTCTATAGTAGAGCAGTAACAACCAGATATTTTATGAATTTTGTGTATAAATTTGAAAAAGTGCATAGTGTAGAGGTTAGCTAAGAACAATAAATTTCTAAATTTTGTGAACAATGTGAAGGCAAAACGGAAGTTTTCATATTAAGAAACAACCAAGCAAACTTAAAATTCCCAAAAAATGCTACTGAGGCCAAGAAGAAAGCAACAGAGGGACTCACATAGGGTGCTGGGGAATTTTAAGTTGATTGGATTTAGGTAAAATATTAAAACATACTGTTGAACTTTAAAATTAATTTTTCCAGTTCTTTTCTTTTTTTTTTTTTTTTTTTTTTTTTTCCTCAGCATTTTTCACTATTCAAAATGGTCCTTGGACATCAGTTTATAATTTATTAGCTTGAATGTTTCAGGAGACCTTCAGAAATGAAGGTATTAAAATTGTTGTGCGCTAGTTAAAAAATATTAAATAACTGAGCTGAAATTAAATATTTTTCATAACTGATACTGAAAAAATTTAAAATACTGATGAATAGTATACAAAACAGTTTTTCTTTTAAACTAATTAAATCTGAGCAATTCTGGTATGACAATTTCTTTATATTTGTATATTGAACTCAAATTAAAAATTTAGGAGAGATACAACAAACAGTAGGGTCCAAGGGTCATTTCATACGAGTATATCAAAAGTGATTTATTATTAATAAATATATGAATAATTTAAACATGTCTAAAAGTCCTCCAGGCTGATTTCCCGTGGTCTGCTGGAGTAACTTGGTCCAGACGTTTCGTCCACTACTGCAGTGGACATCATCGGTGGCGTGGTCAAAGTCTTCTTGGAGTTGTGTCCAATTATGAACACTGGCCGTGAAAGCCTACGCTTACTCAATTTAAAAATGGTTTGACATATAACTTTGAAATTTTGTGTATACTATTTACTTTATGTTCTGAGTATGTGGAAAAAAATTCAAAGCAATCAGAAGAAAACTGGATTTTTTAATTTTCATAGATACATTGCCTTAAGGTGGTTTGGAAATAGAAGCTTATATATAGTAGGCATGAGTTAACAAAACACTTCTATAAAGCCTTAGTTTGTTATCCAGAAGCACACTGTTTGCCAGCAAGATTGGATAATCACAGCCCCTTAAATTCAAGCACATAGATTTCTCATGCACATTATAGCTACGAAAACCACATACTTTCATCATTGAAGATACTGCAAATTATGTCCTAGTGTCATCACACATCTCTCATATATATTTTAAGAAAATGTGCATTAACACTTCTTAATTTCAAGGCTGGGTAGATAAAACCATATTTATTCCACAAAAAAAGCAAAATGTGGGTCAATAAAGCAAACATTAACATTATCCAACATTCAATCATATATATTAACTCTATCCACAATGTCATATGGTTGCATTTCCATAACTAGTTATGTTAGAAGCTTTTAGTTTTAAAAGTTTAGGTGGCATTCCAAGCCAAAATTTCCAAAATTTGATTCCTTTGCAAGCTTTCTCACAAATTTTTTCGACTTTGTTCTTTTATCCAATGCCGTCAAGTTTTTCCCCAGTAAGAACATGGCAATTTACCCTTGAATTCTTAACAAGAATTAAACCCCTTTATCCTAATCTATTCACAGGAATATTATGAACTATTTCTCTGTAACTGATTAATTGGAAAATGGGTGGCCAACTGCCAAAGCTTTGCACATAGGCCAGAAGAAGGTCCACTGAGCCCCTTGGACTAAGAATCTGTTATGTCCCAAGATACCAGTAAAGATAACCAAGCTTATAGGTTCAAGCCCTTTAATGTCCTTTGGTTCCAAAAAAGGAGATCCCAGAGAAAATCCTCCACTGTGCATATATCACGCAGTTGCAGAGGCTGTGCATGGAGTTTTTGTTTTCATCTTCATTTCTATAATTTCCTACACAATGGGTTATCAAACTTATTACGTGTAAATGTTTCCAAAGAGAATTGAGGAGCCTTTTTTCAAAACTTAATAGATGCACAAAATGCGCTTCTGAAAAAAACGTTTTTCTCTATTTATTAGCAATACTAATTGGTTAGCACAGCAACTATATTGTTCATTCAATTCTCCTTTCTGAAACTGTCTCATTGAATATGAAAAGAAACAAATAGTGTACTTTAACTAGTGCAAATTTAGGATTTGAAAATGCAGTTTTTTCAAAAAACAAATAGATGCTGATTAACTTTTCTGCATGAGTGAGAAATTAACACATGAAGTTTTGTTATTTTTGTCATTTATTGTTTTTGTTGCTTTTTATTTATGTATTTATTATTCTTTATTTATTTTCATCTTTTTATAATACATAATGTACTGCACAACCAAGATAATGTTTATAAGGATTATTTTATTAGGTATAAACTTGGAAACTAAGTACTGCTACTTTCACAATAACAATATATTTTGTTTTATTTATACAATTAACATATTGAATACACACAGAGAAACTTCAAACAAATAAGTAAGCTTCCTCCTTTATTCGTGCTTGTGCAGTCTGTACATAGTTCTTAGTTCGTTTCTCTTTTCCTCATTGGCTTCTATCTTAATCTTCATCAGTCCCATTTTGCAGGTTGAGTATGTGTCAGTGTGTGCTGTACGGAATGAAAGACTGAAGAAGTTGTAAAATATGTTTTTATATTTCGACAATGAGCAGACTGGTAGATTTCTTAATCTTCTTTCATTGCAAAAGTTCATCCACATTTTTCTGATATTAAGTTCAGATTAAGTTCAATATTAAGTTCTCCTTGATTTTGATTTCTCTACATCCACACTTCTTAATGTCTTGCTTTATAGCAGCAGTAACGCCCTTCTGTAATATTCCTGTTCTGTCACCTCCTCTGGTTTCCTTTGGCACATTCCCAGATAAGTGAAATTTTCTAGCCAGAAGAGAGAATCTAACTTTTGACACCCCTGTGATTCCTTGGAAGCTTGCAGCACATACTGACAATACTCGGCCATCATTACTTCTCACACTGTATTTAATGCTAACAGTCTGCTTTCTATTTGCAGCCTCTTTATTCACCACTCTATGATTAGGAGATGTAATACTCATATATCTCATAAGGAATTTATCTTGATCTATTTTGTTGAGCACGGAAAGGTATTGGTGAAATCCACTTATATCATTATAAGTCAAATCAGCTGCATCACAGTGCTTATGCCCTTTACTTTTAGGGTTTCGTGGAGTGCACTTGAGACCATGTGAACATGTAATTGTTGGAGTATGAGCTTTCCTTGACTTGCATTTTGATTTCCTTTCTTTGTTTTTGCAATTCCTACCTCCCGTGCATTCTACGATTGGTACAGTTTCACAATCTGAGCTTCTGTCCATTGTGCATAGTACCGTGCCGTGTCTCAACTAAGAATAAAAATGCCATGCAAGTATAACAAAGCTTGCAGAAGCACCTGCCTGTTGTGCAAGGGGTCCCGGGTTCTATTCCTGGCAGGGGGGATAGGAATTTTTCTCCAGCCAAGATTATTCCTCATCCTTCCCTAAGACCGAAAAACCTACTGTTAAACGAGTAACACTGTTGCCAATGGGCAAGGCTGCCGATATTACCTCTGCAGTTAAAGGCGGGATATAAATGGAACAAAAAAAAGCTTGCAGAAATGGATGTGAAATCCAAGCACACAACCTGAGTTTGCAATTATTGCCAACGATGCAGCACTGTAAAAAAGCTTGCAGAAATGATTGAGAATTCCAAGAATTGCAACAGTGAGATGGCCGACAATGCCAACATGCATTTCATAGAAATGACGTTGCTACACTCTGGATCATAAAATCATGAAATTTCATTTATCGACCTTTGCTTTAACTGAGCAAGTGCATCTACCAAGTTTTGAAAAAGCTGCTAATATTCCCTACCTTCCACACAGGACACAAATTGAATTTTGCAAAATCTGATTTCACAGAACGATGCAGAAGGTGAAAATTATGCAGATACTATATATAATTCAATTTCGTAAAATTTTCCGTCTATCGAGTTTTGAAAAAATGCTCAATTGTTCCTGGGTACACACATATGTACCTACCACAATTCTCATTTGCTCTCTACTGAGGGTCATCAAGACACTTTCATACCTTTGCACAGTTCCCATGAATAATTAATGGCTCTGCCTGGCTATAGTAGAACTCCTCCAGAACCAAAAGTGCAACTACCTAATTCGAAGAATGGCAGTTCTCACACTTTCAATGGATATCCCAAAGAAGAATTCTGGACCAGCAAACGTTGCACTTGTCAATTTCCTAGCTAACTAATCTGCAATTTCATTGCCTATAATTCCAAATGGCCTGGGATCCACAGAGTAACAGGGCCTATCCATTTGGCATTCCCACACCAATATGGATGTTGTTCTAACAGCACAGTGTTGTTAATGCTGCCATGTAGCAAATGTACATTTCTCCTGTAGCCAGATAACTTAGTTATATGTGAAGCACATGCCAAGAAAGCAAAGATCTCAGTTGGGAATATCTGCCGAAGGAGTAAAAGAGCTATGTATCACACTCCAAGATGTAGCCACCCACCCACGAACCATCTTTAAACCAGACTTGACCCCCTCAACAAAGAACAGCCTCAGCACCCCATCCAACTTTCCTGGGTGGTTTTTCCATGTTCAACTTGGGCCCCATGAGGTCCCAAACCATCTTAGTGATGGGTTACTCCTTGTGTAATTCTGTTAAAAAAGGCATATTCCCCAAATAGATGCTCAAAGGATCATTCCCCCAAAGACCAGATGTGATACATACTTATGCATGCCTTCCAGTGGTAAAAATCCCCATGCCAGTACCACAGATTGAACCCTGGTCCCCTGTACATGAGACAGGCATGCCACCACTGCACCACAGGGTGGTCACTTTGTATGAAAACAAAAAGAATATGTTGGGCCTGTATTTTTTAAGTTTAACTAGTTTAATAAATAAGATTTAATAGATGTGATTGTATTTCTCAACCTTCTCAATGCATGTAATGGAAAATAATTTCAGCTAAGCTAAGAGGTGTTGAGGAAAAGAAGCGGCATGGAAAATGCAGCCACAACAGCCAGGAAAACCAAATGGAGCAGGGGGGGTTGCACATAGTCAGGATGAACCAGTGAAGGACGTATGAGACGAAAGTGTAGGATCTGAGAAGGGAAAGAGAAACGTAGAAAGACCAAGGTGATGATGGGCACAAGATTTCAGAACAGTAATAGGACCTCAGTGGACAGGAGAAGTGTAATAGAGTGAAGTGGAAGCAAATTATAGGACAACTAAATCAAGATAGAAATAGGGACACAGTGGATAAGAAAAGTGAGTGTTAACATGAAGACATTAGAAGAGCACCCAGGGACTAGCTCAACCTGAGTTTTTGAGCTAATCCCTACAATGGCAGGAGACCCTTGCTCTAAAGGGATTTAATGGGTTTATTTATTTAAGCTATATATTTTGAAAACATCATGCTGATAAGTAGACTTCGGATCTTTAGGTCCTAAAAAACGTGATTTTAGGCATCTAAAAACATCCTAAAAATTAGGGAAATAGGTCTTTAATAGGCACAATAAATAAACAAATTTTATGCATCATGCCATGAAAAACACAGTGATTGTTTTATTTCAAAACACAAAAATACAGCAGGATAGATAAGATAATATAGTATTTGAGCAATCATTCTATAAAAAATCTGCGTCACTGCCAGTTAATTAAAATAAAGGATAAAATTATGTCTTAATGCAACATTGTTATTTTTTTAAATGACAGATTCTTAAATTTCACATTTGGCCGTAATTTTGTCCACAATAAATAGAAGCTTTTCAGATGATATGGGGTAAGTTTGTCTTTTGTTGGTCAGAATTAGCTTAAATGCTGAAAAAGATCTCAATGTCTACAGTGGAACATATTTGAAAAGAGAAACCATATGCTTAATCCTGTAGGGAGATCTACCTCATGTCCACTTAAAAATCTGATACGCCTTTGAGAACCGTATATCCAGGATTTTTGGCAAGCACCATTTGTAGTTTTTTGGAAACAATTTTCCCCTCACCAACAAATTTGTTAAACTGATTTTCTGCTGTTGCAATTAATGTGATTGATTCAGTGAGACTCAGCTTTGACGATTCTAATTGCTCTATAGTATCTGCTAGAACTGTGAAATTAGCATGGATATGTGACAGATACTGTCTCAAACCTTTCTCTTGTAGAACATTCTGGGCAATACACTGTGATTCTTCTTCCAAAAAACTATCTACAACCTCTTCAACACCGTCAATGTTTTCACTGTAATACTTCACAGCCTGCAGCCATGTACCCCATCTTGCCCAATTGGCACTGGTGGCAAAGGCAGATTGGAACATCTTTCTTTGAAAGCTGTAATTCTAACTTAACTTTAAAAACACTTTCTTTATGGAGGATATTAAATCATTGATTTTGGGGAACTGGTATGGAACCTCCTCTGCTACTCGAAGTGCATGAGCCATACAAGTAACGTGTTAAATTCTGAAAAAATACCTTCACAAGTTTCTAAGCTGCTATCATATGGTGCTGCATCAGTGTACAATAACAACACCCTTTCATCCTTTACATCATTTGGACGCAGTACTTTTAGTCCGGAGTTCACGAAGTAGGCATCTGCTTGAGCATTAGTTTTCTCCAACACCTTCGAGCAAATAAAATGCGAATTTCCATCATTTTCTTCATGCAAATTCCCTACAATTAAATTTGATATACTTCGTCCCACTGCATCTGTGGTTTCATCTATGGAAATCAAGATGTACGATTCTCCTATTTCTGACCTCATTTCACTCAGCTGTGATTCGCACACCATCTCAAGATAATTTTTTCTAAGTGTCAATTTGGAGGGTATTCTTTCTCTGCAATACTTTTCTAAAAACAACTTCATTGTTCTATTTTCAACTAAATTCCAAGGAATGTTGGCTGCATCAAATGCTTTACACATATCAAAATAGAACTGGGATTTTATTTTTGAGGACATGGGCTGTGCATATAAAGTTTGGTTCTGAGAATCTTTCTTTTTAGAATTAGCTTGATGCATTGAAGTTTTCTCATGTTGTGCCAAATGACTCCTTTTTCGGCAGAAACCTTAAATAGAAGAATATATTTATAAATATATTTTAATGTCAGTAAATCATACTTTGTTAAAAGAATTAAAATTTTAAATGAATAACCAGTATAATTTACATAAAAATTAGTATAACTTAAAAAAATTGTATTTTAAAAAATTGGTATTGTCTTGATCTGTTTTACTGTTAGACCTCAGTATTGGACTTAATAAACTGTTTCAAACAAATTTGAGATTATTTTCAGATAGAAGAAAGTCATATGGTAAAATTAATAACGGTAGTTAACATACATGGTCTCATATGAATAATAAAAATGACAGAAAATACAGTAAAAAGCTTACCTCTTTATTGCAGACCTGACAGAAGATTATTTTCCCATCTGTTGTATAAGACTGGAAATTTGAAATCCATTTTCTAATTAAGGCACTTTTGGTAGATTTGTTCTTAGGCAGTTTGCAGCACTAGCACAAAAATTATCACAGCAACCAAAGACTTTAAAATAGTTATATGAACACAAACGGACTACCTTATTTTCAAATAACTGTTTCTGAGAACCCAATGTGAGCCAATTGTGGTTAGTGTATTCTATTGCTGAAGTTCCGATTTCACATGTGGCGCCTTAAGATTTCACTAATTATTGCACTAAGCCTTTCGAAAATGACACCATGCCACACTTTATCAAACAGAAATCAAATAAGTATCCAGTCAATGAAAGGTTTGTTGCTGATTAAATAATTATTTATTGAATACAACAGTGTAGTGAATAAATTCATTGGAATTTAAAAAAAAGGCATTTATAAGCACCAAACGCAAAAATAGGTATTTATGTTGAAATAGGTGCCTATGCACTATAAAAGTTGGTTAATACCTTTTTAGGTCAATTATATCTGTAATTATCTGTTAGGTTCAATAGGCTGTAAACGAAAACAATAAGTAAAAACCTAAATAGCCTAATCTACCGATAAGTTATAAAACAGTGGCCCAAGAAGCATTTTGAGTAGTAAAAATCCCCCTGAAAAAAAAGGCTTTTAAGTTCATGCAGTGCTTTAGCTTAATGGTACATGATAGTTTAAACAGCTTTTTGTGGCTTTGAAATTGTTGATATTAAAAAACCAATTGTATAACAAAGTATCAGTTATAAGTATAATAAAAATCCAAGAAACAAAAAATAAAAAAAGGTTCACATTTTTTCACAGATACATAGCCTTAATGCCAGCAGAGCAGAGGGGTCAGCCAAGTAGGAAAAAAGGTCAAACTACTATATAAGAGATGTAAATTTCTTTTTAACATCCTCTAACGTAATGTCATAATGGAAGGTGAATAAATGAAATGGTTGAAATGATGCTCAAATGAGCCTGAGGTCCTTAGGACTTTAAGTTACCCAACATTCGTCTTCTCAAGATAAGGGAAAACCTCGGAAAACACCTTATTGGGATAACTTACCCTAAGTGAGATTCAAACTCGTGACCTCTTGGACGTGAGGTAGACATGCTACCACCATGGTAGAGGCAGGTGAGATGTAAAGCTAACACTGTGGGGCAAAGGTGTATATGAAAACAGGATAATGAATTTTGAAGCACCACGGAGGACCTGGATGACCAGGAAAAGACTATGCATTCAGGTCTGGCAGTACACATGTGTACAACTCTTGAAACTCTTTTGTACAAATTATCACAATGAAGCTACTGTGGGCCTCTGATGAGAGAGAACATCTGAGGGGCATTCTGCTCTCTGAAGAGAAAAAGAAAAAACAGCATCACATGGCAGCTCATAATATCATAAGATTCTTATCTACAATAACTACTGTTCCTTTCTCATGAGAACATGGCTATAAGGAATATGTATGACATCAACAGCTCTAGCGATATCGCACAGTAATATGCATTAAACCAAAACTTTCTCCACTAATTGGTAGTTATTGTAATATTACAACCATAACAATTTGTAATTGACAAATATTCATTCACCGAGTTCACTCATCAATATCTACAGCCCTCCACAAGGTCAAGTGGGAGGTTTATGAGGAAGTATTTATGGACTGAGATACTTAAAATATTTAGGGGATGGAGATAACAAGGGTTTATGAAAGTAACTGGTTCTAAACCGTATGGTAAGTGTGAGATACAAAACTTATAATGCATAGGACATGTAAAGAAATGAGTGGGAATCAGACTATGGAATCTATGCAAAGAATTTTCTTGAAAAAAGCTGGAAGATGAAAACTATTTTCTGGGAAGAAAGGCTTACAGACAAGGAAATTAATTTGCAAACATATTATGGCATGACAATAATAAAGAACACTGATGACAAAATGAAGCAGGCAATATGGGCTATATTTTTTCACAAGACACCAACAGACACAAATCCAAACCATGGTTTATGCCCAAGAAGTGCACATTCATGGTACAAATGCTCATTAGTAACAGGTGAGGAGTGTCATCACTGCCTTATGCAGTGTGTGGAGCAATCAGACAAATATTCAGAAGTCTAACAGAGGTGAACGAACTCAAAATCCAAATGCGAGTTTCAATTGTGTTATATGCACCAGAGATGTTAATCTGATGTGTTGCACTCAAATGACTTTCTCTACTCTTGTACCAACCATTCTTACAAACTGTAATTCCTATATCTTCTTCATGTTAGTTGAGATAAACATTTGCAGAAATTACCTTATTGCTTACTTCCTTGTAGAAGCAAGGGGAATGTGAGAATACAGTAGGCTTTGAGCGATACTAAAATCTTTTAAAGCTTTGAGATTCTGTTCTCTTTGCACGGTTAACATATAAAAAAATGAATAATGATGTTATATTTGACAGAAGTATAAGCTCTCCAAAACTCACACAAATAACAAGGCATATCTCTGAAATGGTTCACTCAACAAAAAAATTTAGACATTAATTGTGTATTTTAGCAAGTTACTCAAGATTTTTCTATAGTAAGATTTCGTCTATCTCTTACGGTTTGCCAGTTATGCAAAAGTCATCCAGAGAAAATACAACAGTGACTATAGCCAGAAAATTCAAGATACAGATTTCATTTGTCATAAAAATATCTCAAACATATGGCATTTTAATCAAAATCGTTAAGAGCAATTTTCAAGAAAATCAGAATTTTTGAAAAGTGTTCCAAGTAAAGGGTAGTTTAGGGTGAAGCAATTATCTTCAAAATCTTCATGTTGCATCCTTGAAAGACATTAAACTTTTTAACCCACTTTTCATTTTTAAGTTATGCTGTCCACAGACTGACACACACGCAGACCTTTTTCTAAAAATGCTTTTTTTTTTTGGATTTAGGGGGCCTCAAAACATATATTTCCAGTGAAATCTCAACATGGAATTTTTCACTGGAATACAATATTTCCTCTACTTTACTATACATAGTAGAGAAAGTAAAAATGGAGGTTTATGACTAAGTTATGTCACTTAATGAGGGTAATATGGGCAAAAGCAAGGTACTTCAAAAATTGGACATTCCACCAAAACAAAATATGCAGAGAAGTTGTACTGCAGTGGACAAGATTCATCTAAAAAAGTCTGATGTGTTGCACTCACATGACTTTCTCTACTCTTGTACTAACCATTCTTATAAAGTCTTATTCCTATATTTTCTTCATGTTCAGATTAACATTTGTAGAAATTATCTTATTGCTATTTCCTTGTAGGTGCAAGGGGAATGTTAGAATATAGTAGGCTTTGTGCAATATTCAAATCTTTTACAGCTTTGAGATCTTGTTCACTTTGCACGCTTAACATATAAAAAATGAATGATGTTACATTGCACGAAGTTCTAAGTTTCCCGAAACTGACGCACAAAACAAAGAATATCTCTGAAATGGTTCACTCTACAAAAAAATTTATTGAGACATAAATTGTGTGTTTTAGCAAGATCTACATTTCTTGTACAGTAAGATTTTGTCTATCTCTTACGGTTTACGAGTTATTCAAAACTCATCCAGGCTAAACAGGACTACATAGGCTATAGCCAGAAAATTCAAAATATACAGTTCATTTGTCATAAAAATATATCTCAAACATATGGCATTTTAATCAAAATCGTTAGAGCCATTTTCAAGAAAATAACAGTTTTCAAAAAACTTTCCATGTACAGGGTAGTTTAGGGTGGGGCTATTTTCTTCAAAATCTTCGTGTCGCATCCTTGAAAGATATTGAACTTAAATACCAACTTTGGTTTTTAACCGACTTTTCACTTTTTAGTTAGGCTGTCCACAAACTGACAGACACACACAGGGACCTTTTTCCAAAAATGCTTTTTTTGGATTCAGGGGACCTCAAAACATATATTTCCGGTGAAATCTCAACATCAAATTTTTGGGTTGAATACAATACTTCCTCTACTTCCCAGTAGAGAAAGTTGTTGTTGTTGTTTTCTAGTGCCTTGCATCTGGCAATGAAGCCATTAGCATTCGTGCTTTCCAATACTTTTGAACTGTAGTTTCTTCTGATCTTAATGCTTCACAGGTCTTCAAGTGTTCTTCATTCATTTCTGCTGGATCGTTACACAGGACACATATCGGTGAGGCTGAGATACCTATTCTGTAGAGATGACTTGCCAAGCAGTCATGATTTGTCAATAGTCGGAAGGCTGCAACAGCTGTTTTCCTTGGTCTCTGGGGGATTATATCTGGATTGGAAAGTAGTGTAATCCATTTTTTATCTTTGGCATTTGTTTCTATTTCTTGTAGGTATGAATGACAAAAATTTTTAATGATCAAGCGTTTTATTGAGGAATATGAGAAATTGAATTTAGACTTTTGTGTTATTGTTGTGGCTTTCTTTGCAAGTGAGTCTGCAGCTTCGTTCCCCATGACTCCACAGTGTGCTGGAATCCATTGGAGATGAACAGTCTTATTAACTTTTTGGAGTTGTGTTAACATTTTGTAGCATTCTCTAATTTTTGTTGACTTCTTTGTAGTATTTGAACATATTCCCTGAATTGCAGCTTTAGAATCCGAAAGAATTACTGCCTTGTTAAATTTATTTAAGGGAAGATTTAATAATTGTCGGAGAGCAATGTATATAGCCTCTATTTCTCCATCATAATTTGTTGTGTCTCTGCCAACAGAATGATAAAACATAAAATGTGAACATGTAACTCCAGCTCCAGTAAGGTTTTCCTTCGAGGATCCATCAGTATATATGTGCAGCCATTCTTCTGTGGGATACCTAGTATTGATTGTTTCCAGAGCTAGAAGTTTTTGTATTTCTTTTGGTGTGTCTGATTTACTTATTTCCTCTATTAATTCCAAATTGAAGGTAGGTTGCAATAATTCCAATGGATTTTCTCTAATAAGTAGATTTTCTCTGGTGTTAGGAATGTTCAATTTGGATTTAATCTGTGTTACCTTTTCTAGGAAACTACTATGAGTTTTAAGGATTGAAGGGGGGAGGTTCTCTTCTGTCCATTTAGAGTTTGGCAGTCGTAACATTTTCTCGTGTTGGAGCAATGCTTGTTCTTCTATTTTTGTTGTTATTGATGGGGTCCGTGTTAAGGCAAGCATGGCATCAATAGGTGTGGATTTAACTGCTCCAGTGATTAGGCGAAGAGCCTGATTTTGTATTTGTTCAAGTTTATTGATGTTAGCATTTGCTGCTGTTATTAAAGCTTCACAACAGTACAAGAGGCCAGTAGAGAAAGTAAAAAGCAGAATTACAACTGGATGCAAGGAAGCTAACAGGAATGTTAAAAAGAGGTAGAGAAGAGATGAGGCTGAGGACCCTGAGTATGGCCAAGGAATGTAGTAATGTTAGTGCAAATGTTTAAGTTTTCTCAAAACTACATTTCCTTCCACATACCTAGGTACCTTTTTCCTAAGTTGACTTATTATGCATAAATGCAATTTATACAATGCTTTCTGCAAGCATTTTTACATCTACTGATATTACTTTCTCTACTGGTAAGTAGGGAAAATATTGTATTCCACCCAAAAATTTGATGTCGAGATTTCATCGGAAATATATGTTTTGACACCCCCTGAATCCAAAACAAGCAGTTTTAGAAAAAGGTCTGTGTGTGTGTGTCTATGGACAGCATAACTCAAAAACGAAAAGTCGGTTAAAAACCAAAGTTGGTATTTAAGTTTAATGTCTTTCAAGAATGCGACACAAAGATTTTGAAGAAAATAACCCCACCCTAAACTACCCTTTACATGGATTATTTTTCGAAAATTTTGACTTTCTTGAAAATGGCTCTAATGATTTTGATTAAAATGTCATGTTTGAGACATTTTATGACAAATGAAATGTATATCTTGTATTTTCTGGCTATAGCCCCTGTATACTATACAAAAAAATGTAGATCTTGCACGGAGTTATTCTTTGTTATGTGTGTGAGTTTCGGAAAACACTTTCGTGAAATGGATCATCGTTCATTTTTTTATATGTTAAGTGTGCAAAGATAACAGAATCTCAAAGCTTTAAAACATTTGACTACCGCACATAGCCTACTGTATTCTAACATTCCCCTTGCACCTACAAGGAAATAAGCAATAAGATAATTTGTACAAATGTTTATCTCAACCAACACGAAGAAGATGTAGGAATAAGAGTTTGTAAGAATGGTTAGTGCAAGAGTAGAGAAAGTCATGTGAGTGCAACACATCAGATTTTTTTATAACAATTCTGAATCACAAGCATAAAA
The DNA here is from genome assembly GCA_030765045.1 of Tenodera sinensis. Classification (NCBI taxonomy): domain Eukaryota; kingdom Metazoa; phylum Arthropoda; class Insecta; order Mantodea; family Mantidae; genus Tenodera; species Tenodera sinensis. The sequence continues at coordinate 21,629,101 of CM060970.1, forward strand.
GGTACAAAGTAATTTGATAACCTAAAATGTTAAAAATAATTGACCAGAATTACAACTTTTTCTGTGAACGTTTTATCTCATTATTATAAATCTCAATTTAAGTAATAAGTATGCTTTTTTATACCTGCCAAATGTCATCTCTGTAGCTCCAATAATTCCTAAGAAAAAGGCACACAAGTTTGCCCAGTTTAACATGGACGGTATAGGGACTAGTCTCGAATCAGTGGAAATATCAAAACCAACATACCAATTTTAAAATATTGGTAAATAAGAAGTCACACTCAGAATTTGATGATATACCCTATAATGGATCTTTCAGAAATATTTTAAGCAGTGACTCCTAACTCTTGACTGAAAAGCATTTCTTAGATTGAATATTTATGGGGGGTGGGGGGAGAGATCTATTATGTTGCACTCACATGACTTTTTATACTCACTCTTCTACAAACTATTCTTACAAATAATCATTCTTCTAGCCATTTCATGTTGAGATAAACTTCACTACACATTTACAAATTTGTTGCAGGTATAAGGATACATTCAGATTTTTAAAATAAGGATCATTGTGTGATAGTTTTCAAATTCTATGCTCTTTGAATGACCACATGAAAAGCAAACAGTGACTTGCCAGTGGCAAATAGCATAAGCACTTGAAAATTCAAAGTAATAACAAAGAAGAATATCTCAGAAATTGTTAATGCCACAAAAAATGTTTGCATAAATTGTCTGCTTTAACAAGGTCTACAATTTTTGTGTAGTAAGAATTTGTTTGTCTCTTACAGTTTACCAATTAGACTGTCATTTAGAATGAAGAGAATTTTCCAGAAAATTCAAGATGTACCTTTTATTTGTCATGCAAAATCTAAAACATCTACAATATACTATTTAAATAAAAAATATTAAGAGCCTTTTCTTTCATTCTGGCAGTTTGTCACAATAGCTCAGTGGTTAGAGCGTCCGCCCGGTAAGCGGAAGGTCTGTGGTTCAAATCCCAGTTGTGGCATTGAATTTTCAAGTTCCAGTTCTACCTCTCAAACTTTACCCACACACGGCTTGTGTGTTTAAAAACACCAACAGTAAGTTTGTTGGCGTAAAGGAATTTTTACATATAACAGAGAGTAATTGAGGATGGGAGCTTTCAGCTGGAGGCACTTTGCTACCACATTCCACCAGCACCAAGACTTGTAAGTAGTCAGTGTACTGTGTGAGAGTGATGGAGGCTGATATAATGGCAAGTGAAAAGGGCAATAAGCTGTTGATATAGTTATAAATTCTGCTTCCATAAGTGCTTTAATGGCACTGAGAGGTAGAAGTGTACGAGAACATGCAAGAAAACTTAAAAAAAGTGTGACAAACAAAACTGCATAAGAGAATAAATGGAAAACCAACCATTACCTAGTATATGTTCAAAACATCTGCTGCAAGATTCTCCCACCTACAGAATTTTTGTTCCATTTATATACCACCTTTAACATGAAGATCATATCGGCAGCTTTTAACCTATTGGAACAACTGCAATGGTGTTCACTCACTTAACGATGGTATTAAACGTTGGGTTTCTATTACTTTGGTTTCCATCTTTCTATTTTTAAATTTATTACATTAAATTCACACACATTCATACTCCCATACTCTGGGGAATAATCCTACTGGGAGATAAATTCCCAACGTCCCAACCGAGACCCCTTCCTTGACAAGAGGCAGGTGCTCTACTGACTGATCTACGAGGCCAGCCCAACATAATTTTATTACCTATGCTTGACAATTACAACTTTGCTTATACTGTACTGACATTATGAGGATAACAAAAGCCAAACTTTTTTACCATATCTACTGCATGTAGACAGTCCTAAGTGTTAAATGAGAAGGGAATGTTATATGACACTGTTAATAGCTTATGGAAATCAACTCGTCCATTTTGGAATCAATTCGGGGTCAGCTGCTGTCACCACCTTGATACTCAGACTTTTCTAAGCCCAGTCTTTCTTATGAGGTTCAATCATCCTACAAGATGTTTTGATTTATGTCTAATAAAAAGGAACCCTTCTTTTCTTTTTATTGATTTGCACGAGTGGAAATTGGCTTCTGTTTCAGAATCTTTATGTATTAACATTGCTGTGTAAATTATGTATATTCCCTTGTCAAGGTCCCTGCATTCTATGCCAAACGGTCAAGTGTTCCAAGTTCTGCTTTTTGCTTTCAGTTTCTTTTGCCTTTAGTTTCAAAACATTCCAAACAAGCATCTTTTGTTCCTTTTTTCTCTAAATATTAAAAGAAGTGCTGAAACAAAAGGGTGAAAAATAGCCTGCCTCTGTGGTTTGTGGGGTAGTGGTCTGCCTCACATTCAAGAGGTCCCAAGTTTGAGAATCATTAGGTGAATTACCCAAATAAGGCTTTTTTGGGGGGGTGGGGGGAGTTTCCCTTAGCCTAAGAAAATGAACGTCAGGCAATTTTAAGCTATATGGACCAAAGGTCTATCTGAGCATTATTTCATCCATTTCTTTCATTCATTTGATATGACCTATCAGATCAAAGAAAGTTAAATTCATATAATATGAACACTTGTATTTAAAAGCTGATAATGCCATCTATAAGGTAGCCCATAAACAGACTGGGGTGACAATTGTAGCGAGCTAGGTAACACTTCAGAGAGCTGAAGCTTGCAACAATTTGTAGGTAGCTCTGCCAGCCTACAAAGCAGATACATGCTACTAGCTGCGAATTTACTGAGCTATAACACTAGAAAGAATTCAAATGCATGGAACTTATTCAAGGAGAATCCCCAGATATCTAAGCTTGATATACTCAGAGCACCCATAACATAGTTTTCATTGTATATGCCTTATAATTTTTTGAAAATGCTTCAATATTTTAACTTTGTGTGTCCATTCCATGGGGGTGTATATCTATTTCTGTGTGCCTGTATGTGTGTGTTATGTTTATAGAATTACTTGACATACATGATGTACCTATCGCAAACGTTCCGTCTAATGCCTGAAATTGCAGTGAAAATTATGTAGTAAAGGAAAAGAACCTCATAATTATAAACAAATTTAATGAACTTTCTCATTAACATCTAGTCAGGAATGAAAACAATGTTGAACTCTTTTTGTTCACTGTTAGTGGTTTACTGATTAGTAGGGCAAGGCAATTAATGATTTTGCATCTTTTCCTTATGAAGGTTGAATAATTGCTTGCATATATGAAAAGGTATGGCATTGACTAACCAGTTAAATAAAAGCAATTTGTTAGGGCATTTTTGTCCATTTTCTTACTTTTTTTTATGAATAAGTCATTTTTTGGCAATTTTTAGGTCATCTTGAGCATTTTTAACACTGTTGCGGAAGGTTGGGAGATTATTTGTATTTAATTCATTTTTTTAAATTAAAATTCAGTATTTTTCCTTGTCAATACAATTTCTTGGATTTAAGTAAATGCTATGCTAACTCCTACCCCTATTTTTCAAGGAATGTGCATTATGAACTGGCCCACTTCTAGGAATTCAATTTTTTAGAGCTTAAGCTATCTCCTACCCCTATTTTTCAAGGAATGTGGTTAATGGACTTGCCCACACTTCCAAGGAAATTCCTATATCCAGGTAAACTGGCATTGTTGTGCTGTTAAGTGAGGTGATCAGTTGTTCTTAGCACCTGAATGAGCACCATAAGAGCAAAATGCCTAAAGTGAAGGGAAGTAATAGTGTTAAATTGAAGGCATTTGTTTCAAAATATGGAGAAAATATTTTTTCCACGGATGGTCATATATTATTCTGCAAGATCTGTGATGTGAGAGTGGCTGCTGAAAAAACGTTTACGGTAGAACAACATATGTCATGGGAGAAGCATAAACGTGGCCTGCAACAACTTGAAAATAAATCCAGTGTAAGCTTACAGCAGATGCTTCTGGGTGAAACTCGTTCAACATTTTTGCCATTTTATGAGAAATTATATGAAGCCTTTTTATCTGCCAATATTCCACTTCACAAGTTGAATCATCCTAAGCTACGCACTTTCTTAGAAGAGGAGACAGGAAAATTAATTCCAGATCCCAGAACATTGAGAAGAACCTACGTGGATCGGTGATACAACAAAACTTTGTAACAAATAAGAAAAAGTTTCGGAGAAAAGAATATATTCGTATCAATAGACAAGACATTTAAAAATTATTTTGTTGTTTAATGATGCTGTCAATTGCCAGGATCACATCAGCGTCGCCGGTGTGCCGGAATTTCGTCCCGCAGGAGTTCTTTTACATGCCAGTAAATCTACTGACATGGAGCTGTCGTTTTTAAGCACACTTAAAAACCATCAGCCTGGGCCGGGTTTGAACCTGCGACCTTGGGATCAGTAGGCCAGCGTCTAACCAACTGAGCCACCCAGACCGACTAACAACGAGACAACAGACTCTGTAGGCCGTTATGCAGTGAATGTTATTGTTGGAGTTCTAGAAGGACACAGCCCCGGAGAACAATTTCTATTACATTGTGAGCAGCTGGACAAAGTGAACTATTCAACCATCAGCTTAGTATTTGACCATGCACTGAGAATACTTTGGTCTAATGGGATTCAAAATTCCAATGTATTGCACCCTACATGATGAAAGCCGCTGCTTCTTTAAGTGCAATCTACCCAAAAATGATGCATGTGGCATATTTAGCGCACGCATTACACTGGGTCGCGGAAGAAGTACGTGCAAATTTTCCTGAAGTGGATAAATTAATTGGATGCGTCAAGAAAGTATTCTTGAAAGCCCCCTCTCGAGTTGTAGCATTCAAAGCAGAAGCTCCAGAATTGTAGCATTCAAAGCAGAAGCTCCAGAAATTCAACTGCCCGTTTCACCTGTTTTGACTAGATGGGGAACATGGCTCGAGGCTTGTAGTTATTATTGCAAGAATTTTGACGTTGTGAAGAAAGTAGTTGATTCTTTTGATAATGCTGAGTTTGTGTCAATCAGAAAGGTGTAAGAACTGCTGGCTGATAAAGAAATTGTAGGTAAATTTTCTTACATAAACACCAATTTTGGATTCCTTCCTGATGCAGTAGCTTCTCTGGAAAAATCCCAAGTGATATTAATGGAACACCTACAAATAGTGGATGACTTGAGCCGTGCATACGGTAAAGTGGGTGATACAGTGGCAATGAAAATAAAGAAGTGTATAGACAAGAACAAGGGGTACAAAACATTGTGTTCAATTGGCAGTGCTTTGTCTGGTAAATAGTTTTCTCTTGCTGACTGTGAGTTAAATTTAAGAGATATTGCTTGCTTTCAGTATGCTCCAATTGTTTCTGTTGAAGTAGAGAGGAGCTTTTCCATTTATAAGTCAGTACTAGCAGACAATAGACAGTCATGTTTGCTTGAGAATCTCCGCCAATTTGTGACTGTTAACTGCAACTCAAAATTGTTATAAAAGTGCACTGAAATGGAATTTCTTCAATAAAAGATACTCTAACATGTACATTTATAATTTTCTTTTAATATTTTATGTAACTTAGTAACAAAGTGAGTGCTTAATGTAATAATAATAATAAATAGCATTTTTATTGGCAATTCTTTATTTTTTGGTAACTTTAACATTTTTGGGGTCATCTTTTTGGGTCATTTTTTGTGATTTTTAGGTCATAAATGCATTTTTTACCAAATTATAGGTCATTAAATGCCTGGCCCTACTGATTAGTTTAAAAAAATTAATTTAATGGTTGAGTTTAACTTTGTGAACAAAGTGGCATCTGGGCAGATTTTCTTGGGTTCTCCAATTTTCCTGCCACTATTCCACCAATTGCTCCATCACCTTTGCAATCATCCTCTTCCTCACTCTCATACCTGGTGCTGGGCTGATCACCCGCTTCCAGGTCTTCACTCTGCCCGGTCAATAGGTTCCTTTGCTCCCTAATAGGTGTCTGACTAGACACTGGCTTTTAAGACCTAGGGGGTGTAAGTCCTACATAAGGGGAGGGTATTCAGGAAAAGAAGAAGAGTTTAATTTTGACATAGAATGGCTCAAAAGCAATGTGCCTCTTCACATGAAGAAAAAACTTCCAAAATGAACCTTGTTCTTCCAAGATGGTTAATTTTGTAGCAGAATTTAACAAATCTTTTTATGAACAGTATAATTTATACTCACCTATTTACAGAAAATCTTTCTCACTTTAACAAATATGTATCTTCAACAGAAGAAATACTTCTGTATCAGTGCTTAACTGAATTAAAATTTTTGTCACACTGTTGGCATGTAGGGGCACGTAGTGGTGGTTTCTATTACCATATGAATTTATAGTCACTAATTCTGGCACTAAATGCAGTTGGTGACAGGTCCCACTATCCATAAATAGCACTATGGGAAAGATACAGGACGCTGTAAACATACAGTGGCTAAATTTTTTTCTCAAGGATGTCCTCTTTCAAGGCATGAGGTCCTTTTACATGCAAATAAATGCTACTGATATGTGTGCAATGACATGGTAATTCATGTCAATTGAAGGGGCAGATGATTTGACTAAAAAGGATCAGCTACTCCATCAATTGAACTGGTACCCAGATTATCCTATGGATACGTTCAGAAAACACATGGAATTCTAGGAGTCAATTGCACAACGTAGGTATTAAAAGATAACGATCCCTGATTTTGGCAAAGATAGGACTCAAGTATTTTCTATGAACAACTTGTTGGACAGTTGCAATAATAACAGGACACTGTTATCTCAAGGGACACGTATACAAAATGGATAAACAAGTTTATCCAACTTGTGTGTTGGCATGTTGCGATTGCAATTTACTTGCAGGTCAAAGGGTTAAACACTTTAACCCAGGGTTTATGCAATTTCATGAACTTAATAACAGCTCAATAAGTAAGCTTGCCTCCTTTATATAGGATGCATTCTGAGACTACAGAATAAAGAGGTACACAATGGATTGGCAATGGTCAAGGTGATTAGAGCTTCTGGCACCCCACCGTTTCTAACCCTAAACTAACCAAAATAAACATTAAATGGAACCAATGGCCTTACTTCCCTTTCCAAAGAAGGCATGCTGAGCATTCATTTGCCCTGTGCTGGGTCTGAATCCATGACCTTAGGAACCATAGACTAGCATTATTACCACTAGATCATGGAATACAAAACCTCATAAAATATGGTGAATTGAAACTGATGACTCCTTTTTCCATCTCCAATACAATTGGCATTTACACTTAAAACTGGATATCTATTTGGATTCAACTCTAGTTGCACCAATTTTACCTTAAGCATGCAGTATCAAGTTTTCTTTCAAGGAAAGGATTTTGTCTTGGAGGGATGATCTTTTTTACCTATGTTGTTAATTACCTAAAATAAACTGTGAAAAACAGGATTACTGCATTTAAATTTTGATGTTGAAATTGGTTTCTTATGAGCTCTCATATTTTTAAGACACTATATGTGCAAAAAAAAAAAAAAAAAAAAAAAAAAAAAAAAAAAAAAAAAAAAAAAAAAAAAAAAAACATTTTCATTTGATTAGAACAATTTGTTAAGTTCATACGTGCCATACACAGTGACAGAGTTGAAATTATTTTGGACAGACATGGTCTATACTGTGATATACTTGTTATTAAAGAAAAAGCAGGTGATAATTCAGAATAGTCAAACTCTGAATGCACTTCATAGATGCTGTAATAGTGCAATTCCAATTTGTAAATGATTTTATAAAGTAATATCTGTTACTTGTTGAAAAATTGGCTCAATATTTTTTGGACAGGAAATACTTTGCAACTCAAAAGCATACTCTGCACTTGTTATTCACCATGCAAGGAGGTCCTGGTCAGTGCCTTTTTCAAGCACAAAGCAGATGCAAGCATTCATGACTGAAATAGGATTCAGAAGAAAAACCAACAGTAAATTTGAGCAAAGATGATTGATAGTATTTCATCATGAAAAAGGGAGAACTCATCGACAAATCACAGACTTGTTGAATAGGAAAATCATTACTGTTAATGAAATCTACCAATATATATTTGAAGAAGGATCAAGAACCTGCCACAAATAGGTCACATCCTTATTAGCAGAGAAAAGAGTAATCAGAAGCGTGAACACAAATCTACTCTTACTGCAACTGTTAATGCTGCTAAAGCTGAGCGTGACTATGGAAAGATCAGTCCAAGTATCATCTGGAAGGGATATACCGAGATGATTATCATGGATGAACTGCAAGAAGAAAGCCCTATATCAATAAAGTGAATAGGATCAAGCCACAACTACTTGCTAAGGAGCATATTGGCAAATATGTGGTCTGATGAAAGAAGGTGATTTTCTGCAATGAATCCAAATTGAATGTTTCTAGCTTAGACGGCTCCATCATAGTTTGGAGACTGTTCAATAAAGAGTTTAAAAAAGAAATATATAGGCAACAGTAAAACATGGAAGGGGACATGTATGCTATGGGGCTGTATGTTGGCTCGAGGAGTAGGTGAGCTTTTTATTGATGCAAACATGGACCACCACCAGTATCTTCAGATTCTAAAAAAATAATCTGAAAAAAAGTGAAGAAAGTATGGGTATAGGAGAGACTTTTAAATTTTATCAATACAATGGTGCCAAACATACAGCCTAAGATGCATGGCTATGTTGTTGTGTAATTCTCCTAAAGTTGTGAATCCTCCCCCATGGACTCCAGACATTAACTGAATAGAGACTCTGTGAGATACTTTCAAAAACAACGTATGAAAACTTCCTATAAATTCAAAAGTTTATGTAAGGAAATGATCACCTAGTTATTAACATTCATACATGGACACTACTCTTTCTATTTTTGTTGGTCATATTTTTTGTCTGAATATTTTTGAACAAGCAATTTTGTAATACTGTAATTAAATCCATAATTTTTACATTTTGTGCATTATGAAACGAAGTGCTAATTTAAGTTTGGTACCTGTATGTGTAACTTTTCATTCTGGAATAACCAAAATAAACATTTTTATTATCTAGTATCTTTAAATGAGCAATTCTTGTATATATGTACATTCTACTCACCCTTCAACACACAATTCATACAATTTTCTATGATTGAAATATAAATGCAATGCATTACTCACACGGTTTTCTGTATTCACTCTTCTTTTACAAGATACAGTCACACTTCTTTCTCTGCTCAACCTTCAACATAAAATTCAGGCTATTTCCTGTACGTCTGAAGTAGAAATGCAACGTATTACATTCACTCTATTTTCCGTAATCACTTTACTATGCAACGTATTAGATCATGATTTTCTCTATCAACCTTTCTTTTACATAACACATTCGCATGTCATTCTGTATTTCGTCTTCTACAAACAATTCATAGATGTTTGTATAGGTTTGAAATATAAATGTAACATGCAACATTCTCAAGGTTTTTTTCTACTCATTTCTCTTATGAATAACACTTTTTTCTCTATTACCTCTTCTACAAAAAGTTTGCACAAGTTTTATATGTTTGGAATAGAAATACCAAGTGTTACATTTACGCGATTTTCTCGACTCAGTTTTCTTTTTACTAAACACAATCACATTTCTTTCTCTAATCCCTTTTCAATGAATAATTCATACAATGTTCTATATGATTGAAATATAAATGTGTATTACATTCACACAGCTTTGTTTACTAGCGTTTCTTCCTGTAGTATGTGTTACTGTTCAACAGTGCTTTAGCATAGTGTCCGTTTTTATAAAAAATAAAGAAATAGTTAAAAGATTGGTGTCAGCAGTGCAACAAAAGCAACAATATGGAGAAGCTGATGAAACAAATATTAGCCAAGATGGACATATTCAGAAATGAAATTAATTCCGAAATGAGGCAGATGAAAAAAAAGATGGAAGCCGAATTGAAAGATGTTAAACTCAGAAATGGAAAAGATGGAAGCAAAAATGGGGGGGAAAATGGAAGGTGAGTTGAAAAATATAAACTCTGGAATGGAAAATACGAAAACGGGAATGTACAATATGAAGATAGAGCTATTGGATAAGATCAACAAGCAACTAGCTGGGGTAAAGGAAGACATGTAAGAACTCAGTGGAAAGATGAAGGACCTTGGATAACATGTTAACGCTCTGAAATTTAAGAGTCAACAGCAGCACCAAAGAACTGAACTCCATGGCAAAATAAATGCTCAACGAAAAATTCTAAGTAGGTCGATATCCATGAGGGAGTCTTAAAGTTGAAATAATGATGCTTATGAAATATTTACATGTATTTCTATATCTCTTGTGTCTCAGAAACAGCTTTAACAATTGCAATGAAAATGTATAGGGGATGTTAGTCCTACATAACGGGATGGGCAATCTGACAAAATAAGTTAATGTTTTGCTTTTCAAGTTTATCTAAGCGTATTCTCCAAAATAAACATGATTTTAAAGAAAGAAAAGAAAAAGAAAGAAATGCAGAGCTAAGCTTGGTCACCCAGGTAATTATCTTAAACATAAGACAGGTACACTAGTCCAAAAAATTCTGATGGTCACTGCACATAAGGTTGCAGAGTAATTAAGAAGTGCCTAATCCTGTCCTACACCTGCTATTGTATGAAAGAATATTAATTACCTTGACCTTAAAGTGCCTAATATAGTTAATCTTAAACTTAGTATTGCTTTTTCATACCTAAAATTCTGAGGTCTAGTTGTAACATACTCAGTATGTTCAGGAATTTCTTATTCCAACTACTAAAAACCTTATAATTGTTGAAAAATTCATCACCAAATCTGATTGTACTTTCCAAACCTAAACTACATGAGCTAAGTAAAGGAGAGCAATTATTAACATAAATAACTTAAATAATACTCAAGATGGAGATACAAGGTAGAAATATTACAGCAAATCCAATTGGATTAGTTGTATATACTACAATATAAAATGATTAAGAAATGTTCATAAATATCTGAAATGTAATTTTCTTCTTTTGCACAATTTTATACATTAAATAGTAAAAATATGAAATGACAATATAAATATATAATAAGCACTGAGTCCACTATCACATGTTTTGGTCTCTGTTTTGATTGTTGCTTAACTTGATAAACATATCAACAATTAACTTGATCAAGCCCATGCAAGGCTAGTGAAATTGCACCCTATTATAAAACATAATAGGTTGTACAATACCCTCTGATCACCAATCCTTAAATGCTGCTGCTCCAGGAGTGATACATATCTAGCCATACATTCTAGACATTTGTCTCCAAGTGTTTCAGAACAAGACTGCAGGAAGCTTTGTATGTCAGTACAGTCAGCTCTACAAATGTAACCATTTATATTTCTGATTTAATAAGAACATTTTTTTAAAGTACTAAGCATTTGGGATACTAAAGGAAGGCTCAAATTTTTACTCTGCTCAAACCATAACTTAAGCTACTACTAATCAATTAAATTTGTTGTAACAATGTATAAAATAGTTAACAAGAGGTCAAATGTGACTCAATTTAAGTGTTACTTTTTATTTCAATTGCAATTTGTATAGCACTGATTGCTGATAAATTTAATATTAATTTGTTTATTTGCTTAACAAGATTAACAGTTGTCAAATTACTGCTGGAATTATGATGAACTTAATGTAACATACCTTAATGGGAAAGTCTAACACATTGTATTAAACAGAGCTATTTAGGGTCAACTTAACGTGACATAACATAAGAGGTTGGCAATGCCAAACTTTTCCTTCACGTTACGCCAAGTTTTGAACCAATCGCTGAGTAGTGCCATGCAGGAACAAACTGTACTTCCATATGTAACTACATATTTGTATCAAAACTTTTTCTCTGTTTCTTTTGTTTAGCTCCTAAAGTAGGTTATAGCCATCTCCATAGAACTTTATTCATCATTTAAAAACGATTTACTTCATATTTTTGTATTGTCTTTCTTTTCATCTTTGGGAAACATAGTAGCATTCTAAAGTAAGAACAAATTAGAAACTAAAAACTTCACTTATCTTAGTATTATTTGCTGACCCTGGGTTTCAAGCTGTGTCCAGCTCATTCTCAAAGCCATATAAACAAATTCGTTGCCAAGCTACAATCTTTTATTTTTTCCTGAAAAACAATTACTCTTATTCAATTTTTATTTACCTATCTCTGAAAACAAAAATTTATAAATACAATCTATAGATGGTAATTCGAAGTTCATGACACGGCTCCTGTTTTTTAAAATAAATTTTTTTTCCCAAACCATTAAATCTATAGGATTACTTAATTGCCCAGGGTCAGCAAATAATACTAAGATAAGTGAAGTTTTTAGTTTCTAATTTGTTCTTACTTTAGAATCTTGTTGCTTCACTGTTAATAGCTTCAATTTTTCCTTATTTAACATAGTACCATATTAAAACATCAAATATTCACAATGTCTGTCGAGCAGAAGAATAACCAATCAGATTCATTCCCATTACGTTAGGTGCATCCTAATAGACCTCCTAGTTTCTTAGTTCATGTTCAGTCATGTTGCGTAAGTCACGTTCATCGTAATCCTGGCTTAAGTTTGTTTTGGTGTAGAAAGTGAAAGTAAGGTAATAAAAATCTCATAAATTGTGCTTATAAATGTAAAAAACACCTCTGCATTTTCTAAAATATATATATAAAAGTGAATTTATCTGTTATAATTTTATCTGACCATAAAGTGATGTTCTATATTTACTAAACCTTGAATAAAATAGCAAATTCTGAAGATTTATAATATTAATTCCTCAACAAAACATGGACCTTCTCTGTTGCTTTCGCACAAATCCAATTTTAAAGAGAAATCCCCAAATCTTGAGCTGAAAACATCAGCCCACTTTTCCAGCATGTAATAATAAATTCCAGTACACACAAAATGTAAAAAAATTCAGTTTCAGCAGACCCGTTTGTGCTTCATAACGAACTATAAACAAAAACTGTCACAAGAATGGGAAACATATCCCATGGCCATAGAATGTGAATAAGATAATTTGCAAAAAGGAGTTGGCTTTACAGTTATTCACATCATCCATTACTGAATATTTGCACCCATTTACTGCTTGTTACTAGTTGTTACAAATGCTGCAATAAGTCTGTAACCTTAAGTTACAATATAAACAATAGAATTTAATGATTTGTCATGTCCACGGTGGAAATCTGTAACACCTTGAACCTGTCTAAAAGCTGTAAAAGACCGCCACCATAAGGTCACAGTACTAACACCTCCGCTCATGTTTTACAGGGCAAATCGCAGTATGCCGTTGTTGCTTCCTGCTCTTTCCCCAAAATTAGGTTTTTAAAAAGGGTACGAAATTAAGGAAAGGCAAGTGGTGAAACTTGGGTGGGGAAAAAGCTGTAAGTGCTCAAAGAACTCAATTATTTAGGAGTCAGACTAAGTAGTAATGGAAACTGGAAGACTCACAACAGAAAGGTAGTGACAAAAAGCAAAGCAGCTATGATAAATGTTATAACATGTAAATATAAATTGAAACCACAAAATGATTGGAGAGTATATATGCAACTACGGTGGCTGCAACAATCTTGAAATATAGGGAAAACCAAAATTAATGAATGAGATGGACCAGAATTACAGGTTATTTTGCAAAGAACTACTAGACTGCCACAACTGATACCAGCGAAAGTCACTATTTTAATTAGAAAACAAGAGAAGGGAAGATATAGTGCTAGAGCAAATGTTGAAATTTTGGTATAGATGTCAAAAGGAGATATATTGAAAATTTGTATGGTACAACAAGAGAGTATAAAAAATGACAACAGTTGGGGAGTAGGCTTGAAAAAAAGGTATTAGAAGAAATAAGGATCAAAGACATGGTTACAAAGGAGAAAGGAATAACCCAGCTGTTTGAAAGCAAGTGAAAGGGTAGTGCATATGGGGAGGTATAGAAAACAAAAATTTAGAAATTTTGCAGAAAAACAAACAGGAAACAGGGTAGAGAAAAATATGTAGAACAGTATAATAAGAAACAAAAGGATTAGCTTGAATGAGAACAGGACTGATATACTTCAGTGGCTTAAGAGGTAATTATAAAGGAATATGTGAATTTTGTGAAGGTGAGGAAAGTGTAGAGGCAGCACAATGGCCGAGCAGTTAGACCATTTGTCTACCATCTAGGCAACCCAGGTTCGATCCCAGGTGAACTATCACACCAAAGAGAAGGTAAAAAGGTAAATTTAATGTGATTATCCACATATTACTCAACCATTTTGACAAGTGATTGTTCCATCACACCACCAAAGGGAAGTTTAAGTATGCTAAGCACCATATCCAGAACTTGGAAGACCATCAGGGCCCGGTAAGGAAGTAAGATATTAAGCTTATTCTTCACATCATTTTACATGAATTCTGAGAATTTTTCATCTGTTTTAGGAATATCCAGAGCTGTAAAAATTTACAATAATTATAACAGTTAAGAGGGAGGAATTAAAAATTGTTCTAGATCATTGAACAATAGCTCCGTTATAATGGGGGGAGGTAAATGGAATTAATTAAATCCTCATTTGAGTTTAACAAGCTACCTATGGAACTTTGGGTAAGCCAATCTAGTGTCCTATGTTTAATTAAAATAATCTGGTAACCTTATGTGTAATGAGACCATTTCTAGACATTCATATCAATTAAAATGTAGATTAAAAATAACCTTTAGTAAGAATAATTAATAGAAACAGCATAAAAATAAATGACAATGGATAGGGTATGTCATATAAATAAAGCACATCAAATTTTTAGCTTGCTACAACTCTTTCACAGTCATGATAACCTTAGCATTTACTATTAATTATGGAGGGATAATCTTTAAAGTTTCACTGTCTAGATTAGAGGTGCTACAATCACTGACATGAAAAAACACATAGGAGCTTTGTGATTGTATATATTAAACTGTCGTGATACTAAGACATTAGAATTAGCTGTATGTTAAGCAAAAGCCCCAAACCTTTTACTAACCTAAAGTAAGAGGGCAGGGAAGCAAACAATTGGAGGAAGATGGAGGCATCACGTACATGAATTTCAATGATGTTGTAGTGGTACTATGAAGACTGCTACGGTTCACAGTTTGACTATCACTTAAATTATCAGACTGGGGGATGTCTCCATCCAAATTAGTGGCACTTTTCTGTTCATCCTTAGTATTTACATGTCTGGCACCAATATCACTGATACCTTCATGTCCTGATGCACTCTCTACACTCTTGGAGTCAATCACAGACGTTGCAGATGATCTTTTTTGCCTTTCTGTTCTTTTAACACTTTTCTTTGGCGACTTCTTTATTATAATGTCTAACGGATTATAAGCACTCTCTCTTGAGGATTGATTCACATTCACTGCTTTCGGTCTTGCTTTTTTTGGGGTTGCTGATGATCTACTTTTCTTCTCTTTACAACCTTTAGCTACTTTATCAGTCCTGTTACTATTTTCTTGTTTCTTTTGTTTACTCAGTCTTACAAATGATGAAGTCTGTGAAGTTAATATGTGCTTCTTAGGTTTGTTAGTGTTACTCTCCACTGAGTCATCTGATGAACTTGTATCAGCTGACCCATCAAGAACTGGAATACCCTTAATATTTAATTGATTTTTAGCACCTGGAGGGGGTTCTTTAAGTCGGATAATGGAGAGCTTTACTGTTTTAAGAGTTGCAAGTGTTTCTCTTGGTACTTTCACTGTACCAAATTCTTTGGTTTCATATGCTACTCTATGATTTTGAACATTGTTATTTTCTGATAGTTTTCTCTTCTTAGGCTTAGGCTGTCCTGGAGAATGAGGTACAAGTTCAGTTCCAATTTTTGAGTTTCTGCGAACCTGTTTTTGCACTTCAACTTCTTTCTCACTTATTTTCTCAGCCTTAATCTTTTGCTGAGGAGTTTTATTAAGCTCTATTGCACTTTTCTGTGGACTAGCAGCTATTTTGCTATTGGATTTTCCATTTCTGATGGATGTCACATTCTGTTCACAGTCATTAGATTCAACGGTGACTGTCTTGTTTATTTTCTTATTATGTGACTGGTTTTTCTTACTATGGCAGAACTTTTGAATTACAGACTCCTCCAATTTTTCAACCTTTATAAAACAGGGCTGCACGTTTGTCTCCAAGATTGCTGGCAAAACTTTATTGCATACCTGCTGTGAAATTGGAAATTTTGGTTTCTGCTTTGTTTTATGCTTTTTGTAAGAACCATTGTTCTGCTTATTTGAAGAGCTGATGGGAACTTCTTCCAAAGCTAAATTTATGCCTTTATCAATGCTGCACATTTCCACATCCATCTTAGAAACAGGATCAGAAAATAACTGTTTCTTCAATCTGTTTTTGCAATGTTTTGATTTCAAAGACTTACTTTCTATTCCAACTTTCAAAGCTGATGCTTTAGAATTTAATAATTCATCATGCTGTGATGGCAGACAGGTTGAAACAGTAGTATTTCCAGTTACAGGAATATTGTCTATATCTATTATATTTTCTTTGCAGGAAACAATACTGTCTATCACAGAAGAGCCAAACTGCCTATCATCTTCAGCTATACTCAAATGTTTATCCACAGGGGGACTAGTCTTCTGCTTGCACTTGCGCTTAGCACCATCTCTTGTAGAGGCAGACTTCCTTTTCACTCTGTTATCTGAACCTAGATGAGTATTTCTTTCTTCCATTGTCTTAGTATCTAAGTTCTGATTTTGGTTGAGATCTGTTTTATTGTTGTCTTGGTTTTTGTTAACAGTATCATTTTTCAGGTGTTCCATGTCCATCAACTTCCTTATACTTCTTCTAGCACTAATAGCTGATGCCTTTTTGGTGGAATCTCTCAAATTTCGATTACAATACTCATAATTATTTTCAATATCTAGTTCTCCAACTGAAGCTCGCCCGTCAGGTTTTAATTTGTGATCCTTTGATGTCCCAAAATCAGTGCTCCGCTTATTCAAGTGGGCAATAGGAGATTCAACAATCTGCTGTTGTAACCTGTAACATAAATGTTTTGAAAAAATAAGTTACATTACAATGAAACAAAATATCATGAAATTGAGACAGAATATTGACTAATAGAAAATTGTTCATGTAAATATTTTTATAAGAGTATGTAAATTTTTAATTTATATAATTTGGGTGTATTAGGGACTTATTTCTTTTAATATTCAATATCCAATGTCTTGCCGTCACTTTGAGTTCAACCAATGAAATATTCAAAGTAGACAATGTTTCCTCGTCACTTTGAGTTCAACCAATGAGAATTGTTGCGCGGATGAATACATAAGAATGGCAGTGTTGCGTCATAGGGACGCCAAAGGACTAGTTTATTATTAGCGTCTGTGACTTCAAACTGTAAGGACGTATAAGTGTTGATAGCGTGTGAATATGTGAATTACATCCAAACTTCTAACCGGCATGGACGCTATCCAATTTTAAGAGTTGTTAACTAATTGCTTTGTGAAAAGAAGTGTAGATGAACGAATAAATGTGTTTATAACAAAAGTACGTTGATTTATGCATTCCATTCCACGACCACCTCCCCTGAAAAGAAGAGTGGCGTCTGCTCTAACAAAATTTCCACCTTTTAGCAAAAACAGTGCTCCATTTGCTGCTATATTCACGCTAATATATGCAAAGAATCTTTTAATAAAACCCCGCCACAAATGGCTTGCCCAACGTGGAGCGCGAATTTGGAGTGGAATGCAAAATTGAGAGTGCGAAGTGCTAACACCAAAAGAACGCTATCTCATCGTGCAGGAGAAAGACGCCATTAGACCATCGTCTGATATCTACAAAACATCGACACACGGAGAATCAACGGGGGAAAAACACCGGAGATCATCTAGTGAAACCAACTACCCAGGAGACGTAAATAACCGGACGAAGAACCAGCAAAAAAAAAAAAAAAAAAAAAAAGTAGGATCCAAAATTTTTGTATCTTTATCTTATTCCCATTAGTTAATGATACTTAGAAGTGGAAAAGTAGTGGGACTTTTAACCAAAAGTGAATTAGATAAAGGAATTATAATGTCGCGAAAAGAGATAGAAACAGGAGTGGGGGAAGGGGCAGATAGGCCTAGTTATCAGGAAGGATTAGAAGGCGAGGAACAGGCGGAAATAAGCAAAGACCAAAGGTTAATGATGGTGATGTTTGAAAGACTAGAGCAAAGTTTAAGTCAGAGTATAGGTCAGAAACTGGAACAAAACAAGGTAGAATTAGGTCAGAAAATGGAACAAAATAATGCAGAATTAAAACAGGACATGGAACAGAATAGGGCAGAATTAAAACATGACATAGAACAAAGTTTAGGTCAGAAAATGGAGGAAGTGAGAAAAGACTTAGAACAGAAAATGGAATTAGGTAGACAGAACTTAGAACAGCAAATGGAATTAAGTAGACAGAACTTAGAACAGCAAATGGAATTAGGTAGACAGAACCTAGAACAGAAAATAGAATTAGGAAGACAGGAGTGTAGAGAAAATATGAAAGTAATGGAAACTAATTTAAAATTAGTACATAAAAACTTAAATGAAACAAAGGAAGCCTTAGAAGCTAGGATAGAAATGGTAGGAGATAGGATGGGAAAGATAGAATCAGAGATGAAAGAGAATAAAATATTGTTGGAAGAAGAAATTGCTAGATGTAGGGATGAAATAACAGAATGTAATACAAGTGTAGACTGTAAAATAACAAATGTAAAAGCAGAAATAACTGAGGAATTGAGGAAAGAGATTGAGGTAGTAAAGAAAGACATTATTAATGAAACTGTAGAACAAATTGTAATTCCTAAAATTAAGACAATGAATGATGTGATGCTTTCACAACAGGATGCTATAAATGATATGAAACAAAGCCACTTAGAAATAAAGAATGATTTAAAATCAATTTGTGAAGAAATGAAAAAAGGGAAAGAAAATTTGGCTAATGTAAATGATGTTGTGAAGGCATTACAAAGACAAGATGATTTAGATGTAAGTAATGTGCAAGATGAGAGTTACTTCAGTAATGTACAAAATGTTGACTCACCATACAGAGAAAGAGGTTCACAACCAAACAATGACACAATACATAACACATGTTACACCAACAGCATATTACATGAAATCACACCACCTACATTTGACGAGGAGAAGGGAGACGATCCAAAACTCTTTGTTAAAGAGATGGAAGAATACTTTAAAGTGAAAAGGATACCAAGCGAGCTTAGGATGATGATAGTAAAGAAAAGCTTAAAAAACAAGGCATTAGAATGGCTCAGGTTAACACTAGCTGGTCATGAGTCTTATAGCTCGTTCAGAAATTTATTCCTATCAAGGTATTGGGGCCCAGCTAAACAAAACCAAACTAGGGTAGAGCTAGCGACAGGTAGATACGATCCAGCTAAAGGATTGTCATTAGTCGACTATTTCATGAAAGTAGCCAACAAAGGAAAGCTATTAGACCCTAACTTGTCGGAGGCAGAACTAATTGCCAGTATAACGAGACATTTCCCAGACACAGTGAGAACAGGATTAATTGTTGCAAGGCCGGTAGACTTTGCAGATATGATAGAACTGCTGACAGCCTTCGAAACACAAAATGGTCGACCTAATGAACATAGACATAGGAACGGTCACCCAAACTCACCCATCCTAAACCGAAACACGGCTACGAACAACCAAAGCGAAGGAGAACATACAAATACTAGGAGTACCCATGAAAGGGGGAGAGGGGCACACCATTTCCCACAACCACATAATCATGGCGAAAGGATGGAGAACACAAGACAGCGGTACCACGACACAATACCGAGGGGTGAATCGAGGTACAGAACGCACAGGTATGATCGTGGAAGACCAGGAGATCGTACCCATCAAGTGAATCATATACGATTCTGTAGGGAATACATGAACAGCCATAGGCCGTCGTACAATAGGGGTTCACGTCAAAGCGGCAGAAACCAAGGGAACACCGACAACGTAAGACAACAGGAACAGAATGAAAATATACCGGATAGGACCGATACTGCACAGAATGCAGAAACTACTATCACCTCCAACGTCCAGGAAAACTAAGTACAAGTCAACTTTGTGTCCCGGAAGTTGACCTGTGTGGCAGTAGGGGCGATATTGACCAATATAATGTAGGTACCTTGAGAAGACAGGCGAGTGAAAGAAAGGAGATAACCAATCCACCAATGATTAGGCTGAAGGTATGGGGTATCGAATTGCCAGCGATGATCGATACAGGAGCCAGCACATCAGTATGTGACGAACAGCTGTTCCAAGAACTGATAACTAAAAGAAATGCTGAATTCTTGCCTGTGTGCGGAGTATATTGCAGCACAGCAATTGGCAAGAAGAAAGAACATGTTAAATACCAGGTAAGGCTGGTAATTGAAATCGGAAGTTGGAAGTTCGATTTCATTGCCCTAGTAATACCAAGATTAACAGCTACCCTAATCATTGGCAGTGATTTGCTTAACCTTTGGAGGTCGATAATTAACTATGACCTACATGAATTTATCATTAAGGAAGGAGCCTCAGAATGCACTGCGAAGTTCCTGGAGGAAGAAACATGCCAGGAGGAACCAGACCAGACAGGGATCCATCCAGATGAACAATTCTTTGTGGAAAACATCAATGTCCACGAGAATAGATTGGTAGACCTAAGGGTACATAAGAAGGAAACAGGTTGGACGAGCGATGAAGAAACTAACGTTTGCAGCCATTGGATCTGCACAGAAGACGAGTATGTTGCCTGGGACAACTGCCAACCTGAACCACTACCAACAGATGGAGAAGAATCGATGTTACAGCTAATCGATGAGAAGGTCTGGGGGGCACATGGCATCTCTGAAGAGGAAAGAAGCCAACTTAGGAAAATACTGGTTAAAAACAGGAAAGTTTTCGATAAAAGGCCAGGTACGTGTAACAAGTACGTACATACCTTTACAGTAACAGATATTACCCCCTACTCACACAAATCCAGGCCCATCCCCAACTCCATTAGGGAGGAAGCTGACAGAGTAGTCCAGAAAATGTTAGCGGACGGAATAATAGAGCCGTCGGACTCATGTTATGTGAATCCTGTAGTATGGGTCCATAAGAAAGGGGGAAAATTGAGGATGACCATCGACGCAAGGAAGATAAATGCACATACCTTGCCGGATCACTACAGGCCTGAGGGGGTAGACCAACTAATATCGAAATTGAAGGGAGGTCAACATTTCACTAGTCTTGACTTGACAGCATCATTCTGGCAAATTCCTCTTCATCCAGATGTCAGGAAATATACCTGTTTCTTACACAAGGGAAAGGTATATCAATTTTCAAAATGTGCCTTCGGACTATCGACCAGTAGCAGTGCACTACTGAGAGCTCTGGACAAAGTTTTTGGAGATAACATCGAGACTTTTGTGACGCAATATGTAGACGACTTTTTAATATACAGTGAGAATCCCGAGTCGCACTTACATCACATAGATTATGTATTATCCAGGTTCCAGGAAAGCAACATGACCCTAAATTTAGAAAAGTGTGAGTTTTTCGTCAAAGAAGCTGAATTTCTAGGCCACATCATAACACCTGATGGTATACAACCTAATCCGGAGAGGGTCAAGGCCATAGAGCATATACCACCCCCACGTAACTTAAAACAGTTGAGGAGGTTTCTGGGCATTTTGCAGTACCAGTCGAAATTCGTGGTCAACTACGCCAAGGAATTGGTACCCCTTAGAGCACTGTTGAAAAAAGATACTAAGTGGGAGTGGAATGCCGAACACCAGGTGGCCTTTGAGAATATCAAAGAACTTTTCAAGCACAGTATTCTCCTGGAACGACCGGATCCGAATTCACCTTTTCTAGTATACACTGATGCTAGTGCGCACTCATATGGTGCGATATTAGCACAAGAAGATGCAGATGGCAACAAACATGTGATTGCCACAGCTTCTAGATTTTTAAACAAAATAGAAGCCAATGCCTGCATAACCGAACTGGAAATAGGTGCAATCCATTTTGCATTGCAAAAGTTCAGACAATATATATATCTCTATAAAATAATTATATATACAGATCACGTAAGCCTGTCCTTCATTCAAAAATGCAAGCTGACCAACTCCAAAATCTCAAGGTACATACATGAGATCATGTCATACGACATAGAGGTCAAACATATCCCGGGGAAGGAGAACATCTTCAGTGACTTATTATCAAGATTAAGGTCGGAGAGTCACATACCCGAGACGGTATACAGTCCGCACCACGAGATCAAAATTATGCAGATAAGTAGCAAAGAAAACAACGAGATCTTGCAAGACTTCAAGAACATAGCAAAGCTACAACAAGAAGACCCTGAATTGAAGAGGCTATTCGACAAGGCTCCAGACATAATACCAAGATTGGATGCCAAGATAGGCAAATTTAGGAACATCCTATTTAAACTGCATGGTCGCGACGTGAAGAAATGGAAAATGATGGTACCAAATTCCTTACAGGACAGGGTCATTTTGGCATTCCACCACTCGATGCTTCACTCCGGTACTGAGAGGACAGTGCTTGCCATCGAGGAGGTATTGTACATTAAACATCTTGGCAAGAAGGTCAGGAAGTTAATTTCCTCATGCGACCTATGCCAAAAGGCCAAGCCAATTAATGTAAAGTACGATGTCATCCCACAATCCATTGTGAGGAACGAGAAAAATGCATTGGTGTGTATTGACGAGCATGGAGAGCTGCCAAGGGGTAAAGGTGGAAACAGATACATCTTTGTCATGTTTGATGTTTTTACAAAATTCACCAAAATATACCCCATTAAGAACATCAAAAGCAGAACATGCCTAGATAAAATCGTCAAGGACTACATCCCAAAATATGGGAGAATAAAATGTATCCTATCGGACAATGCGACCATGCACAAGAGCAAGTTGTTTCAGAACACCTTAGAAACATTAGGAGTAAAATTGTACTATTCCTCAGCATATTATCCCCAGGGAAACCCGACTGAGAGAATCATGAGGGATATTAGTATTTATTTTCGTTTACTCTGCCACAGAGACCACACTTCCTGGACGGAAAAATGTGGATATATAGAGGAGGTGATCAACCATTCGGTGAACCCCACGACCAAGTTCGCACCTATCGAGCTAATGACCAACACGAAACCAAGAAAATTAGCAATTGACATTGACACTACCATGGCTGCCCAAAGAGAATTATCAGAGAAAGAAAAATGTCAATTGGCATTCCGAAGATTACAACAGAAGGCTGAAAAAGGGAGGAACAAGGTGAAAAGATTCGTCAGGAAATGGTCCCCACAGATTGGAGAAAAGGTGCTCTTAAAAAGCCACAAAGCATCCAAGGCATCTGAGAAGAGATCTGGAAAGATGGAACTATTGTATACTGGACCACTGGTCATAACAAAACAGCTGGGTGACCACACGTATGAGCTACAGAATACAAATGGCAAGTTGGTAGGAAGATACCACAAAAATAAATTGAAGCCATACAAAGAAAGAGCCAAATAGCCTTTGTCAACAAATGTGTAAGGCAGGAGTAGTGGAGATGAAAGAAAGATAACAATTTTTGATGGGTTACTTATAGAAAATTATATTCAAAATAGGATTACAACAAGGAAGAAAATCAACATAGTCATTGGCTATATCGACCACAAAGAGCATTGTCAACAAAGACAGATGAGGACACTGATTGTCATTAAATAAATGAATCATAGCGACGGAAGATAATATGTTTTTGACATAAGGATGTCAGGGACAAAAATAAAAATGAATTGATTATGATGAAAAAGATATAATATTTCGACACAAAGATGTCGAGGGTAAATTGAGAGGAAAAATAATACAATTACAGAATAATTGTAAGTATAGAAGTTTTCTCTTATAAATATAAGAGACAAAGAAATGACAATTAGTGAAGTGAGGAAAACCATAATCAGAAAAAC
Source organism: Tenodera sinensis (assembly GCA_030765045.1). Taxonomy (NCBI): domain Eukaryota; kingdom Metazoa; phylum Arthropoda; class Insecta; order Mantodea; family Mantidae; genus Tenodera; species Tenodera sinensis. Next base: position 21,652,942 of record CM060970.1, read on the forward strand.
AATGCCCATGAATTAAGATGAATATAGCCAATGCTAAGCTCGAAGAAATGTTGAACCAAACAACAATGAATAATAACCCAATTAAGAAAATTAGTACCATTAGTAACATCAGAGTTTAAGAACCGACTCAACAACCTGCCTATACATAAGCTTATAAGACAAAGAAGGCAAAGAACTGAATAAAATATTGCCATAAACATGATCATAATCATTAGCTCAAAATTTGTATCCTGTTTTTCTCTCCTCATAGCAAAGAATACAAGTCAAAAACCACATAAAACACTTAAATTGTATTTGTGTCAATGTCAAATGTATAATAACTGAATATGTATTGTATGATAACTGGATATATTATGTAATAACTGAATATGTTGAGTAATAACTAAATGCATTATGCAAAAACTGAATGTGTATTGTGTAATAACTGAATATGTATTGCATAATAACAGAACATATGTATTATGATAGCAGGATATATTGTGCAATAACTGAATATGTATTGTGTAATAATTGGACATGTCGTGTAGTAATCAAATGTGTTGTACAATAACTGAATATGTATTGTATAATGACTGAAGGTGTATTGTACAATAACAACATATATGATATGATAACTGGGAATATTGTACAAGGACTGAATATGTATTGCATAATAATTGGACATATTGTGTAATAACTAAATATGTTGTGCAATAACTGGATATGTATTGTATAATAACCAAATGCATTGTGTAGTAACCGAATATGTGAAACTTATAAAGACATGTTGTATTATGTCAAAACAAAGGACAAAGACAAACAGTGAAGAAGACTGTAAAGAAAAAAAAAAAAAAAAATATATTGTACAAAGTGATTGAATCATAGAAGTAGGGAGAAGTATTGTATTGTGTTTCAAGATTGTAAATAAGGTGGCAACTTGAAAAACAAAACAAGGGGCATATGAGACAGAATATTGACTAATAGAAAATTGTTCATGTAAATATTTTTATAAGAGTATGTAAATTTTTAATTTATATAATTTGGGTGTATTAGGGACTTATTTCTTTTAATATTCAATATCCAATGTCTTGCCGTCACTTTGAGTTCAACCAATGAAATATTCAAAGTAGACAATGTTTCCTCGTCACTTTGAGTTCAACCAATGAGAATTGTTGCGCGGATGAATACATAAGAATGGCAGTGTTGCGTCATAGGGACGCCAAAGGACTAGTTTATTATTAGCGTCTGTGACTTCAAACTGTAAGGACGTATAAGTGTTGATAGCGTGTGAATATGTGAATTACATCCAAACTTCTAACCGGCATGGACGCTATCCAATTTTAAGAGTTGTTAACTAATTGCTTTGTGAAAAGAAGTGTAGATGAACGAATAAATGTGTTTATAACAAAAGTACGTTGATTTATGCATTCCATTCCACGACCACCTCCCCTGAAAAGAAGAGTGGCGTCTGCTCTAACAAAATTTCCACCTTTTAGCAAAAACAGTGCTCCATTTGCTGCTATATTCACGCTAATATATGCAAAGAATCTTTTAATAAAACCCCGCCACAAAATAAAGAGTTAATATGTCACACATCCAACACAAAAGCAACTTATCTCATAAAAAATGAATGTGAGAAAATGGCATTTGAAAGTTTGAACATTCAGATAGATTCATGTACACATTTTAAGTATATTTATTTTTTTAAAGCTCAAAATAAACTACACAGTATAAAATGTCAAACATATTCACTTTGTGGCAGAAATATGAGGGGTATTCACAGGTAACAATTTTTTTCTCTAAGCGGTTGATTTGTTCTTGATTTACATACACTACAATGTTCCCCAGTTCTTTCGCTGTACACCTCTCTCTATTTTTACTTTCTCTACTGTAAGTAGGGGAAGTATTGTATTTAACATAATCTCCTTGCAAGTCTCTCAACTTAGAGACAGTCTGTATATCACCGTGCTGCTATGGTACAACTCTGTTGGTCTATATCTTAGCCAACTTCTTAGTGCATCAAGAACTTCCTGTTCATTGCTGTAGTGCTTTCTGCAGAAACCACAATTTGATCAGCAGAGGGAAGTCAAAATGTGGAGATCTGGGCTATAAGGTAGATGAGGAAGAACAATTCACCAGTTTTGCGATCTCTCTACAAAGGTCACTATGAAAGTTTTGAGATGTGAGAAAATGAAAATTGATTTACTCGAATTGGATGCAGGATGGGATAGCCCCATGCTTTGTGAGTAAACTAGTATCAGGTAGTGACTTTCCCACTCCATGAATTTCAGCAGTGCAAGGATGAACAACCTGCAACACACATGGAGCTTGGAAGATAGTGTTTTTGCTCTTTCCAGGCATACGATTTTTATCGGGAACAGAAAAAAGTCACATGGATCCAGGTCAGGACAGTTGGTGGATGAATCATAAGTTTGACCTCTGTAGACTCCAGGAACTGAACAGTGATGTTGGCCATGTGTGCGGATGTGTTGTCATGATGGAGAAGAATCCCTCACAGTACTGTGCATGGCTGCCATTCTTGAACCTTGGCTAAAACTTTTGGCAAGCAAACTGTGGTGTACCAATTAGTGGTAACCGTGCTTTGTTCCTCCAGAGAAATGGTTGCCACAGGGCTATCCTTTAAGAAAAAGGAGACTACCATTTTCTTGTGGACACTTTGGCAACACTTTACTTTTGTTGATAGACTGCCATCAGAGAAGATCTACACTGCTGAATACCGCTTGATTTCTGGATCAAACTAATAAATCCAGGTTTCATTATCTGTGATGATGTCAGAACCCAGTCTGGAGTCCCCTCCTATGGAACTGTTAACATTTTCTCACACCATTTAACATGGACGTGTTTTTGTTCTGTGAGACACTCATCAGGATATGACCCTCCTCACACAAAGGAATTCATGGTGGACTTTCAAAACTATTGGTGATCCAATCAGCAATGTTGCCTCAATTTCTTTATATGTTATGCAATTATTTTCAAGAATGCTGCTATGTTTTCCTCAGTCACTGCAGATGCCAGACACATGCTTCTCTCCTCATCTTTCAAAGATATTTGGCCCTTTTTAAATTCCTGAAACCACTGGAAAACTGTGGCATGGGAAGGAGCAATGCCCCTAAAAGCCTGTGGAAAATGTTCAAGGCTTTGGCAATAGTTTAGCCCACGTTTAAGATCGCAGAAATTAGATGAGCGAAAATGCTCTCTTCCAAGCTCCATTGCAAGGAATGACTACCTGCACACTGCGGGTTGTTCATCCATGTGCCACTGGAATTCCTGGAGTGAGAGAGTCACTATATGATACCAGTTTACTCACATTGGATGGGGATATCCCATCCTGCATCCAATTCTAGTCGATCAACTTTCATCTCAAAAATTTTGAACTGACCCTCATAATATTAGATGTGTATGGCTTGGCATTGTCATTGGAACATGCAGGAATCATTCCACAACTCCCTAAAAGATGCACCTAAGGCTTCTCATTTGACCAGAAGACATACATCCAATAGAATAAACTCTTCAGAGTCCCAGGAAACTGAAATAACTGAGAGTGTGATTTATAACTACTTTTTCAGAAGAGACTATGTGATGGCACCCCATGAATTGCTGTTTTGCTTTCTACTCCAAGTGATGCACCCATGTTTCAGATGTCAACCCTTGTGATGATGTTTATCAAGATCGTCATCATTGTCTCATCACATTCAAGCAATTCAGCACAGATGATCCTTCCTTGCTTGTTGTGGTCATCTGTTAGGCTTGGAAAATCCAGTGGGCACCAACCTTTGAGTACTCTGATGGATAATTTGTCAGCACCAGCAGCAAATAATTTGATAGTAATTCAGCGATTGCCTTGAATACTGTCTGAATGTTGAAAACTTGCAAGCACCACAGTCTTCCTTCTCCTTGTTCTGACAGACAGATATTTAGCCTGACTCATTGTGCTTTTATCCACTGCAAGGTCTATGGAAATATTCTGTATGTGCCTCTCAGTATTTGTGATGGTGTCACTTTCCACCAAAAGGTATGCAACCACTACTCTTAGTTTAGAATTACCTCAGTTACTGGCAACATTTTGAACACTGGTTATAGCTCTGCCATCTATTGGAAATTAATGAAAATGTACGAGATGATGAGGGAATATTGAAGGATATCCCATATAAATGTGAAAGATAACTTGGACTATACGGCGTATGGTTTTAGAAGGCACATGAGCTGAACTAATGTGTGCACACAGTGGTTGCACTGCTGCCAAGTGATGCGCCAGAGAGCAGAAGTTACGGGGAGGGAACAAGGAAAGAAACATTTGTCGTGTCACAAATTGTTAGAACATAAACTTATGCAGCAAGGGATAATGATAATATAATAAACTGTAACACTCAATATTAATGTACTCATTTACACGCACTTCCTCAGATGCCAATGCCTTAAAAAAACTACACTTTAAAAATAATATTACTGGCCTGAGAGCGGAGTACTTTACTCTTAGTGCCTGTGCCACTGGTATCAGGCTTTGAAAGTGACATTAACATTTCACTAAACATAATGTAAACATGTGAATTCTCTGCTTATTGTCACAGTTACAAAAGCACAATTTGTGTTACGGATTGGTCTTGAACAGAACTAAAGAATTTGCGTGTGACTGCAGTGATCCGTGGTCAATTAATTTATAAACTAAATATACGCAGTTCCTAATGACACTCTGTAATGTCTTACTCTGTAACTGTGTAATGAAAAGGAATAAAACACACAGGCAAGATTGGGAGTTTCATACATAAGCATAAACACGGAAGTCAGTTGTTTATTCTCGAAGTGATAACTCGAGAACCATAAGCTGTATAAAAAATGGTCTTTGAACAGGTTGCCTCAAAAATTCTTGCCGCATACACCAAGGCATATTAGAAGGTAGAATTTTCAATAATAATTTTGGGCGCATGAAAGAGAAATTTCTGTTGCTCACACTTGTGCTGCGCAATCAGAACTAGGCAATGCTGCACAACTATGATAAGACAGTCACTCTAGGCGAGCCCTCTCTAGCTCCGCCTCATGTGCCTTCTAATACTGTACGCCTCATATATGGAATACCATGGGAAAAATAAAAAAAAAAAAAAAAAAAGACAAATTGAAACAATCTCCCACATTAACAATGAAGTTCCATTACTGCTAAACTACAGCTAACCACATTCACTGTCAATTTAAGGTGGATGTTTTTTACAGAATTTATAAAAAACATCACCCAAAATTGTATTCTATCCACTTTCCATGTTATTATTTCTCCACAATGGCAAAGCATTCTCAGCGATGACTCTCAAAAATAATATTTTCCTCAACCTTTGCACCATGTGTGCAAGGAGTACATTAATGACTTAACTGGAAATAAACTGCAGTGCCTGTGCATAGTTTCATAAATCATCTCCTATAATAGTTTAGCTAGTCGTGAGTGAACAAACACTTTTGTTTGATAAATAGAAATGTTACAATTTGAACCAAACTGTTTTATGTAGAGGAAGAGACAACATGCTGAGCGGGAATATGTTGTTAGTTAATGCTGGATTTCTGACAATGAAGTCATTAATCCTCTTGCTCTCCAATATTTTTCACTGATGAATGGGGCACTAGAAGTGGCCGGGCATATTTGAAGGTGGTCTCGATCCATTTCCTCTTGCAGATCACATAGAGGTCAGTGTGGTGAAGAATATATCCCAATTCTGTTTAAATGTTTTGCCAGACAATCATGTCCTGTAATCAACCTGTAGGTTACAACTGCCATTTTTCGAGGATACTCAGGAATTACTGTTTGAATGTTTGGTAGTTCCCATCTTTTATTTTTGGATTTTTCATAGTAATATTTTGTAATAATTTTTTTGAATTCAGAGTTGACTAATCTTTTAGCTGCATAAAATGGTAGATTAACTACAGATTTTTGTACACTACTGGTACCCTTTTTTGCAAGAAAATCCGCTTTGTCATTACCACTCAGTCCACAGTGAGCTGGTATCCATTGGAAGACTAGGTGTTTTTGAAGTGCTGTTAGATGGGTAAGGATTTTCCAACATTCTATAGTTGCTTGGTATTTTAGTGAGAACTTGGAAGTAATTGCTATAATTGCTGCCCTGGAATCTGAGAGAATAACTGCCTGATGAAAATGTGAAATTCTATACAAAAGATTTTGTAGGGCCATTTGAATTGCTTCAATTTCTCCATCAAAGTTTTCAGTTCCATAACTTAAAGATTTGTAATAGGAAAAGAGGTGACACGTAACTCCAGCCCCTGCTCCATCTCGGTTTGATATCAATGATCCATCAATATAAATATGGAGCCATTCATGTTCTGGAAATCTAGTATGCATTGTCTCTAATGCCAATAATTTTAGAACACTAGTTGGAGTATCACTTTTCTTAACTTCTTCTGTCAGGTGTAAATAATATGTGATGTCTAATATTTGTGTGGGATTGCCTTTAGATATGAAGTTTTCCTTTGAATTAGGAAGGTATATATTCTTCTTGATGTCTTGAATTTTGGAAAGAAAGCTCAACTGAGTCTTTAGTGTATGTGTAAAATTGCTCTTGTTCCATGTATTGAATGGGTATCTGATCAACTTTTCGTGTTGAATAAGAGCTGCTTTTTCTATTTCATATTCAATGGGGTATTGGTTGGTTAGTATTTCCGTAGCTGCTATTGGTGTGGTTTTGATAGCACCTGTAACTAGTCTGCAACTAGCTGCAGTAAGTAAATAATGGCTTTATATATACATTGTATGTGGTGTTAAAGAGTTGCTCTGGAGCATCCCCACTTCATTCCTGTTATACCGCTCGCAAAAGTTAAAGGCATGTGAACGCTGGCCAATGCTCAAGCAGAGCGCAGTTGCCAAGAGTAGTGTGTGTACCGGCAGACGGTCTGTACATAAGGTTGTGTGAGATGCATGTACCACATCCGGCAGCGCTGGTAGGGTAGGCAAGCGTAGGATTCGCTGGAGTCCGCATTACTCCCCGCCCCATATGCCTTTAAGTTTTGCGAAGATTATAGACGTTTTAACAGTGAAAGGCACCTCTCTGCTCTTTGTATTACATTTTCTATTTGTTTGGTCCATGTAAGTTTGGTATCAAATGTAACTCCTAAATACTTTGCTTCCTTTGTCTCTGGTAATTGTTGACACTCAAAATTTAGTTTTATTTTTAGTGGTTTTTTTGTTAATGAAAAGATTTGGTAGTTTGATTTTGTTGTATTAACAGTCATTTAATTTTCTTTGGTTCACTTTTGTAGGTTGGTTAAGGATTGTTGCATGGTTTTTTCTAGTTTTGTACTTTTGTTTTTTGGTTTTGAAGTCCACATTACCAAGTCTTCAACAAATAGTGCACACTTTACACCTGATTCTTGTATTTGTTGTGGCAGATCGTTAATAAATATATTAAAAAGTTAGTGCTGAGCACTGTGCCTTGTGGTAAGCCGCGGTGTACTTATTTATATTTAGATATATTTCTTCCATATCTGGTAGCAATAAAGCATTGTGCTAGGAAATGACATAGCCATGAAAACATTGGACCTTGTATCCCTATTTTTTTTTTACTTTCTTTAGCAGTTTTGTTCTGCTTATCGAATCATATGCACTTTGGAAATCAATAAAAACTGATAAATTATCTTCTTTTCTATTGAAGGAGTCTGATTTCTTGACTGAGAAGTAAGACTTGTTCATTTGTAGAGTGGAACTCTCTGAATCCGGCTTGACATGGGGAAATTAAATTTTGGGATTCTAGAAACCAATTTAACCTATTTGACACCATTCTTTCCATCACTTTTGCTATTATGCTAGTAAGAGCTATTGGTCTATAATTTTTTATTTGTGATGCTGTTTTATCTTTCTTCAAGAGTGGGACAATTATTGCTTTTCGCCATTCGGCAGGTACAGTGGTGTTCCAGGATAGATTGTAGAGTTTTAGTAGTAGTTGTTTTGCTGTTTTTCCAAGGTTTTTTGTGAACTCTGGATGTATGTGATCTGGTCCAGGAGACCTTTTGTTTCTTAGATTAGTAATTGCAATGTTCAGTTCTTGTATATTAAAATGTTGATAAAAGATATTGTATTGAGTGTTAGGATCACATTCTCCTTCTTGTTTCAAATCTTTCTTAAATTGTTTATGTTCCTTTTTATTACTTCTTGTTACTTTATGTGAATTAGCATAATATTTATTGAATGTTTTGGCTATGGCTGCATCATTTGTTAATATTTTATTGTTGTGACATTTCTTATGTCTGGTCCAGGAGACCTTTTGTTTCTTAGATTATTAATTGCAATGTTCAGTTCTTGTATATTAAAATGTTGATAAAAGATATTGTATTGAGTGTTAGGATCACATTCTCTTTCTTGTTTCAAATCTTTCTTAAATTGTTTACGTTCCTTTTTATTATTTCTTGTTACTTTATGTGATTAAGCATAATATTTGTTGAATTGTTTTGGCTATGGCCGCATCATTTGTTAATATTTTATTGTTGTGACATTTCTTATGAACTTATGGGCTTTGTTGCCATCTGTCCTATAATCCATTTTTTCTAAGAAATTATTAAAGTGATTCTTCATAGATGTATTAATTCTTTTTTTAGTGAGGCACATTTCTTTCGCAATATTTGTGTATCTGATATGTTTTTTGTTTGTTCAGCTGTATTTCTAGCTATATCCCTTTGCTTTTTCAGTTCTTCTAACTGGGGGTTCCAAAGGTTTTGAAATTTTTAATTCTTCCCCGAGAAATATGTTTTTTTGCAGTTTCTAGGATGACTTTACAGAAATTTTTGTTCATATAATCTGGTTGGCCATGCAGTTGTGAGTTTGTTCTTTAAATTTATGTTCCAGTTCAGTTTTATATTTGTTCCAATCTGCTTTTTTGAAGTTCCAATACAGATTCATTTATATATGGTATGATTGACATATGATGTGATATTGACTGACATTTGTATTATCTAGTTTTATGTCGGCAATTACTGCTCTGTGACCAGAACTTGGGTCTTCTATAATTTGTTTTTAATTTTTGAAACAATATCTGTTGTAGCTAACAAGAGGTCTGGGTAACTGCCTGCTCCAGAGTAATGTGTGAAGGTTGTGGGGTCTTCTTTATAATAAATCAGTTCAAAGGTTGTGGAATTAAAAAATTCTTCCACTATCTTCCCTGCAGAATCCACTTTTCCATAACCCCATCTTTTGGAATGGGCATTGAAATCCCCAATTACGATTGTTTTATTTAATTGGTCAATAACTAAGAGATCTGGTTTATTCCTGGGAGGATTGTAAATACTGTAGACATGTAGATGTGCTTTGTTATCCCAAAAATTTAGCTTTATTAATTCAGCTTTATCTGTGTTATCTATTTCTTTAACAATTTGAAAGGAGGATTTAATATCCTTTTTGACTCAAACTAATATTCCACTACTTATCTGTGTATTTTTGGGTAGTAGGTTTAATAAAAATCCAGTAAAATTGAAATATTTAAACTGATCATTTGTTAGATTTACTTCTTGCATGAAAAATATATCTATGTTATAGTCAAATACAGAGACTTAGCAGTAATAGTAACAGCTTTTTAGAGAGCACCATATTTTTATGTTTTGGCAGTTATTTCGCTCTCTCACAACCCCGGAATGTCTGGAGGACCACACCTGTCGGTTTACGGGTCTCACCCACCTAACTAGGAGAGTTATCAAAATAAATTCACCGACCATATCCTCTGATTACCAATCAGAGGACGTATTACATGTCATGACAGGTGAGCATGTTAGGGGTTAAGGTTTTATAGAGGAATTAGAGAAATGGAGAGGTTGGAAAAATAAAGACTCCCTAGCCCTCGGGAACCCTAATAGCATCGGGGTCGGAATAGAACAAGAGATGACCAAGGTAAGCTCAGATAGAAAAGCTATAGTGAGGAGCAAAACACCAGTAAGTGGAAGTAATGTTCTGCTCAGCTTGGGTACCTTGTGGTCGCCATTCACATATCCCCTAGACGGAGACCCCTGAGGATTGCGTATGTATGTGCAGTTTGTTCTCAACGTGCTGACCATGATGGCTCAGTAGCAGTGAATGACTTGCTCAAAGCTGCATTGTATCAGCTGGGTCAGAGACTGCTTATCCGCGATGGTTCAGTAGCAGTAAATGACTTGCTCAAAGCTGCATCGTATCGGCTGGGTCAGAGACTGCGTATGTATGTGCACAGTTTGTTCTTAATGTGCTCACTGATGGCTCAGTAGCAGTGAATGACCTGCTCAAAGCTACCAATGTCAACCATCATAGACTAATCTGTTCATCTCAAAAGCTAAAGTTCATGCAAATGTGTATGCTGTATCTTACTGTTAATGCTCCGCTGCAAAATACATACTTTTATATATGATACATACGAGTACATAAAAAGTGAATTATGTAGGCAATTTATAGTTCGAGATGTAGATACTGTAGTCAGATGTCTGGTTACTAAGTTTAGGACAATGCAATTGCTAAAACTAAACTAAAACACATTGTTTAACAGAAAAATTTAATGAAATTAGTGCATAATTATCTAAAAGAGCGGGAATATACCAGTAGAGAAAGTGAAAATTGCTTAGGACATTGCGTATTGAGGCATATAAAAGGACATATTTTTTATTAAATTTTTGGAGAAATCAATTGCCTATAACGTCCAACTCCTTTTTGTTTGTTACATATTTGGTGATTGTTAATAACAATGTAACACTTATTTTCAAACTGTTTTCTGTAGATTATAGATTTCAAAGTGACTATTATACTATGCAACATTTACAATAAGTTTTGAGTATCAAACATTTATCTCATTCTTATCCAAGACCGTGTTTGATGAACAATTTACATTGTTGCTACTTCTTTTCTAGCTTGTTAAAGGTTTTTACATTTTGCTGGCATGTTATTGCTGTATACTGCATAAACATATGAAAAATTCATCTTCAGTCGCTCTACACAAATAATCAACTGTTAATACTGTTGCACTGTATTTTTGTTACTTTTGAAGTTTAAGCTCTGTGGCAACCTGAAATTTACAGCCAAGCAAACACCTAGTTTGTGTGAATCATATGTAATGCTACTGTATTTTGAAAAATAGTCATTATGAGCTACTCTTAATTTACCTCAATCTGGGCAGATTTCAACTATATATGGAATAAATAAAAACGTTTTCTAAAAACTCTTGTGCATAAAATTTAAACTCTCTGCATTAGTTTGCCTAAAAAGAACACATTTTTATGCATGTTTTCATGTTAACTAACCTTGATTTCCTTCCAATTTCAACCAAATTTTAAATGTTTAGAATGTACTCTTAAAACTCTCCAAAAACTCAACTCTACATGCAACAATTTATCTAACCATAAATTTTCGGATGGATCTTCATTTAAACTATACTTAATTTTGTATCAATTTCAAACATGGCAACAATGTTCTTCAAACTGATACCTATATGACACTAGCAGCAATGCTCATGCTGTTATATTAGAGAGATTATTATTCTCTCGTCACTTTCCAACTGCTTCTCGCTCCCTCTTTCCTTACTTTTCTTATATTTCTATCTTTTGCATTCCTTACGTTCCAGTTCTCTTGTAGATTCATCCTCACTTCTTCCCATTCCTTCTACCCGCATAATTTGCATGTTGTGAAGTTTTGACAACATAATAAAAGACATAATCCACTCAGACAGATAATTACATAAAATTCAATAGCTACACTTACATACATACAAATAAGAATACAGGTAGGTGAAAAGCAGTTTTCAACACTTAAGTTCACAAACTGGTTCGCTTTCACAGAGTACATTAAAAAAGAAAGTCGAACTGAACGGCTAGAGTGAGTGATTTAGGGATTTAAGGGCCCATCAACAACTAGGTCACTTGGGCCTGAAGTCAAAAACTAAAAACAGGACAACTCAAAAACTCCTAAGCTTCAGAGTTCAAAAGTTAAAAAGTGAAAGTTAAAACAGTTAAAAGTTAAAAGCTGATTGGTAAAAACAGTGAACAGTTAAAAACACTAAAAAGGTATAAAGTTGGTGTTAAAAAAGGACATACATAAGTCTAAAAAGCTCGGAAATGCAAGCTGAAAGGCATAAATGTTATTTATAAGAAAATAAGGAGAGCTAAAAAAGGACAAGGAAACTATACCCTTACAAAAAATTGATTAACACCACTCAATAGATTTTCCTTGAAAAATATTTTGAATTCAAGAACAAAGGACCCATGCCCCTGAACAAACATTTTGGCACATATAAAATTGAACGGTCAACTGAACAGTTAGTGCTACATTGAAAAAACAAAGTAATATCGAAATAAGAGCTATGTTCTTAAAATAATTAACAGAGCAACAGGAATTGACCATTTGTGTGCAATTCTACATGTGGAAGTAGAGTTGAGTTTTGAAATTTTAACACAAGATTTTTTTCAGCAACTTTTTGGAACCACTATTAAAGGGCTACGACCATCTGTGTTAATAATGAATCAACAGTCAAACACAGGTCTAAAATGCAGACATGGCCTCCAAAATATGTTCCCATTATTAACCTCTTGAGCACTGGCCATAAAACGTCTGTGAGCTGAGAACTGCTACCCAATATCCAGCGCAGGGCATTTAAATTGTTCAATGCGCTAAAAGTGCTTCGTATATATATATATATAGCTGCATTTTGCATAAATATTAAGTTATTTTAATGAAACAAAAACTGGTATACAACTCGTTATATGCAGTATACATGTACACCATCAGCAAAGTTGAGCTGCATTTACAAAACGTTGAAATAGGACTATTTTGTTTCACTGTGGTGAAAAGTTAACTTTGCTCTGTCGAACGCATCTAATATAAGTTCTCTGAAAGAAACAGTAGTCGACCCATTGTATGTGTGGCTTGTGCATCAGTAAAACAAAGCATAGTGTGAAATGAAGCACTAGTGTATGCGTGGTCTCTGAGTTATCAAAATAAGTATGTTTGCAACTTTTGCTTACGCGTGTTTCGTAACTTGGGTAGCAGACTCCGTTTGTTTCTTTCTTGAAATACATATACTTTCCTGCTTGTAGCTGAAGTGAGAAGTAGTATAAAAAGGTATTTTTGCACCAACTGGATATAACCATATACAATTGTTTGGTAATTTGGAGAGCTCTAAACCCACACAAGACAATGATCCACCTGGACTTCCGACTATCAATAGCTCGCAGCCTAATTGAACAATACCACGTTGGAGGTAGAAAATCCAGAACCCCTGCACCCCTGAGACTTCAAGGAAAACATCCTAAAAGGATACCATCAACAGCAAAGAAGTCCCACCCATCTTGAAAGTGTTTCATGTGCCGCAAGAAGGGAACTCGTGAATGTGGAGATGTACCCTTGTGTGTTTATCCCTGTTTTGAGGCATATCACTGCAGAAGGAACATATAAAGGTAAGGCAGTAAAGTATATAGACTTTACTTAAATGTTTCATAAAGGGAAAATTAAAATAAGTGTATACACGCCCATAACGCTTATCCGTCATTTTAAATGTATGTGATTTTATGTCCATAGTGCTCAAGAGGTTAATGTAAGTGATGCATAATAGTTACTAATCTACTTAAATTTTGCAAACTTTATTGAACGACATCATTGTCTTAAATCTCCTAAAGGAAGAAATAATAAAACTGCTTTTTCTGCAACGTTGATCTACACATAGATCTTTTTCTGGTAATTTGTGATTTTGGATAAATCCAGAGGTTAAATTATTAAAATAATTAAATGGACTCATAGATTTAATAGTTTGGGACAAGATATTCAATTTGAAAAATAAGGACCGCATAATGAATTTTAAAATATCGCTGATTGATTCAGTTAACTAATTTGTTTTGTTTTCATGGTTGGTAGCACAGTGAGATATTAAGTGATTTAGCATTGTTATGATAGTGACCAGTATAAAAAAAAAAAAAAAAGGGCACCGATTACCAAGAAACTGCAGTTTGCATTTAATGTCAATAACTTGCAGCAAATACTAAGATAAGTGAAGCTTATAGTCTCTAAAATATTTGTTATATTTGTAAAACTGTATTCAATTTAAAGTGACAAACTATTGCTTTTGGCTGAATTATTTGAAGTGTTTAAACTCAATTAATGAACATTATATTTAAAATGCTTGTATCCCACATCCATGTTATGTATGTACTTTTGTCTCAAGCAGTGATGGACAGCACTTCGTCAAATAGGGAAACCATAGTAAAATACAGTTGCCTGGACTGGCCAGTTATATTACTAAGTACATAAAAATAAGTTGACAATGAAAATACTCACCCATTGGTCAGATTTTCATTTACGGAGATGTTCACTTCATCAGTAACAGAGGTTTTCTTCTTGGATGACAATGAAAGTTTGTTTGGTTTGTCTTTTTTCTTTTCTCTTTTCCTGGCTAACTTTCTGGAATATGTTTCACTTGACGAGGAGCTTCTAAGTTTTCTAGGAGACAAAGAGGCTGTCTGTAATGAGAAGAGTTGTGCTTGTAGTGATGATGCAGATTCCTCATCTATGTTATTTGGTTTTATGTTGGCAATTTCTTGTGCTAACAGTTTTGATTCAACTTTTTTTGTCACATATTTAATGCTACGGTTTTTAGATGAGGCAGTGTACTGTGCTAGTATTTGTGGTTTAAGCTTGACATTTTTGCTTGCAGCAATCTGATTATTGCTAACAGTATTAGGTGTAATTTCTTGCAATTGGGAACTGGAATCTTGATTATTCTCAGTTACAACCTTCTGCTCTTTGCTAGCATCTTTATTAATGTCTTGTGCTAGAAATGAATTATTATTTTTAATATAGCCATCTTTGCAGCCCTCATCATTTCTGGGACTTGGTACGAATGATGTTGAACTAACTTCATTTCTGGATTCATCATTTTTGTCATCTCTATTATCTGCAGCATTCCTTAGAGACTGACTGACTTTTTCAGATTTCTTGATCTCAGTTTTCCTGGCAGCATCTTGAGCTTTTACTACAGTTCTGCATTTTTTAACACAGTCTTTAAATGTATAACTGTAGTGATCAATATCTAAGGCCAATATTACCACTGTATCCAGAATATCTTGCATTACTTCTTTGCAAATCGTGAGATCATTGTCCACATTTTCGGTTTCTGCTGCAGGTAACTGATCCAATATTCTCTGATCCTCTAGATTTTTTGGCTCACTATGTTTATTTGCACCATTTTCACTTATGTTGCTATCATCAATTATAATTTCTACAATTTCTTTTTCCTGATGTTCTCCATGAGTGGAATGATTACATTTCAGCCGATGTAAAGTTTCATCTGCAGTGTCACATGATGTCTCCATTATTTCCTCTATATCGCCCTGGCGTAAAAGTGTTTCAATGCGTTTTACTTCATCTGAAGGACTTCCAATGGAACAAGATGGCAACAACACAGTTGAGGTTAACATATCTGTAGTGTTATCAACAATGAGAGTGAGATCTGAAATAGTACTTGCAGTATTTGCATTGAACAAATTAAGATCTGAAGTATTAGGATCATTACATGAATCTACTGGCACACTTGTCCTTCGAGTACTTCTCCTTGATCTAGAGTTTGCAGTTGTCTTCCTCGTTTGTGCTGACTTAGAACACTTAGGCAATGAAGAGCCCCGCCTTCGCCCCCGTCTTGCTGGAGTTGCCCTTGGATTGGAATGTTCAACAGTTTTGGAACTGTCAATATATGGGACTTTCTCAGGAGAAATTTCTTGTACACCACCTGAATCATAAGGTGCTAACAAAGGTGAACCTATATCAACCTCAAGGCTTTTATCTGAGGTTACCCAAGATTTGGAAACATTACTTCCTGTCCAAGAAACATTTGCTATTGAATCTTCAACAATTAAGTCATCTCCATCAGATGAACAGGGTTGTGCAGTGAATGATGGATCACCAATCAGTACATTTTTGAAAGGCATGCTGGTATCGCTTGCTATATAAAATCTGTTTGTACCATCACTTTCTGTATAATCTTCAACACCTGAATTATTTCTAAGTTCTTGGCTATATGAGCTACTTGTTTCGTTTTGAAAATTATTTTCTTGGTCCCCATTTTCTTGTAGAGGAAATGATTCAAAATCATCTGTGAACAGCTCTGCTGAAAGGCCATCTGAATCAGGTGGTATCTCTTCAAGCATAGGGTCATTATGTTTTAGTTCTACTTTATTCTGAAAATTCTCATCGTCTGATTCAATGACAATAACTTCTGGAGTACATCTATCAAAGCTAAGACTGGAATAAGGCACTGTTGGTGATTTTCTATTTAATACTGCGTCCTGCAGCTGACCGTTTTTTATATTCTGACTGCTGCTCCTAAAATCACTGCTTTCAATCACAGGTGCTTTATCATTTAACACATCCTCTTCAATGTGATCTAGTGTGGTATTCACATCAATGTTTACATTTTCAATATTAACACCTTTAATTACACATCGCTGTTTTACTTTTCCTCTTACTCCTAAGCGTTTCCTACGTGCTTTATTAGGCGTATCATCTGCACCATCTAACTGAGGTATATTGCCTTCCATTTCATTCCAAAATGTGTTGTCCCAAACTTCTTGTTCACTCTCAACATCTGGAAGCCTGCAAATAAAGATAAAATTAATGAAAAAACAATTAATTTGTAATTTATTACAGTAAACTGTTTTGGTTAAAAGGTTAGACATTATGATACTGCAATATGTACCATATTTCATTGCATAATAGTCTCACTTTTTAGGCTTTCTTCATAAAGTAAAAATACACATTTGACCATTATGCAAAGAATAAATTATTTAAGACTAGCCAGTTGAATGGTTTAGTCAAATATCAATATTTTCCATGGTTATGGTATGCTGAAAATAGGTTTTGCAAAACTGCTCTTGGCCACTTAACAGCAAAATTCAATAAACATAAATACATTTTATTTCTGAGAAACAATGACATTAGAGAGAAGTGAGTTATCAGCAAGTACTTCCTGCCAGAAGAAACAATACAAATTAGCGGTTCACTCAACAATAGCTTCTAATTATTACTCAGTTTGTGACAGCTTTTGTAGCAGCAAAACGAGTGATCTGTTTTTGTAATAGGAAGGTTCATACTAGCAATTCAAAAAATAACATGTACATGAGTGTCCAAATTAAAAAATTCTTGCAAAAAAGGGTACCAGTGGTGTACAAAAATCTATAGTTAATCTACCATTTTATGCAGCTAAAAGATTAGTCAACTCTGAATTCAAAAAAATTATTGAAATATATTACTATGAAAAATCAAAGAATAAAAGATGGGAACTACCAAACATTCAAACAGTAATTCCTGAGTATCCTCGAAAAACAGCAGTTGCAACCTTCAGGTTGATTACAGGACATGATTGTCTGGCAAAACATTCTTCACCACTGTCCTCTATGTGATCTGCAAGAGGAAATGGATCGAGACCACCTTCAAATATGCCCGGCCACTTCTAGTGCCCCATCCATCAGTGAAAAATATTGGAGAGCAAGAGGATTAATGACTTCATTGTCAGAAATCCAGCATTAGCTAACAACAACAACATGAGTGCCCAGATTGTAGGAAGTCGAGCTCAAGATTAAAAGTACCTAAGAAGCCCAGCAAGAATAAGAAAATGCCAACTACCTATTAATATTCACATAGGCTATCAGCATACCAAAAACCTTACAAAGAAAATAATGCAGAGAAGCTGATCTCACGCTTATAACAATATAACTTTCAACTCGTGAGTAGATCTGTAGTTCAAATCCCATGATCTGTCTTCAAGGGTTTTTCCAGGTTTTCCTCAGTGCTCACAGCTGGCAAAAGGCCAGAGGTACCCTTAACTTAGGCCTGTACTTAACCTTCCTATATTTTCCAAATGTTATTTGATTTGATGTATCATTTGTGTCTGCCACCTATGGTGAGATACGTAGTAAGAACAGGCATTAAGCACTACTAAAAAGATGACCATATCAGTTTTTCATCAACATGCAAATACTGTGTTTTAACACATAATCGTTGGCATCGTATAATGGTTGCCCTTGATTTAAGACAAGCAATCAGCACTTAAGCATTTCACCGCATAATCATTGCATTAATATTCCAGGTGTTCACTATCAAGAAATATTGAAAAATAACATGCTACCACTGCACCCTGATAAGTTCACAGGAGAGAGTATAGGATATGCAATGTACCGTAATGCACTCCTCATTGTCAATCATCAGCTTGCAGGCTGCAAAGAAGGAAGGTTGCCCATCAATGAATCTGATTGGTTCAAGTACCTAAAGTGCAAGAATTAGCAGGCGTGACTAAGTGATAAGTGAATGAAGCGAGTGGATATCAACCATGTGGTTAGCACATGCCAAGTCAATCTCATTCTTCAATTGTGCACTGCTGTTTGTTTCTATAGTTGAATGCTGATTGCAAAAACACCCGAAGTTCACTTTTGGCCAAAAATGAGATGACAGAAATGGCTTCCTAACATGTAAATGCATCAGACTGTACAAAAACAACCAAAGTCACCGTTTTCTGCTTTGCAAATATAGGTAGGCATTTTTAGCTGTGCAAAATCACCTGAAGTCCTGGACTTCAGTTCTTCTTCTTCTTAATTGTTGGTATGACTCTACATAGCGGCCATACTCATTAGCAGAAATAAGCATATTGTTGTTAGCACTCCCTTGCAAAATGGAAGAGTGTGGCAGCAATTATCAGAAGAAAAGAGTAAAACATTCTTCAGAACATAGAAGCAATGAGTCAAGATGGCGACCGGTAGTGTTCACGTGCTAAATGTTGCCAGTGAAAACGTGATAAAACTAAACCATGGTGCTACATTAGTGAATAAGAACAACATAAATAAGTTTACGTGTGTAAAGTGCGGCTATGAAAATGAAGATAAGTTCACCTATGCAAATGTTGCCCAAAAAACTACCATATTGAGTAGCAAGGTGGCCTCTCAGGACAAAGAAGAAAGGATAGCATCGCTGCAAAAGGTAATTGAAGTGCTAAACAAAGATTTAAAGCTTCTACAAACTGAAAGAGAACGCCTAAAAGAAGAAAACAAACAGCTAATTTCTCTTAAAAATGTGAGTACTGCAAAGACGGAAGAAATAAAATGGTCTATACCCCGGAAAACGACAAGAAAAGTACCGGCAAATGTTAATTTCTCAGTACCGGTAAAGAACGCTTACGATCCGTTAAAGGAGCCTGAATGCCGTCTGAATTCTGAACAAGAACAAGTGGGGAGTGGCACACGGCAAATTAAGGGAAGAAGACCAAATAAGCAACAAAATGGAAAACTGAAAATCGAAATACATGGGGACAACCATGCACGTGGTGTTGCGGCGAAAGTGTACGACCGGAAAGAAAATTTCACCATCTCGGCTGTTGTGAAACCCAATGCTAAATTTGCCCAGGCAACGAATGATGTTCAGAAGGATACCAATGTCCAAATGGATATTATAATAGCTGGTGCCAATGATGTATACAAGAATGAAGCATGTGAAATGTTAGTTTAGAACACTTACTGATAAACTATCCAAAGAATAGGGAGATAATAATAACTAATATTCCTCATAGATATGATCTGTTGCAATATTCCTGTGTTAATAAGGAAATAAGGAAAACTAACCTAAAATTAAAAATGTTATGCTCTAGATTTAGCAATGCCAAAGTAGTAGATATAGGTAAATTGGAAAGAAACTTACATACCACCCATGGTTTACATTTAAATTCTGCTGGAAAAAACTACTTAGCTCATGAAATTAGCAAAATATTATCAAACACATTAAGTAAATCTGAAAAAATAATGGTTGCATCCTCTACAGGCGAGATTCACTTGCCACAGTCGGAAAACTTGGGGAGAATACAGAGACTAGACGAAACGTAGCAAACAGAACACTCAGAATAGTTCACCAAAATGTCCAATACCTATCTAATAAGACTGATATGTTGAACGTAGTGCTTAATGAAATTGATGCTAGTGTTACTGTAATCACTGAACATGGCCTCATGAGTAATGAAATAGAGTATGCTAAACTACAAAACTATACTTTAGCCACATATTTTTGTAGAAATAACCATAAAGGTGGGGGTGTAGCAATACATGTAAAAGACAATTTAGTTTTTAAAGTACTTCCATACATATACCACTTTAGTAATGAAATGAATTTTGAATGCTGTGCCATAAAAATGTCTACTGAAATTGGTAAGATTGTAATAATAGGTATTTATAGGTCTCCTAATTCTAATATAAATGTGTTCTTTAAGAATCTAAATAGTATATTAGCTAAGATAACTGATAAGGAACAAAAAATTGTGTTAACAGGTGACCTTAATATAAATTCCAATGTAAACTCTCGAGATTATATGCAACTATGTGATATTCTTGCCAGTTTTAACTTATATAATGTAATAGATTGTCCAACGAGAATCACAAATATATCTGTAACTGCAATTGATTATATAATCACAAATATTGACCCAATATCACACACTGCATTTGTCAAAGAGTTTCACATATCTGATCATTGTGCAGAAATTATTGATATTTACAACTGTAATAGTGAGGTAAGAAATGTAATGTGGACACATAGAAGGTCAATCAATGACCACAACTTAGGCCACCTACAGGAAATGTTAAAAATAGAAACCTGGGACTCTGTGCAATTGACAGCTGATGCTAATGAAAAATGGGATGCCTTTTTTAACACTATGTTAGAACACTTCAATCTTGCGTGCCCTTTAAAATTAAAGCGAATTAATACTAAAGCTAAACAAAAAGTGAAAATGAATAATGAAATAAAAAATCTGAGAGAGAGGATGAAATCCATGTATGAATTTTATCAAATGACAAAATTTGAAACATATAACGAATCCTACAAAACTTTGAAAAAGCAATATACCAAGGCCCTAGCTAGACAGTTATCGCTAACATACGGAACTATAATTAGTCAGTCAACAAACAAAACTAAAACTGCATGGAACATAATAAATAACCAAAGAAAAGTAAAAAATGAAGATAATAATATCTCTTTGCAAATAAATGGTTTAATGATGTCTAATCCTAAAGATATATGTAATTTCTTTAATCATTATTTTACCAATGTGATTAACCCATCACAAAATATACCGGGCAACTCTAAACAAAAATCCACCGTTCAAAATTCTATTTATCTTACCCCCACTACTGACATTGAGATTAATAAAATAATTAGGGAACTGAAAAATCAAAATTCATATGGATGGGATGGCATCTCCACTAGGGTTATAAAGTATTGTAAAAATGAACTGGGTAATATAATAACTCATCTAATAAATACATCAATTGAACAAAACATTTTCCCAGAATGCTTAAAGAATAGTATAATAAGACCAGTTTTTAAAAAGGGAGATGAAAGACATGTAGAAAACTATAGACCCATAACTCTTACTTCTGTTTTTAGCAAGATTTTCGAAAAAGTTCTAAATACAAGACTGGTCACCTTCCTAAATAAATATGACGTTCTAGTAGAAACACAACACGGGTTTAGGAAGAATTACTCTACAAGCACTGCAATTGTTGAACTTCTACATAACGTATACACTCAATTAGATAAAAACAATCATTCTGTAGCACTGTTTCTCGACCTTACTAAGGCATTTGATAGTGTATCAATAAAAGTATTATTGGACAAATTAGAAAATTATGGGATAAGGGGGAAAATGCACAAAATAATAACATCTTACTTAACGAATCGTAAGCAGTGCACAGTAGTTACACACAAAGTCAATGGTTCAATGAAAAGTTTTTCATCTGCATACCATACTGTTAGGTTTGGTGTACCGCAAGGTTCAGTTTTGGGTCCTCTATTGTTTTTATTGTATATAAATGACCTCCCCCAGTTTGAGAATTGTAAAAATATTTCTTATGCTGATGATACCACACTTCTATACTGGAATAAATCCCTAAATGCTTTGGAATATTCAATGATGGACTCATTAAGTGAGATACAGAAATATTTCAAGGATAATAACTTAAACATGAATATAGGAAAGACAAAATTACTCCACTTTCAGTATTCTAATCAAAACACTAATAACTCTGTAACTATAAATGTACAAAACACAATTCTCGAACACGTACAGAAAATTAAATTTTTAGGACTAATGTTAGATAAAAATTTGTCATTTGCACCTCATATAGACTTAATCTGTGGTAGAGTAAGCTCAGGCTTATATCTACTAAGGAGGCTTTCCAAATACCTCAATACTGAGGTTCTAAAAATTGTATATTTTGGCGTAATATATCATAACTTTCAATATGGGATCGAGGTTTGGGGAAATGTTAGTAAACAAAATTTAAATAGGTTGTTAATATTGCAGAAGAATTGTATAAGAACTGTGTATAAACTTAATAACAGGACTTCGTGCCGCAGTATTTTTAAAAATAATAACTTGTTCACTATTATTTCATTATATGTATATAAAGTAATAATACTTATTGTAAGTAAAAATATACATATTATTAGTAGTAATAATCAATATTATAGTTACAATACACGAGGTATGAATAATATACATAGAATTAATGTTAATAAAAGAACAAGTGAATCTGATCCATATATAAGTGGTGTCAAACTATATAACAAATTGCCACATACTATTAAAGCTAAGCAAGGAGAAAGTTTTAAAAAAGAACTAAGGAAATATCTTATAGGAAAATGTTTATACTGTATAGAGGAATTGTAAATATGCTGTATATGACTCTACTTAGTGGTATTTCATAGAATATGATTATCTTAAGTCTTTTTGTAATTTTTGTTTTGTTGTATTTGTAGCTTGATGATGCTCGAAACAATTTGTATAATTGTCTATGGGCTAATAAACTTATTATTATTATGTTATACAAAAGGCTAAAATTCACGGCAAGGAACATGTGAATTAACAGTGGCAAAACATTTCCCAGAAAGGTGACAGGAGAAGACTAGGTGTTGAAGACGTTTCAGTATTATTTCAGAAAACAGAATTCTGTGCTTAAAAAACTTTTTGAACATGGAAAGCAAGAATGACCAGGACATTTTTCTGCAAGGGCTGATTGTAGCCAGTGATGTAAAAAGGCACCGCCCAAGAAATGAGAAGGGGTACAGGCGTGAAAAATCTTTCAGTTACTCAGTGCCAGTTGGAAACCAACAATTTGAGGTATGCAGAAAAGCTTTTCTTAGTATTTACATAGTAACTAATGAGCAAATTAAATGAATTCGTAAATTGCTATGTAGTGAGCAGGTACCAAATGACAGGAGGGGAAAATCTAAAAGTGTTAATGCTTTAGCAGCAGGGGAAATTGTCAAAATTACAAACCATATTACATCATTCCTCATTAAAGAAATCTGTTATGGCAGCCACACTATGCACTCCTACACAATGAGCTATCTGTGAGAACAATGCACCAACTTTTTGTTGAAGTATCCTAATTCACCTGTAAAATATAAATACTACAATAAGGTTTTCCGTGAAAACTTTTCACTTTCTTTCGGACGACCTAAAGTAGACATTTGCTGCACCTGCGTAGAAATGATGTTAAAAGATTAAATCAAAAACCCTCTAAGATGTTGCAGAGCGAGCAGGAATTGCAGAAGTAGTTTTATGATGCTTTAGAAAAGGGACAAGGACATCGGAAACTGATCCTGAGACTACTGCTTTATATTTTGACTATATGCAGAATGTACAGATTCGTGAACCTGTGCAACAGTTGTTTTATTTACGGCAGTTGTCTGTTTCAGTATTTTGTATACATGACCTAAAAACAAGATGATCTCTTTTTCATCTCTATCATGAAGGGAATGTGAAGAAAGGGCTGAATGAGGTTTGTAACTTCCTATTGCGCTACAACAACAAATATATTGCCCCAGATGTGAAAAGAGACTTCTATTTTGTGATAACAGTCTGGGACAGAATTAGAGCAATACAATGATCCACTTGCAATTACCTCATATTGAATTGGGCCAATTTGAAAAAATTGAGCATTTTTACCCTATCTGCAGTCATTCATTCCTGCCCTGTGATAGGGAATTTGGGGTAATAAAAAGGGCTCTCAATACAGTAGAAAAAGTGTACACAGTCCGGGAATTAATGAAGCTAATAGTAAATGCTAACAGAAATTTCATTGTGCACTTGGTGGATGGAAGTGAAATAGTAGACTTCAAAAAGTGCTGGCCATCAATTTATAAGAAAACTTGCTTTTCTATTGAGACATCAGCACAAGATATTCCAAGGGGAAATAAGGTACCATGAATATTTCAACATTTCATCATTTCTGTGTAAATCATCAACACCAGGAGTTGTGGAAGCAAGTGAATTCATTGATGGACTTTGAAATGTAACTTCTCCTTGAAACTTGATCACAGGAAGAAACCACATCTGCCATATGAAAAGTCTTACAAGGATGGGAAAGTAGCTATAGGAGTGAAGAAAATTGAGAACATTAAAGTGCTTAAAGTATGTTCCTGATAATGAATACGTGTCAACTTCTGGAAAGAAATATTAACTTGACATACTGTAGATTTGCAAGAGTAGGCACAATGTACTGTAGACAGTGATTAATACTAATTTTTTATTTACGTTTTTCTTCTATGCACAGAATAAATTGCAAAAAACAATCAAATTTGACCTATTGTAGCCCTACAGGAAACATAAGAACTGTGTACTTCATGAAAATGAACACAGGTGATTTGTTTTTGTTTTTACAATGTATTGATTGCAAAAACAACCAAAATCCAGAGTATAACAACATAATTTATAGTATTATATATGTGGCAGGTAGACATCATACTTTCACAATAAACTTGTTGAGTGCTACTACTTCCTCAGTTTCAGTTTTGTCCCATTCTAGCAATTCATGTAGTAGTTTTCCTAAGTTTTCCAAAAATTAGTGCAATGGGACTAGGGTTGTTTTTGCAATCAGCGATTCAGTTATTCTAACCGGTGTTTATGTATACTATATTCAACGCCAATTAAAAAGGGGATTGACAGATATTAATCACGTGGCAGAAACGTATAAATGAATGGAAGGGGATAGATGCATCTAAGCAGTTGCCATAGTAATGGTACATGCAAGGACCCTGTTGCCAATATGTAACACGTGATTAGCATGTGGCTCACAGAGGAACCCAGTAGTAACAAACTGCTTGTGTTATGTTCTGCTATCGCTGCACATAAACAATTAATGCCTTCCCGAGTCCAGCTTGTAATGCTTGCATCAGTTAGACTGCCTGTGTGCTGACAAGTTCGCTCGCATCATTCTATTTATGTGATTATTTGCTTTGTGTTTATGTGTGTCTGAGTTTGTTTTGTGCATGTGTCGCAAGCTTTTGCAATTGTGCTAACGCTTAATGGTAATTTTTTTTCAACAAACTTCTGGCTTTGCCATTTCTTGCTAATCTTTTCATGAGCTTTTTTGAAACTCAAATTATAAAATCATTCCCTCTAATTTTTAAAATATGGTATAGATAGATATGTGGATGACATTTTTGCTGTTGTCCCTAAAAAACAGATAAATGATGCTTTAAAACTTTTAAATTTACAAGATAAAGCTATACAATTCACTTTGGAAACCGAAAATAATGGATGCCTTCCGTTCCTGGACTTAAAAATTAAAAGACATAACAATAAATTGAATTTTGGTATTTATAGAAAATCTACTCACACTGATAATTACATAAAAAATAAAAGTTTTAATCCTTTTGCACATAAATTTGCTGTTTTCAATAGTTTAATTTATAGGTTAATAAATATACCCCTTAATAAAGAAGAATTTGACAAAGAATATAAACACATTATTAACACAGCAATAATTAATGGTTTTAATACAGATTTTATACATAAAAAGACAGAAAAATTTAAGTATCAAAAAGCTGTTAAAGAAGTTTCTACCCTCAAAAAAATAAAAGATAATTGTATTTTTAAAAAGTTTACTTACCATCCATGGGTCAATAAAAAATTTACAAAGATGTTTAAAGAATATGGAATAAATTTGGTCCCTCAAAATAAATTTAATATACAAAATTTACTAAATTTTTCTAAAAAAGATAAAATACCAAATTATAAAATATCTGGCATTTATCAATTTAGCTGTTTGGATTGTGACAAGGTTTATATTGGTAAAACTAAACGTCATTTAGAAACCAGAATAAAAGAGCATTTTAGAAATATTAAGTATAAACAAACTGATAAATCAGCTGTGGCAGATCATTTTTGGTCATTTAATCATGAAATTAATCCAGAAGATAAATTATTAAAACAATTAAGTGAACCTATAGATTTAATGGTTTGGGGAAAAATATTTATTTTAAAAAACAGGAACTGTGTTATGAACCTTAAAATACCTTCTATAGATTGTATTTATAGATTTTTGTTTTCAGAGATTGGTAATTAAAATTGTTTTTTTTGTTTTCAGAGATTAGTGATTAAAATGAACATCTGTAGCTTTCTAAGGCAAAGCAAAGGCACGGTATTCCTTCCTTATGTTCAAAACATCACCGACAGGATTGAACGTCTCCTGCTACGCCATAATATCAAGACGGTTTTCAAGCCTACAAGAGAGCTCAACAGTTTACTACGCTCAGCCAAGGACCCGAGGGACCCCCTCTCCTCGGCTGGCGTATACCGGATCCCCTGCTCGTGTGGTGCGGTATATATTGGTACGACGCTACGTAGTATCAACACCAGACTAAACGAACACAAGAGATGCTGCCGTCTTGGACAATTTGAAAAGTCAGCGTTCGCTGAACATGCTATAGAAGCGGAGGGAGAGCATGTCATCAAGTTTCAGGACACCAGCATTCTATCTAACATCTCACACTACCATGCTCGACTACAGCGTGAAGCCATAGAAATTTATAAACATGCCAATAACTTCAATAGGAAAGAGGAAGCCCTTAAGCTCAACAAACTTGGTACCCCGTCATCAATAACATTAAACAACATAGACAGTCAAGTAACACAAACCAATCAGAATCTAGTAGCGCCCGAGATGCAGCTAGCCCCCTCCCACCAACCGCACCGCCTCAGCGAGCCCCGAGCCAATCAGAGAAGACCCCTTCGTGTATAAATTCCACATCCCAGACAGTCAACGCCTCAGACGCAACTGTACCTTCACCAAGAAGACTTCGACCCCGCCACCGATGATGTCCACCGCAGTAGTGGACGAAACGTCTGGACCAAGTTACTCCAGCAGACCACGGCAAATCAGCCCGGAAGACTCTTTTAGAATTTCGAACACCGGCCGTGTTCTCTGTAGCTTTGGTAAATAACTTGTTTGTTAGCTTTGAGAATGAGTTGGAGTCAACTCGAAACTTTAGTCAGCTTTGCACCAACAACTTGCAATATTACTAAGATAAGTAAAGTTTTTAGTTTCTAATTTGTTCTTACTTTAGAATCTTGTTGCTTCACTGTTAATAGCTTGAATTTCCTTAATTATTTTAATAGGAAGGTTTAAAAACTACCTAAAAGAAAAAGGCATGGGCGGTATGTTAAATTTTCAATGTATAATACACCAAGAAGCACTGTGTGCTAAAACAGCAAACATGAAATGTGTAATGGATATACTGGTAAAAACAATACATAAAATAAAATCAAAACCCCCTTACCTATCGCAAATTTCGATAACTTCTGCAGGATTTAGGGGTGGAATATGAAGATGTGTTATATCACTGTGAGGTAAATGTCTATGACGGTTTTTTGGTTTGCATAAGACCAATTTATACTTCATGGGGAAAGAGGTATGTGTGCTTTTTATAGTAGTTATATTTTATTACTCGCTCAAAACTAATTTTGTTGGTAATTTATTTACAGGACAGCAATCCCCAAACCAGAAGATGAAAATTGGATCAATAAACTGTTTTTTTTTTGTCAATATCTCAGAACATTTGAATGACTTGAATAGCCAGCCGTCTGTAAGGAAAAAATCAGACCATAGTACACATGTACGACATGATTAAATCTTTCATGCTAAAAACTGATATATGGAAAGCAAATTTAATGAATGCTCAGTTTTATCATTTTCCTTCTTTAAAGACATTACCCAGTATTTCAGTTTAAATGTTAAGAAAAATATGCAGGAAGTCTGTATAGACTGATGTCAGAGTTTGCAAATAATCACTTCAGAGATTTCAGGAAGTTGGAAAATGACTTTTTGTATTTGCTAACCCTTTTGCCATAGACATAGCCAGATTGAATTTACAAATGGAAATCATTGATCTTTCCATAAAATTCAATGCAAAAGCTTGGAGGATATATAAATATATAAATGTGTTTGCAAGTCAAAATTTACCTGTCTTAAGTTGTTCACTGCCAGGATTTTGTCTATGTTTGGGTCAATCTACATTTGTGAGCAATTGTTTACACAAATGAAAATTGTGAAATAAAAAAGCAGGTCCTAAGTAACTGACAATCTTGTAGTGCAACTAAAAATAGCCATGGCTGAATCTCCTCCAGACTTCTCAGACCGATGGTTTTTAAGTGTGCTTAAAAATGACACCTCCATGTCAGTGGATTTACTGGCATATAAAAGAGCTCCTGTGGGACAAAATTCTGGCACACTGGAGACACTGCTGTGATCCCGGCAACTGACAGTGTCGTTAAACAACAAAATAATTGTTAAATAATTCATCAGCACGAATCTTAAGGTTATTATACATTTTCTTTGCAAGTATAGAATTAATGTAATAGAATGTTTTAGATGAATTTCATTATAAAATAGTGATGAAGGCATGCTCAATACATGGAAGGCAATGTGTGCAGTTACAGTCCCTCACTGCACATTGAAAGGGGTGACGTGTACCCCTACCACACAACCTCCCCTCTGTGTGGCTGGTAGCATCTCCAAATGTGCCTACCCATGTTGAAAGTTAACATGGTCAGTCTTAAATAATTTACTTTTTGCATAACATTTGCTTTACCAAAAAAGCATACAAAATGCGATGATTATGCAACAAAATACATATTTTGAAGAAAATTGATCACGAATACTAAAATTATTATTGAAATACCTGGAAATCAAGTCAACAAAATGCAACGGGTGATGGCTAATGAGAAGTATGAGAAGATATTACTGTCAGTATCAGACACTTATATCGGAAATCCTGTCAGCATTGAGGTACCGAAGCCCATGAACTGTGGTTAAGAAATAATGGCAGCTACTTTGCAGAAAAGGAACATGGTCAGCAAGGATAAGAAACGATATCTTAAAACTCATGAAGCATTTAAAATGCCAGAACAGTATAAGAGTTTTATCAGAACATTGTTGAAAGTCACTAGTAAGTTTCCAGTTTTGAATTATTGGAGTCTGAACTCTGTTTTGTATTTTGATGTTATGTTCATTGGTACTCAGTTTATCAAATTGTTATGGAACAATATACCACAAATATTGCAATGTAGTATGAACAAAAGATGCCTTTCTATATGAGGCATCTAATGATGCAGAACGCGGTTGTTTAAAAAATGACTGGTAGAAATTACCAATCTTATAAGGCTTAATTTTAAATTATTATTATTTATTTATGCCAACAAACTTATTGTTGGTGTTTTTTAAACACACAAGCCGCGTGTGGGCAATGTTTGAAAAGTAGAATTGGAACCTCAAATGAACCTGAAAAATTCAAATGCAAATTTGGGAGAAATGCAAATTGGTTGGAGAATTCAATGTCATTCTGGCAGGTTGTCACAGTAGCTTAAAGGTTAGAGCACCCACCTGGTAAGCGGAGGATCTGTGGTTCAAATCCCAGTTGTGGCATTGAATTTTTCAGTTCTAATTCTACCTCTTAATTTTGAAGTTTGATCACATAATGTTGTTTAATATTTGTTTAGCAGCGATCAATAGTGAATGCTCTCAGTCAGTTTGTAAACATAGAAAAAATTGGTAATCGTTATGTGATACAATGCTTTCATTTGAAAGTTCTCAGTCCAACCAATACCAAAAACAAGCTAGAATTTACTCTGTGGGAGTCCGCTCCATTTACGACAGTGAAATATTGAGTGGCAGAGTTTAAATGAGGTTGTTTGAGCTGCCAAGACGAACATCTTAGTGAAGCTCAACAGTTCTCACTATAAACGGGTACTGAAGCTATTCAATATTGCTAGGAAAGCTGTCCTGAATTCAAAGGACTAGAGAGATTCTTTTTCCAAATATTTTACATTTTCTTTATTAGGTTTGGTTCTTCTGAGAATAGCCTCATATAAATAAAGAAGGAAATAAATAAATAGATTAAAAAAAAAAAAAAAAGAAAGAAAGAAAGAAGGAAGGAAGGAAAACATTTTTAATGTGTATACTGACAAATACTTTACCTTACAACTTTGCATTTATCGACGTTTGGACATTCTATCCTTCTATTTAGATATTACCATCATAATCAAATACAGTAAAATCTGACTAAACCACACACCCTATATACCAGAAACCTGGACAACCGGAAAATAAATCTCGGAACAGAGTCATTTCCTATGTTAAATAACACTCTAAACTGGAGAACTGCCTAACGCGGAAACAGAATAGTTTTTCCCGAACCGTTGGCACAAATAATCTAAGACGGATTTTCATTATACTTAATACATAGTTACATGCTTTCATAACGAACTTGGTCACGACTGAAGATATTCAAAGTGTAGCAGATATTCCTGCTGGAAACAGCTGTTGTGAAGTCATGGGAGGAATGGACGACGATGATAACAATGATGCCAACAAAAGGAAGCCAAAAATATGCACTTTTAGAGAAACTTGCAAGTGACCTTCAGGATTCTAAAGTAAGAACAAATTAGAAACTAAAAACTTCACTTATCTTACTAATGTTGCAACATTACTAAGATAAGTGAAGTTTTTAGTTTCTAATTTGTTCTTACTTTAGAATCTTGTTGCTTCACTGTTAACAGCTTCATTTTCCTTAATTGACCTTCAGGAATAAGAAAATGGAGCACTGGTGGAATGAGATGGCAGGGAAAACTGGAGAACCCTGCGCCGCTTCGTCCACCACAAATCCCACATGCAGTTGCCTGGGATTGAATCCAGGTCACTTTGGTGAGAAGCAAATGGTCTAAACACTTGGCTATGGCACTGGAGTTCGACATTATCAACCAACCAATCATGTAGGATTTGATTTATAACCCCTAGGACTTACAAGCCAGTGCCTAGGATGAGACACCTGTTGGGGAGCAGAGAAATCTATGGGCTGGACAAAGTGAAGACCTGGAAGTGGGTGGTCTGCCAAGCACCAGGTATGATAGTGAGTAAAGGATGATATGAAATGCTGGCAAAACTGATAAATGGGAAAGTGATGGAGCAATTGGTGGAATGAGTGGGGTGGGGGATGGGGACCAGAGAACCTGGAGAAAACCTGCCCAGATGCCACTTCGTCCACCATGAATTCCACTGTTGTTCCCTGGGATCGAACCCGGGCTACCTAGGTGGTAGGCAAATGGTCTAATTGCTAGGCCACGGCACTGCCATTTATCTACATCATTGTTATTCTGGTCTGATATTTAAAAAACATATTTCCAGAAAAATTGAAAAAATCCTTCGCAAATGTGTTTTGGATTTTCTTTCAAAAAGTTAATGTTAACTCATCTATTTTATTTTTCCTTCATGTAAGCAGCAGAAAAATATTTTATTTGAAGCTAATCTGGTAACAGAAATAAAACTAATACAGTTAATCAAACTGCATAAGCTTTTACGGCCAGTGTCATAAAATACAAAATGATTATCTGGCTTGTGGGTCATGGTCTAGTGGAAAATCTTCCACTGCTACTCTCAGCAACGACTGATGTCTGATTCAATGTCAATGTCTGGTTGATAATGGAGGAAAGTCAGCCTCCAAAACATGTTCCGGTAAATTATAAGTGTTTTGTAATGTTATTAATCGACTCACCTTTTTAGTTCAAATTGATTATTACAACACTGTTTTCAAATTTCCAAGAAAGACACCACACTTATGGCTAATGGCTTCATTGCCAGATGCAAGGCACTAGAAAACAACTTATTTTTAGAGTTTGAGTATGAATCTTAGAAATATTGAAGGATAGAATCAGAAGTGAAAAATTCAATGCCATAGTGGGGATTACAACCATGGATCTTCTGCTCTATGCCCAGCTTCTTTTAACCACTGAGCTACCATGGCAACATGCCAGCACATTTTAAATTCCCCAACCGATTGGCATTTTCCCAGTAGATCACAGGGGAATCTCAAATTTGAGACCACATACCACAATACCACTTGTAATCTTAGTACTCAAACCCGGGCTTTAAGGTTTATATATAATAGTTTTCATATACCAGGCCAATCACTTCTTGGATTCAAGTACTTGAGATTGTAAGTCGCCACTGGGGTATGTGGTCTCGAATTTGAGATTCCCTTATGGTCTAGTGGCAAAATGCCAATCATTTAAACTTAAGCCATCTGTCTAGCATGTTGCCAGAGCTCAGTGGTTAAGAGCAGCTGTGCATGGAACAAAAGATTTGTGGTTCAGATCCCAGTTATGGCAGTGAATTTTTGAGTTCTGATTCTGCCTTTCAAGGTTTGTCTACACACAGTTTGTGTGTGTTAGTACAGCCAATTATCACTGATTGGCCTTATATATGAAAATGTTAGAAATATTCTTAAGAATTTCTAAAATTCTAAATTTAGTGTATCAGGCTATGGAAAAAATTAGTAAATCTGTAATCAGAAAAGCATACTTTCTGTCCTGCAATAATTTCAAATCCATGGGTATCCGGTCGTAATTTCTAACAACTTATCTATCATTTATAGCCATGCTCGTTTCTGAAAAGTTTTAATTTGTTAACAGCTTTTATTTTCATATTTACATTTGCTTAACTATGAGGGTTATGCTGAAAGTTTTTAGCAGAAATTCAGAAATACATTTTATTTACAAGCTATTACAACCTTTAAAAATACTCTCCATGAGAACATATACACTTTTCCATCCTTTGAAACCACTTAGAAAATGGCTCAGTCCAAGCTTCTTTAGAGATGTCACTTACAGCACTGTTGTATGCTGCGATAGCCTCTTCATCAGATGCAAAAAAAACTGCCTATGTACTTTTTCCTTTGTCTTTGAGAACAGGTCTGGTGAATAGGGTAGGTGAGGTAAGACTCGCAGTTTCTCCTTCTAAGTCCATTGTTCTGGCAGCTGTGTATGCTGAGGCATTGTCTTGATGCAGAAGAAGATACCCACTCTTCATCTTGGGGTGCTTTGACCTCCATGTGGCAATGACTTTAAGCAGACATTCAGTCACATACCACTCTGCAGTTACTGTGCGACGTGTGTCCAAGGTCACAGAGGTGAGATGACCCATCTTGGTGAAGAAAGTTGTTAGCTAATGCTGGATTTCTGACGAAGTCATTAATCCTCTTGCTCTCCATTATTTTTCACTGATGGATGGGGCGCTAGAAGTGACCGGGCACATTTGAAGGTGGTCTTGGTCCATTTCCTCTTGCAGATCACATAGAGGACAGAGTGGTGAAGAATATATCCCAATTCTGTTTAAATGTTTTGCCGGACAATCATGCCCAGTAATCAACCTGAAGGTTGCAACTGCCATTTTTTGAGGATACTCAGGAATTACTGCTTTTTTCATTTTTCATAGTAATATTTTGTAATCATTTTTTTTAATTCTGAGCTGACTAATCTTTTAGCTGCATAAAATGGTAGATTAACTATAGATTTCTGTATACTGCTGGTACCCTTTTTAGCAAGAAAATCAGCTTTGTCATTACCACTCAGCTCATAGTGAGCTGGTATCCATTGTAAGACTAAGAGTTTTTGAAGTGCTGTTAGTTAGATGGGCAAGGATTTTCCAATATTCTATAATTGTTTGGTTTTTTGGTGACAACTTGCTATAATTGCCACCCTGGAATCTGAGAGACTAACTGCTTGATGAAAATGTGAAATTCTATACAAAAATATTTTGTAGGGCCATTTGAATTGCTTTAATTTCTCCATCAAAGGTTTATGTTCCATAACTTAAAGATATGTATTAGGAAAAGAGGTGACACGTGACTCCAGCCCCTGCTCCATCTCGGTTTGATATCAGTGATCTATCAGTATAAATATGGAGCCATTCATGTTCCAGAAATTTAGTATGGGTTGTCTCTAATGCAATTTTAGAACACTAGTTGGAGTATCACTTTTCTTAACTTCTTCTGTCAGGTGTAAATAATATGTGATGTCTAATGTTCGATTCGGATTGACTTTATATATGATGTTTTCCTTTGAATTAGGAAGGTATATATTCCTCTTGATGTCTTGAATTTTGGAAAGAAAGTTTTCTTTAGTCTTTAGTGTATGTGTAAGCTTCCTCTTTTTCCATGTATTGAATGCGAGTCTGATCAACTTTTCGAAGAAAGTGGCCACCACCTTCTTTCCAGAGCTCCTAGTTCTCCGAGTTTTTGTGGGTGGTTCCTGACCTGGAAAGCACCATACTGAAGACTGTCTCTTGGTTTCAGGGTCATAATGGTATACCCATGTTTTATCATCTGTGACAATACTGTAAGTGTTTTTGAACCGTCCTTTTGTCAAATTGTTCAAGCATAAAATGACGCCAATCCACTCTTGCATTCTTTTGGGCTTCTGTCAGGGAATATGGCACTTAACACGCACATCACCTAAATAATCATGAACAATGGGATGTGCCGCATGATGAGGATCATCTTCAATCATTTTCCTCATAGCATCGTTTTCTTGGGTCCTGCCATTGCAGGGTGACCAGGATATGGTTCATCTTCAAGAGACATCTGGCCCCTTGAATTCATAGAACCAATTTCCAACAGTGGCCCTAGACAGGACACTCACCAAAAACACGTACTAGTGAAGAGTGGCATTCTTCTGCACTTAACTTCTTTTTGTAGTCGTAATAAATCATTGCTCGGAAATCACGATGCAATAGATCCATCTTGCACTATGTCTGACTCACCACAAACTGCATCTTTACTTGTCCACGCATGGCCCTGTGTTGGGGATAAGCTACAAGCATGCTCCAAGGTAAAAAAACATCGCTCTTTCAAACTACAGTAATCTCATGGTTGGCAGATTTTCCGTCTTAGCATTGCTAAAAACTTTCGGCATGGCCCTTGTACTTCTACTTTTCAAAAGTATTTCTGTAAAATAAAAATAAATGAAACTTACGGGCTATCTGCTGTGGTAATGTCCTCAGCATTGCATAATTGCTCTAATGTCTGACTTAAGTCTAGAAGATTTCCTTCATCTTCGGCATTCTCTGTGCTCCGATTACCAAACACATTTTGCTGTGATCCCAAAATACTGTCATCTTCTACACCATTTTCCATATCTTCAAGAATCTGTACCAGCTGCATATCTTGAGAGTTCACTGCAACATTAATTTTTAATTAAGGTTCTAAAGCAAACTGTGATAATGAGAAACATAATTTGAAGTTCTAGAGCTTGTTGGAGACTGAAGAGTAACACACATGATTGATGTATAGTGATGCTTAAAAACAATTGTGAATAACACTCACAATTTTAGAAGTAAACCAATATGGATGGTATTCTATACATACTCTGTATTACCTTAAGTCAATGTTTCTCCCTCTTACAAGAGACATTCATATTTGCTAAAGTTGCATTTATACTTCATTTTTAAGTTTCCAGTTTGAAATAGCTGTATCATCTGAACATATACAGACACTGTAAATTAACACGACATGTTTCAACAACTTTTGCTTCCGTCATCCACTGTAAATTGACTGACAGCGTTGGTGTTTCTCCCTTCTGGTCCCCAGTAGATGGTATGATGAACTTGTCAGGAGGCAGGATTTCAAAGTTGTAATTCTATGACTATGTTCTATGAATGAAAAAACATAAGTCATAGAATTATGAACTTTGAAATCGATTTATGGCGGATGACGGAAGCAAAAGCAGCCCTGTTAATTTACAGCATTACGTAAAGCAAAAGTGTTCTAAAACTCAACTCGCAACATTCATTCATGAGATAAGTGAAGACTATAGTCTCTACACATTAGTTATATAAGTAGATTTAATTTGCTTCACTGTTAACAGCTTCAGTTTTTCACTGAATATTACACAGATACTATTTTGGTTAAAGGGCTTGGAGAATTTTCAATACAAAATTCTGTTGCTATGATAAATGTGTTATGCTTGTATAAACAACTATTATAGAATGTGGATGGCATTGAAGAATTGCCTTCTCTAGCATTTATTTTTTAGTGTGCCAACAAAGTATTACACTCCACCCAACAATTTCATATTTGAGGTGTGTGTGTGTGTGTGTATTTGCATGCGTGTGTGCGCACGCTCGTGCGTGCATTTACTACAAAACTTGGCCAGCAGGAGCATGGTCCATGTAATCTTCACTGCATCTCCCTGCACACGCATGGACTTCATGGACTATAGCCAGAAAATTGAAGATTAAATTTCATTTGTGATAAAAATATCTCAAACATAATGGCATTTTAATCAAAATCATTAGAGCCATTTCCAAGAAAATGAAAATGTTGAAAAATTTTTCATTAAAGGGTAGTTTAGCGTGGAGGACTTTTCTTCAAAATCTTTGTGTCGTATCCTTGAAAAACATTAGACAAATACCAACTTTTGTTTTTAACCGACTTTTCGCTTTTGAGTTATGCTGTCCACAGACTGACAGACACACACAGACCTTTTTCTAAAAATGTTTTTGGATTCAAGAGGCCTAAAAACATATTTTTGGTAAAATGTTTGCATCAAATTTTTGGGTGGAATATAATACTTACTCTACTTTACGTAGTAGAGAAAGTGAAAATTGGGGTATGATGTGCAATAATGGATACAGAATAAAGGGGTTTATTTTTTATGTGTGTACAATAAATGCAGAAAGGTACAAAATAATATACTGGTACCATGTTTCAAACAGCTAACGGACACTGAATGTCGGTCTGGATATTTCCAGCAGAACTCTACCACTGCACATATGTTGATAAGTCATTAGAAGTTATTGAGAAAATTTTTGAGGATAAAATCATTAGTAAGGGTTTATGGCCCACTCGGTCCCCTGATCTTACAGCATGCAATTTTTATTTATGGGGCAACTTGAAAAATAAAGTATACAGACTAATTAATCTCCATACCTTAGAAGAATTAAGACAAAATATCAGGACAGAAATTAATGTTATTTCAGAAGCTGAACTAATGTATGTTAATGAGAATTTCCTCACAAGATGCCATAGATATATTGATGCAGATGGACAGTATTTCGTCCTGTGATTAGGATTGTTTTGAATTTATTCTGATAATTATTAATGTGATTTGATGTTCATGCATGTGTGACAGCCAAGTCGTGCAGTACTTGACCAGCACCTGTCGACCAAGTTTTGTAGCATACATACTGTAGTTTTAGACATTACATAATGCTAAACTTCTTTGCAATGTAGTTGTCATATTTAAACATTGTTCTAATGAACTATAAATATAGTTTTCTCACTTGGTCCTAAGGGTCAGTAAAATTCAAGCCAGTAAAAGTGAAATAACTTTCCAAGTTATAAATTACTTATGTATACTTAGTGACATTCCTTTACTAAACTTATTTTAAACATGTTTTACTATAATTTGATTGCATCACCAGCTTCATTTTCCTGGTTTACTAGTCTATTTGCAACATGAAGATTACCACTGCTAGGTGATGGATTGTTCCCTATAGTATTGACTTCTATTGGAAGTAAAAACATTTATTGATAGAATCAATTGGTAGTGTTTCAGAATCCTAGCTTTCCTCCATTATCAACCGGACATAGACTGAACTGTAAAGGCTGATTCCCAGGGCTGGTTTCTCCTGTAGACTGCCTGGGAACCAGCCTCTACAACTCAGTTGATGTCCGGTTGATAATAGAGGAAAACTAACCTCTGAAACATGTACCAGGAAATTTTAAAAGTGAGTGTTTAGTGTTATTAATCGACTCAAAATTCCTATTTTAATAAGTCCTAACAAATTTTTATGTTGTATTTATTTTGACAAACTAACATGATTAAATAAACGTGACAATTGAATAATAGAATAAAATAATTGTAATAATTATTAATTGTATAAAAATTAAAGATAAGTGAAATGCTGTCACGAAGTATGAAGTCTTTTCGAATAAGTGCAAACATGAAAGTGCTATAGATTTTATAGTACTTGAGATAGGAAAAAATGAAATCATCCTGTGTTAGGAAAAGAATGGAGTTTACAAAACATTGGGCAGATGTTCACTGTTCTCTTGTTTAATGTGTAACGTTCTGTCTGTGATGCCATGCATAGCATTTGATAGATAATGTCTTGAATATGGCCATTCTTTGCAAGATAGCGTCTTTCAGTTCCAGTAAGGTTACTGGATATGTCAGGAAAACCTGAATCATTAAGGTAAATCCTTGTGCTGATACCTGTTGCTAAGCATGAATGAAGCACACAGTTGTACCATAAAGTTAAGTATTCATCCGTTATTCCTAGAACAATAATTTTCCTGGATCTTTTGTTCAATTTCTGTAAATAAAACCTGCGTTCATTATTCCTTCATTTACTGGGTGTTCATTTTTATCCATGATTTCCCACACTCCGATTTAGCAAGGATGATGTCATAGTTGAACTGGCAAGTCTATATTCAAATCAGTGTCCTCTATGGAGAAGCAGCTGTACTATTTGTGCAACAGTAAGCATCTCACAGTGCCGTGACTGTAGTTTATGCTGCAAACTAATACAATCATGAAAATGCTAGTGCCGTCTACTGAGAAGCAGGAGTACTACTTGTACAACAGTGCAAAAAGCATGTCAGCATTCAGAAAATGGTGCTCTGCACGCTGCTAATATTACTCAACCTCTCTTTTCACCTTTCACCACGTAATCACAATTATGCATAACTGTCCTACATGAATGCAGAGCACCTTGTCTTCGTCATTGAATGCTATTTTTGTACCAGCATCAAGATTGGTGCGATGTATAAATACAATTTAATTCACTGCATCCAGGGCTTTATTAAACGCTATCTGGATTTCAGGATAAGGCTCTAAAAAGTGTCCAATTATCGTCAAATTGGCAGATGTAGTGTGACTAAATTACATGAAATTAAATCATACTTAAAATTACAAGAGAAGAAAACACATACTCTTGCACACATTAGGTTTTGAATATTTGTTTAAAAAGAAAAGTAACCCCTGTTTTTGTTACAAGAACAGTTAAATTGGATAATAATAGTACTCACCAGAAGGCAGCAGAAAAGAAAGTTTGAAGTAGAAAGAAGTTTACATTTTAAAAAATTACATAATATTGAATTTAGGTTATTTGAGTTACATTTAAAATTAATACGTATTTTAGGTAACTTAATTTGGAATCTAAATTATTTGAGTATTTAAATTTTAGCATGAAAAGAAAAAGAGGTTAAAAAACAAGTTAATAGATTATGCCAAAAACAACAGAAATTGAATATAAAGAAACCAAATAATCAAACAAATAATGAATAATGTAATTAATTTGTCAAATTGCAACTTTAATGAGAAAGAAATAAATTTCCTAAATAAAGGTATGAAAACTTGCATAAATTTTTCAAAAAACATAGATGATTTTGTCGCAGATATTGAAATTGCCAGTTAAGATTAAAATGACATTAATAAATCTTTGATTAAAATGAAATGCACTAAAATTTTGAAAGATATAAATAAAAATCATCCTAAAAGTAATTATAATAATCAGATTATTAAATCAGTTTCAGTTTTATTCTGCCATTTGCAACATTTTTACAAAGCATCGTCAAGTTTATATAAAATAGAAAACATATTTACATTATCTATTAATCATGTAATTTTACACAAGTTAGGAACATATATGCACGTTATTGATTAGGTAAGTAATTTTAAGTACAAAGCTGAGCAGATATAGATACCTAGAATTAATTAAATACCTAAAATTAATTTAACACAAATTTCAGAAGATTAATGTTTTAAAACCAGGTTACGGCTCAAGATTTTGTTTCATTTTGTATTCTTCGATTGAGTAGAAAGCATTTTTAATCAGGTAAGTCTTTATTGTATTAATTTTCTTCACTTCTTCATGTAGTTCTTTGATTGGGTGAGGTAAATGATTGTATAGGTCTTTTGCAACACTTTCAATACTTTTGGAAGTTAATGATCTCCTTAGCCTATTTCTAAAGTAGTTCTGTTTTGTTCTCGTGTTATGCCCATGCATATTCCTATTTTTTTCTTCAGTGTGATTTCTTATTGCATGCTTAAGACATTCAAATATATATAAGCATGGTACTGTGAGGATTTTTAGTTTTTTAAAGCTGCTTTTACATGATTGTTCCCTTTGCAGTTTTTCCATTATTCGAATTGCTTTTTTCTGTAGCCTACATATTCTCAGTATATTTTTCTTACCCGCTGCTCCCCATAAAATAATCCCATAATTTAGATGTGAATGTACAAATGCATAATAAACCTTTAGTATACTATCTTTATCCATAATTTGTGTTATCTGTTTCAATACGCATATGCCCTTATTGATTTTGTTACTAACCTTTTCTATATGTTTGTGCCATTTTAAGCTATTGTCTATGACTATTCCTAAAAAATTTGTCTGTGTAACTTGGGAGATATTTTTATTTTGTATTGCTAATGTGATGTTACTTTGTGCCTTATTACTAATCGTAATTTGCATCCATTCGGTTTTGTTTGCATTAAGTGCCATTTCTAATGTCTCTAAGTAAGTTCTAATCAGTTCTAATACAGAGTTTGCTTTATCTTGTACTTCTGCTTCCGTCTTACCTGTTATCACTATTGTTGTGTCATCAGCGTACCCAATAGCCAAACCTCCTGCATTCTGTATTATTTTAAATAAGTGATTTATGTACAGGATGAATAGATATGGTCCCAGTTTTGAACCCTGAGGTACTCCATGTGTTATGCTTTTAAATGTTGATTTAATTTTTTTTTCAGTTGTTCCCCATTATTATGAATTACTTCAACACACTGCTCTCTATTTTGCAAGTACGAACTTAACCATTCTAGCGGTATGCCTCTTATCCCAAAGTTTTCCAATTTTGACAATAGATGTTTAATGTTAACACAGTCGAAAGCTTTTGATAGGTCAAGAAAAATTGCCAGAACGATCTCCTTTCTGTCTAAAGCCTGAACAATTTTATCATTTCCTAAGCTAACTGCATGTATTGTTGATTTCTTTCTTTGGAAGCCGAACTGATTTGGTGATATGATATTAAATTTGTTACAGTAGTTCTAAAGTTGTTCAAGGAAAAGGCCTTCCATGATTTTAGAGAATCCTGAGCAAAGAGATATGGGATGATAGTTTTCAATCAATTCTTTGGAATAAAGCTACGTAAATAAATTAAATGATTAATTAAATAATTAATTAATAAATAATTCTTTGGAACCTTTCTGTTTGTACACTGGCCTAACTACTACCTGTTTTAGTTTACTTGGGAAGGTTCCTACATTAAAGCTTTCATTTATTATATGTATCAAAGTGTACACTATTTCATATTAGCAGTATTTTATCATTTGGTTTGAATATTCATCTAGGCCGTCATTGAGTGAAAAGTCCGTAATTTATACTAAAGCTGACAAAGGCAATAAAATTGTAATTTTAGATCAATCTGGTTATATTAATAGAGTAGAACTTCTTCTTGAAAGTGAAGATTATTTAAAAATTGATAATGATCCTTTAAAATCATGCATTTCAACTTTTAATAAAATTCTCAACGAAGTGAAAATGATACCTAACAAAGAAAAAAGTATTTTAAAAGTTAATGAGACCAATTATAAATTGTATAAATTCACCTACGTATAATTTGGCAAAATGGTTAAATAAAAAATTCAGTACCTTTGATTAATTTGAAAGTTTAAGTATTAAAAGTTCTTTTGAATTAGTAGAAAAGATTAGCAATATAGTATTGTCTGATAATGATAAACTCGTTTCTTTTATGTAAATGCTTTATTTCCTAGTATTCCTAGAAAAAAAGCTTTTGATTTTTTTTAAAAAATGGTTAAATTCTTTAGAATTAAACAAAGAATTAATAGATGATTTTGTAAAATTTACAAATCTTTGGTTAGATAAAAATTTCTTTAGTTTTAATGGTAATTTTTTTTTCAACAAACTTCTGGCTTGGCACTTTCGCCATTTCTTGCTAATCTTTTCATGAGCTTTTTTGAAACTCAGATTATAAAAGCGGTCCCTCTAAATTTTAAAACATGGTATAGATATGTGGATGACATTTTTACTATTGTCCCTAAAAAGCAGATAAACAATGCTTTAAAAGGTAGAACTGGAACTTAAAAATTCAATGCCACAACTGGGATTTGAACCACAGACCTTCCGCTTACCGGGCGGCTGCTCTAACCATTGATCTATTTTGACAAACTGGCAGAA
Organism: Tenodera sinensis; assembly: GCA_030765045.1. Lineage (NCBI taxonomy): Eukaryota > Metazoa > Arthropoda > Insecta > Mantodea > Mantidae > Tenodera > Tenodera sinensis. The sequence goes on from CM060970.1 coordinate 21,695,275, forward strand.
TGGCATTAAATCCTCAAACCAGTTCATATTTCTCACACACACGGCTTGTGTGTTTAAATACACCAACAGTAAGTTTGTTGGCATAAATAAATAATACTTTAAAACTTTTAAATTTACAGAATAAAGCCATACAATTCACTTTGGAAACCAAAAATAATGGATGCCTTCCGTTCCTAGACTTAAAAATTAAAAGACATAACAATAAACTGAATTTTGGTATTTACAGCCACACTGATAATTACATAAAAAATAAAAGTTTTAATCCCTTTGCACATAAATTTGCTGTTTTCAATTGTTTAATTTATACGTTAACAAACATACCCCTTAATAAAGAAGAATTTGATACAGAATATAAACACATTATTAACACTGCAGAATTAATGGTTTTAATACAGATTTTATACATAAAAAAATTTAAGTATCAAAAGGCTGTTAAAGAGGTTTCTACCCTCAAAAAACTAAATGATAATTGTATTTTTAGAAAGTTTACTTACCATCCGTTGGCCAATAAAAAATTTACAAAATTTTTAAAGAATATGGAATAAATTTGGTCCCTCAAAATAAATTTAATATACAAAGTTTGAGAGGTAGAACTGGAACTTAAAAATTCAATGCCACAACTGGGATTTGAACCACAGACCACACACGGCTTGAGTGTTTAAAAACACCAACAGTAAGTTTGTTGGCATAAATAAATATTAATATACAAAATTTACTAAATTTTTCTAAAAAAGATAAAATTCCAAATTATAAAAAATATGCATTTATCAATTTAGCTGTTTGGATTGTGACAAGGTTTATAATGGTAAAACTAAACGTAATTTAGAAACCAGAATAAAAGAGCATTTTAGAAATATTAAATATATACAAACTGATAAATCAGCTGTGGCAGATCATTTTTGGTCATTTAATCATGAAATTAATCCAGAGGTTAAATTATTAAAACAATTAAGTGGACCTATAGATTTAATGGTTTGGGAAAAGATATTTATTTTCAAAAACAGAAACCATGTTATGAATTTTGAAATCCCTCCAATAGATTGTATTTATAGGTTTTTGTTTTCAGAGATTGGTGATTAAAATGAGCATCAGTAGCTATGTTAACTAATTTGTTTATATAGCTTTGAGAATGAGCTGGAGTCAAATCGAAACTTGTCAGCACCAAAGAACTTGCAATATTACTAAGATAAGTGAAGCTTTTAGTTTCTAATTTGTTTTTACTTTAGATATGTACTTCTGTTTGCAATTTGTATGAGATGACACAATTACACCTGCGATTCTGCAAACAACACTTGAGCATATGATGAAAAGGATACAAACATGTCCTGCTCTAAATGATGGCTATGCTAAACCATTCGTTTAATGAAGAACTGATATTTAATTTACCACTGTGGCTCCACTCATCTTTATTTGTTTGTGATCAGTTGTTTCTTGCTATTTAAATTCTATAAAACCGTTAACAGATGTTCAAGTTTAAAAACTATGGGTTTAAGTTTCTTGATAAATGTACAGAATATGTTTATGTTCGTTAATTTACATCTGTTTCTTTACTAGAACATTTTAAAACATAATAATGGTATTAATTTGGCAAAGTTATATTTCATTATTGTTTGTAGTTATTTGCCATTTATAATGTCTATATCTTTAAAACAAACTATAACAGGTATTCTATGAAACAAGTGGCAATAGGCATGCTTTGTATTATGCAGCCAAGACCCAGCCATCAAATAGTATGTCTATCTGCCGCTAGCAGGACAGTATTCACAAGCCTCCAACACAAAAAGTGGAATTAGGCATGCTTTGCATTACGCAGGCAAGACCCACTGACCTAATAGTATGTTTATCTGCCATTAGGACTGTAATCTACCCTCTTCGCATCAAATATGATCTCTGGCTGCAAAAGGAACCAAACAAACTAACTTCATCAGCATTGCTACTGATAGCATCTATTTCTGCATGGGAAATCACGGATAAAAATGAACCTATGTATTGCTTCCCCACAATTTTTCCTTGAACACTTTCAGTCCCAAAGAAATTCCACATGAAAAAAGCAGCAAAAAAGCAGAAGTCAACTGACTTTTTCAAAGAATGTGAAACAAAAAAATTTACTTTATAACACAAAACAATGAGGCAAAATATAACTCAATATGAGCTATAGATAGTCTTATTTACTTCTGTATATAATTTATGCTTTCCCATATCCATTATTTACTCTACTTGCTCCCTCCAAAAATAATGAATCAAACACTGACATTACTTACGTAGAATAGAAGTATCTGAAGGTGTAGTGACCTCTCTATAGCTTGTTGACAAGCTCAACACCACATCCTCATCTACAACTAAGGTCTTCTCTATTTCTCTAGAAATTCTTCCTGTCAAAACTGAAGAACTGTTAGAACCATGTACATGAAGATCTAAATATGAGGCCTCTGTAAGATCACAGTCTTCTGGAGTTTCTGCAGGATACGGCATGCGTTCTTCTTCAGGACTAATTTTCAGAGACAGGTCTGAATCACTTACATCCTGAAACACGAGATTCATAGCCGTTAATTTTGGACATTTAACCTCTTAACAATGTGAGGACTCTTTGGTCACCTATCTTTTTATTGCCAAAATGAAACATTCCATTCAACTCAATAACAATGGTAACAAAAAAATTAATTTTTATGATACATAAGAAAAGTAAGGAAAATTGAAGCTATTAACAGAAAATCTACTCACACTGATAATATAAAAGTTTTAATCCTTTTGCACATAAATTTGCTGTTTTCAATAGTTTAATTTATAGGTTAATAAATATACCCCTTAATAAAGATGAATTTGACATAGAATATAAACACATTATTAACACTGCAATACTTAATGGTTTTAATACAGATTTTATACATAAAAAGATAGAACAATTTAAGTTTCGAAAAGCTTTTAAAGAAGTTTCAACCCTTAAAAAAATAAGAGATAATTGTATTTTTAAAAAGTTTACTTACCATCCATGGACCAATAAAAACATTTACAAAGATTTTTAAAGAATATGGAATAAATTTGGTCCCTCAAAATAAATTTAACATACAAAATTTACTTAATTTTTCTAAAAAAGAAAAAAATCTGGCATTTATCAATTTAGCTGTTTAGATTGTGATAAGGTTTACATTGGTAAAACTAAACATCATTTAGAAACCAGAATAAAAGAACATTTTAGAAATATTAAATATAAACAAACTGATAAATCAGCTGTGGCAGATCATTTTTGGTCATTTAATCATGAAATTAATCCAGAAGTTAAATTATTAAAACAATTAAGTGGTCCTATAGATTTAATGGTTTGGGAAAAAATTTTTATTTTAAAAAGCAGGTACCGTGTTATGAACTACGAATTACCATCTATAGATTGTATTTATAAATTTTTGTTTTCAGAGATTGGTAAATAAAACTTGAATATCAGTATTTGTTTTTTGCTTTCAGAAAAGAAAAAAAAAATTAAAGATTGTAGCTTTGGTAACGAATTTGTTTGTATAGCTTTGAGAATGAGTTGGAGGCAACTTGAAACTCTGGGTCAGTTTGTGCAAAAAGAACGTGCAACATTACTAAGATAAGTGAAGTTTTTAGTTTCTAATTTGTTCTTACTTTAGAAGTATAATTTTTATGAGCTTAACAAAGGAGATTTTAATCTCTGAATATCCCCTACATTAAAATCAGGAGCATACTCTTGGTATATTTAACCTTTCCTTTTTTCCTTGGTGAAATTGCATTTACAAACCAAATCTTAGACATTGAAGCACTAAGAAATGAACAGCAACAACAAATAATAAATGTTAGAACCATTTTTTATATCTTGTGGCTGTGTGAAATAATCTAAAGGCCTAGAACGATCAGTTTCGCACTACACTCTGGCACTTGCAACATCATTCTCAGATGAAACTGATTCCTAACTTTCTTCTTCTGAAGTCTTGTAACTGCCCTCAGAACTTTCACACCCACTAAATTCAATATTTAACTTTTCTTCACTCCCCATTTACATAAAGTGTGAGAAAGCAACACTATTTATTCTTGCAGTTTATGTAACAGAGACCTCTAGTATGAATAAATATGTAGAAAAATACTGAACTGGCTAATTCGGAGACACACCTGTTTGCAGAAATATACATTTAAAATATCCTACCACAGTGAAATTGAGAGAAAGAATCAAGGGACTACTAAAACACAAGACAGAACAAGAAATTCAGCCTTTTAAAACTCATATAGTCAGAAATGTTAAGTCCAAGTATACCCTGTATTTTATTATTTTGTCAAAATTAAAAACACTTTTGGAGGTTAAGGCAGGTTGCTCTACTTAAATTTGGACAAACCTGAACGGTTTTACTGCTGCATTTATTTTTAGCATATACATACACTGAAAGCCTCCGTAGTGCAGTTGGTAGCACACTTGCCACTGGCATGGAGGATCCAGGTTCGATCCCCGGTACCAGCATGGGGATTTTATCCCCTCTGGGAGGTCTGGCACGGGGTGCACTCAGCCTCATTAGGTCCCAGGGTGACCAATTGGGAGCTACTTGATGGAAAACTAGCGGCCCCAGGTCGGGCTGTTGCGCTAGGGGGTTTATATACATACATTCTTGTAAGAGTGCCAGTGGAGCAACCGTTGATATAATCCCAGGGAAGAGCTGATGAAAAATTGATTTGTTACATCATATTGTCTACCCATTATCATGTAGTTTTATACAGTTCTATAAACTATTCTTATGAAAGCTTAATTTTTCAACCAATTCAGGTTACTCCAGATAAACCTTTGCACAAATAATTCTCTTGCACTTTTTGTTTCCCAACCCATATGATAATTTGAATTTGGAGGCATACGATAATTTAAATGTTTGTACTCATGGTTGTCAACCCATATGATAATGATGGAGGTATACGATAATTTCGATGCTGGCGAAATATCATTTTCACTGGTTTGTCACACCAGCGAAATGAAATTAATTACAAATAACAACACCACTTTTGCCCTCATGACATGTCTCCATCCCTCGAAGGCAACCATTTTATATTCTACAAATCCTTCTACCCTTTATTCTCTTATTGCCAGTGTACCCAGATCTGGTAATCTCAATGAAGAACGCACTGATCAGAAAACTGATGATCAATAGAGAAAACTCAAAATATGTGATACTCCATGTGAAATAAAGAACATGCCTGAACTTGGCAGTTTCTGGAGTGCTGTTAAACACACATCACCTTGGTGGAAATACTGATTTCAAAGAACTGGCGGAGGTTGCATTATCAGTGATTTCATTGCTCCACAGAAACACTTCTTGTGAAACTGGTTTTTCCACACTAAGCTTAATAAAAACCAAAATTAGAAACAGATTGGCGCTAGATATGGTAAATGGACTATTCGGTCGTCTCAGCTTATGAAAGAATGTGGTGGGTCCGGAAATCTGCAAGCCACTGAGATGTTAAAGTTTCCCTCAACAAATTTGTATAATGCTGCAACAGCTGAGGAAGATGATGACCTTTCAGATGAATAGTGCAAGAAGCATAAGTGCTAAAGTTGTAATACTGGTTGAAGTCATCAATCTAAGTGGATACCATAAACATCAATACTATTACATTTTCATAAGTGTCATGCTGATACATTTATTGTTGTACCATTTATGATGTAAGATAATTTTGAATCCAAATCTATAGTTTTGAATGGTCGGTACAATAATTTTACTTTTAAACATTGGCAACCCTGAGGGGGTGAGAGGAAACCAAATCTGTGGTATGAGGTTTTAAAGCAAGTGGCTACATGCAAGTCTGTAAATAGAGCTCTCTCTTTCCATGACTTCCTAAGAAACATTTGAACAGCGACAGCACTTTAAAAAAAACTGAGGAAGTATTGAAAAATTCAAACCGTTAAAATCTAGGAAATGATTGATGCCATAAAAAGTTATTTTAAATAAATTGTATGTTTTAAAGAGATATTTCTGTAGAGGATATACAAGTTGTGTGTTTTCTGTTCCTGAGACTGTTAAACACTTAACACGTATATAGATACTATTTTTGGAGCAACTGATAATTACATTAACTGTAATGTTATCTACCTAGTTGCCCATTACAGTTGCTGTAAGTATTAAAATTGGCCAGTGCCAAACTTGAAAATACTGCATATGAATCCCTAAATCATGGTCAACTCTATTTCCAAAGATTAACTGAAGTTGGGTCATGAAGGTTCATTGCTGTTAATTATTTTTGCTTGAAGATAACATTAAGAAGCTGTGTAGACAGTTGGAAATTAAATGGGCATGGCAAGTAAGACATATTTCTTTAGTTCTTAATAAATCCAAACTAATCTCTTATGCCCTTTCGAGCCATTTCCTGCTGCCTCAGGCAAACTAAGATACAACAGAGCATAACATGCTATGAGGGTTGGAACTTTAATAGTGGCAACTATTTCAGTTGATACAAAAGAGATACATGTTACCAATTTAATTTAAAAGGTGAGTCAATTAATAACACTAAACAACACTTACATTTATAATTTTCCGGAACGTGTTGTTTAGTGTTATTAATTGACTTACCTTTTAAATTAAATTGATTATAACAACACTGTTTTCAAACTTCTAAGAAAGGAAGATAACATGTTACCAAGTTTTACTGTCCTGTCCTGTGGTCACCAGCATTGTGTACAACCTGTTAACAACAATGTGGAAGTCGTAAAATCCCTTTAGCAGCACCTGTTGTGTTGATAATTTGAATGGAGCAGTCCTCTGTCGGACAAATCTCTGGAACTATTGAGGCAAATGCCATGAAGTGTTTCCTTCATCTTAGGAGTCAAGTCAAATTACAAGAGCTGAAGTCCGTGGAGTATGGTGGGGTTCTCTGACTGAACAAATCAGCCAGTGCTTACCTTGTATGCAGCTGAGCAATGTCGTGCAAAATGATGGGTTGATTTTGCAGAAAGTGTTTCACTTCTTTTCCAAAGTGATCGCAGTTCTGTTCCAAAAATGAACAGTAATACTCAACTTGATGGTCTACTGTGGAGGAACGCAATGCATTAAGAGAACACCACCACAGTCATAAATGCAAATCACCAGAACTTCCATATTCCTGGGGTTCCAACAAATGTTTGATCTTTATGGTGACCCATAATGATGCCATTCGTTCGACTGACATTTCAGTTGAGGCTCATACTATTTGGTCCATGTCTCATCCAGCATAGTGATACAGTGTAAGAGAGCCTCTCCTTTGTGCTTCTAGCACTCCAAGTGGTTACAAGCGCACTGTATCAGAACCATTTCTGCATTTCCGTCAAATCGTGTGGAAACCATTGTGATGCAGTTTATTTCATGCCCAGACATTCTTTCAGAATGTAAGGCACAGCGATATGTGCTAATCTGGTGTCTAAGGCCAGTTCATGAATCATGACATCAATCACTGTCCAGTAACACTGCAAGAACATGAACATCTTCGTTGACACTAGGACGACCTGGCCGACGAATGTCTGCCACATTTTGGCATTCTTCGATGAAGGCACCATGTCACTGTTCTCTAAGGCAATGCAGATTCCCCGCAAGCCTCTTGAACATCTTGATGACACTGTAGTGCTGTACGACCTCTGGCACATTCAATCTTTAAGCAACTCCATTGTTCCTGTTTCAGAAACATTGTGATAGCACATTAGGCCACCAGCTAACACAAGGCTCTGTTCTTCTCACCAGTTCACATGTGCGTAATGTGGAAAATAAGAGTTCATTTGCTCTGAGGTAAGGTAGCTATGTAATTAACGTGTTCTATTACTGACAATATTAGGTTCCATAACATGGCATCTCTACAGCAGTGTTGTCACTATTAAAGTTCCACCTGATATCTTCAAAAAGTGGCACAACCATTTAACTAGTTTCACCAGATATGGTTATGAAGAAGCTAACATGATGGACCTATTAAATGCATTAAAAGCATGCTAAAAACAGAGTAAAGACCAAAATGGAAAAATGTAACTAAAAAAATCTGATGTGTTGCACTCGCATGACTTTCTCCACTCTTGTACTAACCATTTTTACAAACTCTTATTCTTCTATCTTCATGTTAGTTGAGACAAACATTTGCAGAAATTATCTTATGGCCTACTTCCTTGTAGGTGCAAGGGGAATATGAGAATACAGTAGGCTTTAAGCGATAGTAAAATCTTTTAAAGTTTTGAGATTCTGTTCTCTTTGGACGGTTAACATATAAAAAAAAATGAATAACTATGTTGCATTTGACAAAAGTTTGAGTTTTCTGAAACTAACACAAATAACAAGGAATATCTCCGAAATGGTTCACTCTACAAAAGAATTTATTTAGACATAAATGGTGTCTTTTAGCGAGATCTACATTTTTTGTATAGTAAGATTTTGTCTATCTCTTATGGTTTAAAAGTTGTTCAAAAGTCATCCAGAGTTAACCAAACTAGATAGGCTATAGCCAGAAAATTCAAAATATATATTTCATTTGTCATAAAAATATCTTAAAGCTATGTCATTTTAATCAAAATTGTTAGAGCCATTTTTCAAGAAAATAAAAATTTTCCACATAAGGAGTAGTTTAGGGTGGAGCAATTTTCTTCAAAATATTTGTGTCACATCCTTGAAAGACATTAAACTTAAATAACTTTGATATTTAACCAACTTTTGGTTTTTGAGTTATGCTGTCCACACGCACACACACATGCCCATGTGCCCCACAGCCTTCACCCACCCACCCACCCACCCACAAACACACACCTTTTCCTAAAACTGCTTCTTTTGGATTCAGGGGGCCTCAAAACATATTTCTGGTGAAATTCAACATCAAATTTTTTGAGTGGAATACCATACTTCCTCTACTTATTAGTAGAAAAAGTTATGAGTTTACAGTCCTGTTTATAATACAAACTATAAGAAGCTTAAGACTTCTATTGCTACAAAAACAACAAACAAGATGGGTAGGTTAAGTTGGCTGCAACAAAAGCACAAAAAACTTTCCAAGCATATCCATGTTCATATAAAAAAAAAAAAAAAAAATACACGGCCACTGAAAAACAGAATTAAAGCTATTAGAAAACACATCTTGCGCAATATGGCATGCATACTTTTTAAAATATTGTGACATTGAGATCGACAACACTGGGCATTTGGAATTGCAAACAACACAAGGCAGGCACTTGCCCAGCATAAACATTGTAAGTTTATCATTATCACAATAGAACTAGAACCTTCTGGATGTTTTCATATTTCAAACATTCTGGAAAGTACCAAGGGCAATGTATGTGAGCACTCTTGTAAGTCTGGTAGCAGAGTTGGTGAGTCTTGTGGTTTTTGAATGTGAGTCATTCTAATGAGTGAGGAAGTCTGGTAAAGCTAGTGTGGCTACATGAGTGAGTGAGTCAGTCAGTGCAATGAATAGCACAGTGCAGTACTTTAAGCAAGTTTTTAACAACTGTTGTGAAGTGAAATAAGTGATGTTACTGCTCAGCACTGGAGATGTGTTTGACTCTCCAGTGAGTGAAACATTCAGAAGAAGAGGTTACGTTGGGTGTATTCCATTATGCTACTATGTCATGGAAGAAAGAAGCAACAGTGAACAGTGAAACTAATTCACATTAGCCAAGTGACTGAGCTAAGCAAACTTTCAGCAAAGTTGAACTAGATTATTAAGCAACATTTAAAATTACTGAAGTAACAGTTTGGAAAAGAGGACCTAAGTTACAATACAATATATAAAATATGAGGAATCAGGGTGGTTCTCAGAGAGGATTGTACCCAACTATTTCTTTAAGCAATAAAACATTGTTATAGATTTAGTAAGTCAGAATCTTATTAATTAATAATTACCTGTAGTTCTATGGCTGCTAACTTTGATAAGAGTTTCTCCATATAATAACTTTCACTAGCTGTCGCTGATTTCTCTGGCCGCTGTTGGGAAGACTGGGGAGTAATCTGAGAACTTCTTGCTTCCTCTCTTCTCCTTTGTTTTTCATCCTCCCATATGGCAGCCAGTCCAGGATTTACTGCTATTTCATCTGCAATTGGACAAAATTCGCAGATGAAGATTTTCAATTGAATTTGCTTATAATGCAGAATTTTAAACAAGCACTTACAATACTGTATATGTATCTACATTTAAAATTACACTTCTGAACATAAATTTTAGTTTTCTAAAATACTTTTTTTTTCTTCTTGTGTGTAGGATAATATTCTGTTCATTTCCCCTTTTATTCCTTGGATGAGTTATAAATACAGTCAATATTTCTCCTAGCATGTCTTCCTCTTGTCCTTTTCCCATCTAAAGGTCTGCCTTCTTTGGCTCTTTATACTAGATGATAGTTTCCCATCCTTTAATGTGTTCTTTCCAGTATTTCCGTCACTAATTAATAAATTTTGTTATATCTAGAATTTGGCAATTTTCTCTGATTTCTGTATCGTGTATTTTATCTTTTTAAGGCTTTTCCTGGAATTATTATTAATATTTTCAATTCACATGAACTTAATATTTGTTTTGTTTTTAATGTACCTGCTCTGGTTTATGCTGCATAACTTTATCACCACCATCATTACAATTGTATGGTAAAGAATGCTCACCATAGTAAATTTCTAAGAGGTAAAACCTAGAAATTTATGTAATATAATGAATATTTATTTCACTACTAACATTAGAAACATTAGTACAGATTACCACATAATTTAAGATAACATATATGAGTCGGTTTACTGACACAAGGTCACTTACATTTATGTACTACGGGTCATGTTTTGAGAGCATTAACAGTACTTTGTTTGACAACAGATTTTTTTTACATTTGTTGTGGTGCAACCTATGACCAAAACACACTGAAATATTTTGGTGTTGGTGTATTGGGATATTGAAGAACCTTGTACTTTAATTAACACATTTCCTGCAAACCATGTATGAGTTACAAACTTTACAATGCAGATTTCATGCCAAATACGAGGGGCATCTCAAAGGTAAGTTTGCACTATTTTTTTAAATCCACACCATAGGTGGAAAAAGTCTCAAAGTCCCAGGGAATATAGGTATGGGTGTAGTAGCAGACTGTAAAATTCCAAGGCACCTAAGTTTATTGCTTGGACATTAAAATGACAGCATAAATGGAGACTCCACTCTTTCCTACCGCTGATTGCGAAGTTTGCACTGTAATCCGTTTTTTGACGGGAAAAAATAAATGTGCGACTGAAATCCATTGCGAGTTGTGCAGTGTTTATGGAAAAGATGTTATATCAAGACCAGTGATTCCTCATTGGCGCCAATCGTTCATTGAAGGGAGAACAACATTACACGATGAGCAACGTTCCGGCTGACCCTCCACTTCACACGCTCTCGATATTGCTGACGAGGTTCAAGCAGTTGTGAACACCGATCGGTGCATTACACTTGATGCAGTTTTGTTTGAACTTCCTCCTTATATTGAAATAAGCCGTGCATCACTTCACAGGATTATTTCTGAGGATCTGTTTGTCGAAAGTGTGTGCAAAATAGGTTTCTCGCGTGCTTTCAGAACAACACAAGGAGCAGAGAATTGACGCCACATTGCAATTTTTGCAATTTTTTGAGGCTGAGGGAGATGGCTAATTCGACAGAATAGTGACCGGGGACGAAACATGGATCCATCACTAGACACCCGAATCCAAAAACAGAGTATGGTGTGGAAACAAAAGGATGAGGCAACACCAAAAAAGGCAAAAGTTGTTGCATTGGCTGGCAAGGTCATGGCAACAATATTCTGGGATTCGAAGGGAGTAGTGTTAATTGATTACCTGCCCCGTGGGACCACGATGACAGCTACTCGCTATTGTGAGGTGCTGAGAAAACTGAGAAGAGCCATACAAAACAAAAGGAGGGGAAAGTTGAGCAAAACAGTTTTTTCTGTTCCACGATAGCCTGCACGCTGCTTGTGAAACTCAAGCCCTGTTTGAGCAATTTTGATGGGATGTTTGCGGTCATCCACCTTATTCACCTGACCTTGCACCAAGTGATTACCATCTTTTTTTGGAGCTGCAGCATCTTGGGGGAAGGCGCTTCGTAAATGATGAGGAACTGAAACAAGAAGTGGAAAGATGGTTATCCAGTTTGGCGGGAGAGTGGTTTGACATTGGATTAAAAAAACTGTTGCCACGAAAAATGTATTGAGGTTTAAGGAAATTATGTGGAAAAATAGGTACTAAATGTAGCTTTCAAAATATACCCTTTTTAAAATATTTAGACAGTTTGTTATTTTTTAAAAAAAATAGTGCAGCTTATTTTTGAGATGCCCCTCGTACTTTCCCCCTCATTTCCTTTTCTTTGAAGATAACAGTTTTCCATGTTTCCATGCGAATGGACTTGACATTTTTTACAGAAACACTAGTAAACTTGGACATTAAATTAATATCTTTAATGACTAAATTTGGATACTTGCACAAAACTTTGTGAACATATCCAATACAATGGGTTTTTCACTGTGTTTCAAAATTTTCCCTTTGGGATGTTCCATATTAAATGCAGTGAATTAAATGTAATATTTTAGCAATGCTTTTTAACAAAATAAGCCCTTACATAATATAAAACAAAAGTAATTTCTATGGAGTGACATAACAATGTTATTATTTCTTTATGCCAACAAACTTACTGCTGTTGTTTTTAAACATACAAGCCGTGAGTGGCATGATTATTATTAGTGGAAGGTCTGCGGTTCAAATCCTGGCTGTGGCACTGAATTTTTCAGTTCCGGTTCTACCTCTCAAGCATATAACTATGTCGTAATCCGCGGCAAATGCACACAGCTTGCCATGTGCTTTTGTTTACACCATGTTCTCTTCTAAGGCTGACAGGATTATAGTAACTATTAATAGGTTTGAATTGCTCTGACATAGATTTTCAAAGTAGTTTTAGAGCCTACTTTACAACCTATAGAGCCTAAACAAGGTGTTGTAAGTGCCTAAAACTTAAGTTTTTAGGACCTAAAAATCTGCAGTCTGCTTATCAGTAGTAACTATCTCCTTCCTAAGCCTTCACTGAACCTGCCAAATAAAATTTTATACCAGAAGGTATAAGTTGCTCCTAAAGCATTCACAACTACAAATTATCTTTAGTTATTTATTTATTTATGTCAACAAACTTACTGCGTACTGTTCTGATTCTACCTCTCTAGTTATTTCACTTTGAAAATGATCATCATATGACATTTGTTTAATGTGAAATTCTTGAGCAAATAATATAGGTGGTAAATGAAATATCAAGGAATGATGAATGTGATTTTTTTGCAAATTTAAGTTACACATTAACAAAAGTTTCTGAAATTTAATTAGTTATAAACTCATCAGTTGTACCCCTCCACGGAAATCTTTAGTAAAAGGCGAAAGATTTATACGATTTGAAGGGATACCAGAGTAAATAAATCTGTAAAACTTTCCTTTATTAACTAAAGTCTAATTCAGACTGCATAAATTATTCAGTGCAGTAAACGTACAAAAATTAGAATTCCATTTTATAAGATTTCTTGAAGACCTGGTAGTAATATTTCTTTGACATACATATTGAAATTCTTTTGTTGCCATAATAAATACGTTTTACAGCAGAGAATACCACTTTCTAAGCTATACACAAATTTCTAATCCACATTTTACACTAAATAAATGAACAATAAGCAAAAACTATCACAAAAAGGTTGAAACTTATAGTGTACTTTACTAAATGTTCATGCCCATTCACTACTGGTCACCAGAGGTCATTAGTGTTGCACCCAAATTTTAAATGTGCATGCTACACATTTTGTTGCAATCCAATAAAAGGATTATGATGAAGAGGCATAGATGCACAGATAACATCCAGTCTATCAGAGCACTGCATATCAATTGAAAAATGATTAGCATAAGTGATCTAAATGTCACAACAGAACTAGTGAGATTATCACTTCACTGGTTCCAGAAGAGTCTACTCCAGTTAAGAAAAAAAGATTCATGCAACAGCACCAATGTGCTATCATCTGTCTTCATTTTGAACGCAGTTCTTAAACAGGATTTACAATGAGAAGGTGTACAAGTAGATGAAGTTTGTGATTTTGGTGCTTGGATCGCTATGGTACATTCGTCTATAATTGTAATCTTAAATTACAATATAATTTAATAGAATTTAATGCTTTTTCATGTCTGCAGTGAAAATCTATACTACTCTGAATCTGCTTACAAAATTGTGAAAACTTGGCAAAGTCGCAAAAGGCCTATGCTCTTATTAATTTTACAGACAAACTTTAAAGTTGGCAGGTATGAAGTTAAAAGAGAAATAGTTGCAGGACCACATAACTGAAAATTATGTCAGGAATAGAATGTCAATCAATAGTAATCAATGGTAATTCCAGAAACCAGAAGATCCATGGTTCAAATCCTGCCTATGACATTGAATTTTTTAGTAGATTTTACCTTTTCAAAGATTTAATCTTCCTATGACGCGGTAGAGTGGTTTTGGGCACACATAAAAACTGTTAAAAGAGGATTTACCTTGTTAAAGAAAGAACAGAAGTACCACAAAAACAGAAGACAAGTGAAGAAAAGAATCAGTTGCCTACTCTAAATAGATTAAGTACTTCAATGTTACCAGTAATAGCTGTTCTGTTGATGATATCTGCAGCTATACAATCAGCTTCCAGCTCACAAGTACTGATCCTAGTTATTCTCTCTGGAAGGATATGCTCTTCACGGATGTTACTTAATACTTCTGCAAATAAAAAACACAAGTTCAATGAACTTCATGTACTTTATGGGTTATAACAACTGATTACATATTCTGCTATAGAGACCCTGTATTCATAACATTTTCCTAGCATAGCCAATGTAAAGTTTTCCTAATATAAGTTGAAACTAACTGATGCCAATGAACCTTCAAAACAAATATGTACATTTAAGGGCGTTCAACTATTAAACCATCAGCACTCTTGTAAAATGAATCATGGAAAAGACTAATGTAAATAAAACAAGCTTCTTACACCCAACTAATCATGACAAAAGTCAAAAATAGGAACAAATTTACAAAATGAGCCAAAAGGTATGAAATCTTGATATCTATAACACTGAGTATCCTCGAAAAATGGCAGTTGCAACCTTCAGGTTGATTACAGGACATGATTGTCTGGCAAAACATTTGAACAGAATTGGGATATATTCTTCACCACTCTGTCCTCTATGTGATCTGCAAGAGGAAATGGACCAAGACCACCTTCAAATATGCCCGGCCACTTCTAGTACCCCATCCATCAGTGAAAAATATTGGAGAGCAAGAGGATTAATGACTTCATTGTCAGAAATCCAGCATTAGCTAACAACAACAACAACATAACACTAAATTAGACAGATTAATAACTGGGGCAATTAAAACAAGCCCTATAGAAGTACTGCAGATTGCTACCTCTAACAAACTACTCAACTTTAGAACTTGAAACTCAAGCGATTATACAGCATGACAAATGACAAGATATCCAAATTTCAATAAATGGAATAATAGCTCACATGTTATAAACAATTTAAAAGTACACTCCGGATTCATACAAGAATCAGTAAATTAGAAAAAAAAGTAGACTATTACAATTGAGCATCAGTTAAATCTAAACTATGAAGTCAACAAAAATAAATGTTAGTCCTGTTATAGCCAAAGACCTTACATTAGAAACCTTAAATTTAAATTATCCAACTCACAAATGGACATATATATATACACACACACATGGTTTCCTCTCAGATACCATTGATGGGGGTGAAGCAAGTGTTATGATGCATGCCACTTCTTTTCCTTTTATAGAAACACCACAAATTTTGTTGAAGAAACAGAAGTTGTTTATATAACACTACAAAATAAATTTCCCAGGTTGCATCAATGCAAACTTATTCTTTCAGACTCACAGGCTGCTATACAAGCAATAGTAACACTCCCTAAAATGGAAAAAATTAAAGAAATCCAAAAGATGATCCAACAACTTGATAAACTGGGGAAAAAAAGTTGTATTACAATGGATTCCATCTCTTTGTGGAGTAGATGCTAATGAAAAAGCAGTTTTTTTGGCAAAGAAATGAACTCAAATTAAACAGAAAACTATTACAAAATTTCCTTCTGAATCAAACGTATTATAAAAAGAAAAATACATAAAGACTATATAAATAAAATAACACAAGAAAATAAAAGTTCAAAGTGGTTACAAATTGCACAAAATCCTAAAATAATTCCAAAATCAAAAAGAAAATCAGCTGTTGCCACCTTTCGTCTCGGACATGATAGTCTAAAATAACCATTTCTATAGGATTGGCCTTTCAACCTCACCAAACTGCATATTGTGCGCCAGAGAAAAAATTATGAATATGGAATATCTAGAATCATGTCAAGCTTTGAAGATGTACCCTGACATTGTCACCAAGTACTAGGAGAATGACTTCATTGTCAATTCCTGAGCATTAGTCTCACACATAATACTAAATCCTTAGTTGGAAATTTACCTTTGATAAAAATTTAAAAACCCTTTTGACCACTTGGTAACCAACAATTGATTCTCAGGTGATCAGCCGCGTCAAATTCATAAAATTCAAGCTTTCGACCATTTGATTCTCCATGGTCTTCATCAGGAACAAAGACCATGGAGAATCAAACGGTCGAAAGCTTGAATTTTATAAATTTGACAAAGCTGATCACCCGAGAATCAATTCTTTGTAACATTCACAGCGAAAGTTTTAAGTTTTATATACTTGGCAACCATCTGCCAGGACCGCTGCAAGACTGACTAGCAGTTGCAAAGACTCCCAAAGATGTGCTAGAGAAACACACTGGCAACACATGACACTGACAGAGATTTGCTATACAGTAGACAAAAAGGAGGACACCCTCAGAAAGGTAACCACGTGTAAAATTGCAGTGGCCAATATGCAATAAAGCCAAGATATCTCCTTGCAAAGAGATACACGAAAACAGGTTACCCAGTTTATTGTAATTTCCTTTACTGCTCTAAGCTTATTTCTGCACAGAGCTAACTACTCTTTGCGCCAGAACAACAGCACTGCTCTCTGCACAACAAGCCTAAAGTCTTCTGAAGTAACACAGGATGTTGTAACACTGGGTTCTGTGGTTGCTGCCTTTTTGGCCAAATCTGCCATTCATTTTCTGACAAACCAACATGACACGGAATCCATGCACACAGTGTTAATGCTAGAAGCATGTAAAACATGGAGGGCATTGTGGATGCATTGTAGCTCACGATGGCCCTGAAGTACACTAAGGGAACCACTTAAAACGAGGCAATGATTTACTCAGTGAGATAGAAATTTTCAATGGCACACATAAAATGGCTTAGTATATAAAATACTATTTTGTACTATAAATGGAAGTGCTACTGTGAAAATGAAAGTATGTGGTTAAGTTCGTTAAACATAGGCACATCCAACACCATTAGTGCTCTTAGACCCACCAGTGTAAATCAAACTTTGGTCATTGCAACCTGACAAAAATTTTAAAACACAAGCGTGGATGAATGGTTGGATTTTAATAGATATGGCATTTATTTGAAAATAAGGTTGGTCATGAAACAGCATTTCATATACAATATTTTAAAGGTTGGTACCAGCCAGGTGTTTTCAGGGAGGAGTAAATAACAGATGGCATGCTTTCACTATCCATGCAAGAGAGTTGAAGTCAATGACCAAGGCCCCTCTGTACTACAGAAAGATGTCCACTTACATTAAAAGCAATGATAAATACTCTGGAGTTTATCACTCTATAATCGATTAATATTGCTTTCTATGTATAACCGGCAACCTTTAATATTATGACCGAACCTTTTAATGCAATTCCTTGGCAGAATAGAACACACAGTTAGGAGAGAACTTATAAATTAATTGAAATCTAGGCGGCATGCTAACCAAATTATGCTGCCGCATCCACAAGTAAAACTTCTTTATTTCATTTAATCATAAAAAAATCATATTTCAAAAACGTACTTAAGGCTTAATTATTCTACTGGCGTGCTTGGTATTTTTTAAATAAAAATAACTCTCATACATACTGGAAACACAATGAACTTATTGTATTACAACAGCACATGTTATGTGCGTGGTAATCAAAGAAGAAACTTTATGTACCAATAAAACACATGATTAGGATCTATTAATATATTCATGTATTAATTAGTATATATAATGTAAAGCACATTAATGGCTGCATGTAATTAAAATATTTACATACCTAGATCAATTAGGTTTAAAATTACAAGGACACAAAACCGACAAATGTTGGAAATATACCCTTACTTCAAAAACTTCCATTGACGTGCTTGGTATTTTATAAATACAAATAACTCTCATCCATGCTGGAAATACAACAAGCCTATTGAATTAAAACAGCACATGTTATTTGCATGATACCTAATCCTTATTCTTTGTTTGTCAATTTGTGCATCTATATGCACAACATGCAGACATTTTCACGTTGATATGTTCTGTAGTAGTAGCAGCAGCAATAGTATAACAAAAACAATACCAAACACTACTAGCATGACATACCACGCTAGAATATGACGAATACAACCAATACAAAGAAGTAAAAGCAAGGTGCCATGCCCCCTCTGTACTTCACGCTCGGCTTCACAGCTGCACTCTCTGGGCATCTCTCATTATTTTCTCCTCCCTGAGTATTTTAATACTTTACAAGCTGTTCTGTAGATAACATTACAATTGATAGAGTAGAATACTGAAATAATGCCATTGTTGCAGGAACATACTTTCACCCAGCGTTATAACGATTCACGGTATATCGTGACAAAAACCTATCCCACGGAGGTGATGGGAGACATTCGTGCAATGATAAATTACAGTACATTGTAAAGTATTTAATATATGGTAAAGTACACCACTTTTAAATGCAATTACACACCAGTTATACTATGGTGTATTCCAGTCCTGCAACTGATCTTAATTTATATAGTACAATTTACACTGTACCCATTTAATACTAACCTAATTTTGGATTTTCTTAAAGAAATCAGTAAGCTTTGTTTAGTGGCATAATTCACAACTTTTTTTCTCTCTCCACATATTGTTTGATTGTAGCAAGATGAAGATCCTCCTCCAAACACAGAATCATCTTGTTTATGGTAATTATCACTTTACTAACGTGCAGAGTATTTTCTTCTGTGCATGTCTCATTACTTTGGAAAATTCTTAGCAATGCACTGGTCCAGGCCAATGCTAGGAAAACAGTGGCTGCAGCCCACCTAGGAGCAGTAAAAAGTATATTCCAGTACCACACTTTGAAGAAAATTTTAGACTCAACTTTCAAAAATAAATAAAAAGTATGATATATTTTCAGGGGACATACTTTCCCCCGTGTTAAACCAGAATCTGTGGTATTTAGAACCACGCTATTTCAGGTTTCCACTGTGTATCATTGAGAATCCAAAAGATGGTATGCAAACCATACATGTGAGTGTGTAAGTGTATAACAGAAAATATGTACATAGTTATAATGAAAACTGAGTTGGATTGAAAAACAGAACATCACTTACATGTAATTAGTCTTGACTGCTTTCAAGAGCTTAAATTGCTCCCACCATCAGAGTTAAACAAGGAGTTCTTATTGATCTTGTTTGATGTATGGTTGGTTGAGTTCACATCAAGCGGTGAGCCGATAAACTTCCATAAAGGGAGGTAGAACTGGAACTTAAAAATTCAATGCCACAGCTGGGATTTGAACCACAGACCCTCCGCTTACTAGGTGGGTGCTCTAACCATTAACCTACTGTGACAACCTGCCAGAATGATATTGAATTCTCAAACCAGTTCGTATTTCTCCCGGTAAACCACAAAGGCAGTCTCACATAAGAGACAATTACCCCAATGGTGAGTTACTATTGCAAGTACTTTATGTCCCAGGATTAAATAACCTTCAGATGGTAATTATTATTTATTTATGCCAACAAACTTACTGTTGGTGTCTTTAAACACACAAACCTTGTGTGGGCAATGCTTGAGAGGTAGAATTGAAACTTAAAAATTCAATGCCTCAGTTGGGATTTGGACCACAGACCCTCCATTTACTAGCCTTACCATCTGAAGGTTATTTAATCCCGGGACATAAAGTGCTTGAATAGTAAGTCACCAATGGGGTAATTATCTCTGATGTGACAGTGGCCTTTGTGGTTTACCAGGAGAAATGAAGGGCGTTTTTTCAAAACTCAATAGATGCAAAATTTTACGAAATTGAGTTCTATATAGTATCAGCATAATTTTCACCTTCTGCATCGTTCTGTGAAATCAGATTTTGCAAAATTCTGATTTGTGTCCTGTGTAGAAGGTAGGGAATATCAGCAGTTTTTTCAAAAACTCGATAGATGCAGTTGCTCAGTTAAAGCAAACGTCGATAGATGCAGTTTTATGATTTTATGATCCAGAGTGTAGCAACCTGAGTTCTATGAAACGCATGTTGGCATTGACTGCCATTTCCCTGTTGCGATTCTTGGAATTCTCGATCATTTCTGCAAGCTTTGTACACAGTTGCATCATTAGCAATAACTGCAAACTCAGGTTGAGCACTTGGATTTCACATTCATTTCTGCAATCTCTTTTCTTCCCCCCCCCCCCCCCCCCCCCATTTATATACCTTCTTTAACTGCAGAGATCATATTGGCGGCCTTGCCTATTGGCAATGGTGTTACACCTTTAACAGTGAGTTTTTCGGTCTTTGGGGGTTTTATACGTTGAATTCGCACACACACATTCACACTTTTAATCATACTTCCCGACTCAGGGAAGGATGAGGAATAATCTTGACTGGAGAAAAATTCCTGCCCCCCTCCCGGGAATTAAACCTGAGACCCCTTGCACAGCAGGCAGGTGCTTCTGCAATCTTTGTTGTACTTACATGGCATTTTTTTTCCTTAGTTGAGACACTGCACTGTATGGTCAGATTGTGAAACTGTACCAGTCGTAGAATGCGCTGGAGGTAGGAATTGCAAAAACAAGGAAAGGAAATCAAAATGCAAGTCAAGGAAAGCTCATGCTCCAGCAATTACATGTTCACATGGACTCAAGTGCACTCCATGAAATCCTAAGAGTAAAGGGCATAAGCACTGTGATGCAGCTGATTTGATTTATAATGATACAAGTGGATTTCACCAACACCTTTCCATGCCCAACAAAATAGATCAAGATAAATTCCTTATGAAATATAGGAGTATTACATCTCCTAATCGCAGAGTGGTGAATAAAGAAGCTGCCAATAGAAAGCAGACTGTTAGCATTATATACAGTGTGAGAAGTAATGATGGCCAAGTATTGTCAGTATGCGCTGCAAGCTTCCAAGGAATCACAGGGGTGTCAAAAGGTAAATTATCTCTCCTGGCCAGAAAATTTCACTTATCTGGGAATGTGCCAAAGGAAACCAGAGGAGGTGACAGAACAGTAATATTGCAGAAGGCCATTACTGCTGTAAAGCAAACCATTAATAAGTACAGATGTAGAGAAAGCCACTATGGAAGAGCAAAATCAAGGAGAGGATATTTACCTTCAGAACTTGGTATCAGAAAAATATGGACCAACTTTTGGAAAGAAAGAAGATTAAGAAATCTACCAGTCTGCTCATTGTCAAAATATAAATACATATTTTACAACTTTTTCAATCTTTCATTCCGTACACCACACACTGACACATGCTCAACCTGCAAAATGGGACTGATGAAGACTGATGAAGATTAAGACAGAGGCAGATGTGGAAAAGAAAAACGAACCAAGAACCATGCACGTACAGACTGCACAAGCACTAATAAAGGTAAAAGCTTACTTATTCATATTGTTTGAAATTTCTTTGTGGGTATTCAATATGTTTTTTATATAAATAAAACAAAATATATTGTTATTGTGAATGTAGCAGAACTTAGTTTCTAAGTTTATACCTAATAAAATAATCCTTATAAACATTAAAATGTTGACTATTCGAAATGTTGAGTTCCTCCAGGCTTGTAGACCGTGGTCTAGAAGGCATGGTAGATACCAACGTTTCGCCAAGTACTGCACTTGGCATCATCAGGGTAACACGATCCTCCGTCTGCACTGGTCAGAGTCAGAATGTGGAAGCAGAGAAGTAGTGAAAGTTTTGACCATTAATGTCCGTTATGGTTATTTATATGGGTGGGGGTGGGCAGGGCATTGTTGTGCTGGCTACGGTAGTGATTGGCCAGTTGTAGGTGGGGTTTTATTATAACTGTTGTGTGCATCTGAAAGTTTATTTAAAACCAGTATCCATGGATTAGATAAACTTTCAGATGCACACAACGGTTATAATAAAACCCCACCTACAACTGGCTAATCACTACCGTAGGTGTTACCCTGATGATGCCAAGCACAGTACTTGGCAAAACGTTGGTATCTACCATGCCTTCTAGACCACGGCCTACAAGCCTGGAGGAACTAAACATTTCGAATAGTCAAGACACTGGCTGTGAAAGCCTAAATACATTAAAATGTTGGTTGTATAGTATATTATGTATTATAAAACGGTGAAAATAAATAAAAAATAATAAATACATAAATAAAAAGCAACAAAAACAACAAATGACAAAAATAACAAAACTACATGTGTTAATTTCTCGCTCATGCAGAAAAGTTAATTAGCATCTATCAGTTTTTGAAAAAACTCTGCATTTTCAAACCCCAAATTTGGACTAGTTAAACTATGCTATTTGTTTCTTTTCATATTCAATGAGGCAGTATCAGGAAGGAGAACTGAATGATTAATATAGTTGCTGTGCTAACCAATTAGTATTGCCAATAAATAGAAAAAACCGTTTACCTCAGAAATGCATTTTGTGCATCTATCGAATTTTGAAACAACGCTCCTCAAATATGAACTGGTTTAAGAATTCAATGTCATTCTGGCTGGTTGTCACTGTAGCTAAATGGTTAGAGCACCTGCCTAGTAAGTGGAGGGTCTGTGGTTCAAATCCCAGCTGTGGCATTGAATTTTAAAGTTCCAGTTCTACCTCACAAACATGGCCCACACATGGCTTATGTGTTTAAAAACACCAACTGTAAGTTTGTTGGCATAAATAAATAATAATTTCCATAAATGTTTTATGGAGGCAAATCAAAGTTCATTACGCGGAGCTTGTTTTTATTATATGAAGTTTTTCCAAAGCACCCAACTCTGCAGCGTGCTTTTAAAAGTTTTATGTTCAGCGTAATGTTGTGACGGATGTCCAAAAATGGCGTGCAACTGCAGATTTATCCTTCTACTTATGTTTGATGCATCTCATGTGTTCTTTTAGCTGGGTTTCTAAATTCCTCTTGGTTTTCCCTATGTAAATCTGGTCACAATCTGGACAACTGATTTGATAGATTCCTGCTTTTTTGCTCTGTGGTACTTGGTTCTTTGACTTGTTGCACAGTAATTTCTCTATGCTGATTATTTTGTGGGGCCAAGATAATGTTGTATTTTTTGAAGATGCTGTAGAATTCGTAGTGCTTACTCGGATGGTAACAGAATTTTTTTAAAATCATATTGCCTTTTTGTTGAGAGAGTTTAGTGATCTCCTTTCAAGCGTTTCTGTTTTTTTTTTTTTTTTTTTTTTGAGTTGTGCTTTTTCTTGTCAATGATTAGATTAGATTCACATCACTGTTACTAGCTTATAAAAAGATTTATAAGCTGCCTCACACACTGTAAAAAGGCAAAATTTATTGCACTGCTTGGCTGACACAGCATTATTGCACAATATTTCCACATAAGATAGCTGCTTTCCACATATGTACTTTATTGCATAAAGTCACAACTTGGTTTACATACAAGCAATTAAGACTTAGGCATTTCACTGCACAGTTGTCGCATTAATATTCCAGGTGTTCACTATCAACAAATATTGAAAAATAAGGTGGAGCCATTGCAGCCTACTAGGTTCATGGGAGAGAGTACAGAGTAGGCAGTATATTATAATATATTCCCCATTGTTAATGACATGTTTGGTGACTGTAGAGATCGTGGCCAGTCCATCAATGAATCTGACTGGTTCCAGAACCTAAAGCGCTGAAATTGGTAGACATGACTAAGTAATAAGCGAATGAACCAGCAAAGGCATGTAAACCATTTGGTTAGCACACGACAAGTCAGTAACTTATTCGACAATTGTGTATGCTGTTTGTTTCTATATTTATTCTAAAGAGTGCTTATTTTGCGGAACACCAGTATAGGGAAATACAAAACTTATACAGCAGATTTTAAACTAAGGGTGATTGCATTCACAGAACAGAATGGTAATTGAGCTGCAGAAAAAGAGTTAGCCAATTTACATACTTGTTCAGTAGTCTGATAATACTGACTCCAGTTAAAAAGTAATGTGATTCAACAGTATTGTAAATGGTTAAATAACTAACAGATGAGTATTACTTCAATAAATCCAAAGCCGCATTTTTATTCATCAGAGAGGTATTTGCATTGCAGTGTCAGCATCACCTTTGTTTCCTCTCCTTCCCTTTTCCTTTCTTTTTGTTGACTATGAACAGCATCATATGTCCGCGCTTCTATACACTCAGGCTCGCTTTTACTCTGGTAACTATATACTAGTTGCTGAAAGTTAACACAGCGAGCCTTACATAATTCTTTGCATATGGTCATGTTCCCATAATGGTTGAATCACGCATAAGTGTGACATTATGCGATGAAATACAGCAATAACCAATTTGGAGCTACTGTTGCAATCTGTGGATGATTTGAGCATTTTCCTTATGACTTGACTTTTGTAAAAGCAAAAGCAAAGTGACAGTAATATCCCTATGCTATAGACATTTGCATTAAACAAAAGCCTCCTATATTCACCCTTGAAATTACTTTTGTAATATGTTGTTGTTAGCTAATGCTGAATTTCTGACAATTAAGTCATTAATCCCTTTGCTCTCCAATATTTTTACTGATGGATGGGGTGCTAGAAGTGGCCGGGCATATTTGAAGGTGGTCTTGGTCCATTTCCTCTTGTAGATCACAAAGAGAACAGAGCCTTCGGGTTGATTACATGACATGACAGTCTGGCAAAACATTTAAAGAGAATAATAGTAATATATGTATTTTCAATTACCTGTATGTTGTGAATCTCTCCTATACATCACATGCCCAACCTTGATATAACTCATCCCATACAAATTATAGTCAATCATAAATTGAAGGATGTATGGAATGTGTGCTTCATGTGGCTGATATATTTTATTCAATATTGCACCATTCTGAAATGAGAGTACACAAATATTACAAAAACTTTGCACCCTGAGGCTACAAGCTTATTTCACAGAAACTTCATTTTACACAGTTTTCATTTCTACCATCAGAAATGAAGAGTATCAAAAATAACTTTTTTTACAACTTTCTTTTTACACTTTTGTTTTGTTTTGTCTTGTACTCACTTGAGCATTTAAATTATTCTGTTCATTTTGAAATGTATTCCAGAATAACACATTTCAGCCTATTTTCCACGATTTTGAAGTTTAACTGCAACAGCTGAGTTAACATTTAAAAAAAAAATGATTTTGTTGTTTAACGATGCTGCCAATTACCAGAACCATATCAGTGTTGCTGGTGTGCCAGAATTTTGTCCTGCAGGAGTTTTTATATGCCATAAAATCTACTAACATGGAGCTGTCATTTTTAAGCACACTTAAAAACTATCGGTCTGGGCCATTCTTGAACCTGTGACCTTGGGATCAGTAGGCCAGCGTCTAACCAACTGAGCCACCCAGAGCAACAAGTTAACATTAAGATTTTAAAACCATCATTATTTATTTTGTTTAACACAAATTATGATTTATTAGTCCATGGTATGCCTTGTGGTCTGGCCAACCAATTATACTACTTCCTTTTAGGATACAAAAATCTGGTGTTACATTCACATGCGTTTCTCTAGACACTAATGTTTATTTTCATATAGCTTATGAGATTATTCTTGCAAAATGTTTTGATCTACTTCACATGAATCAAGATAAACATTTGCAGAAATAGTTTAATTACACATTTTGTTAGGTACTGATCTACCACCGAAAAGGATATATATTTATTGCAGTGAAGTATGGTGTACCTCAAGATACTGTCTTGGGTCCTTTACTTATATACATATATAAATATATTCCGCACAACTTGGAAACGGCTCTAGCGATTTCGATCAAATTTTATATTCAGATAGGTTTTTCCTTATTAAGTTTATCTATATAGGTGTAATTCCTGAAAAGACGTGATTCTATTCATAACAGTCACAATTACTCTAAACCTTATTTTGGCAATAATTTCTCTGTTAATAGGTCAATTGCAACAAACAAGCCTGGATATTAAAGGTCTCATCAAGAGCTTTCAGAAAACCTAAAGAAAGTTAACTTAGCTATCTTAGTCTAAGTGTAACAGTCACAATTAATCAAAACCTTATTTTGGCCATAATTCCGCTGTTAATGGGCCAATTTCAACAAACAAGTCAGGATATTAAAGGTCTTGTCACGGAAACACTCCAACAATAGGATAAAAATTTATATTTAGATAACATTTTGCTTTTCAAGTTTATCTACATAAATCTCTTTTCAAAAAAAAAAAAAAAAAAAATGATTAAAGGAAAAGAAAAGTCGAGCGAAGCTCGGTCGCCCAGGTGCCTTATAATTTATATAAACAATATATTGGTGTCATCAGATACTATTATTTGTATCAAACATCCTGCATATGGCATTCAGAGGCTCCCGGACTGTAGTGAACTACATGCATGCAGTATTACCTAGTCAGACATAGCTTCTTGCTTAGTAATTGCTACATTAACACTGGGATATTAGTAGTTTATTACAAGTTTGAAACTCACAAGGGCTAATCAACAATGACAGACTGATTTTTTTTCACAGATGTTTATTACACCATTTCAAAGTTTACATGAACTTTTTCAAAGTAGTCCCCTCCTACTTCAATGCACTTTTTATGGCATCTCTGGCAGTTCTTGAACACATGCTGCAGACCATTCTTTGTCAGGTCCTTGAGAATTATTTCACTTTTCTTGAACACTGCTTCAGAGTTTTCAAATTAATGCCCCTAAGCATTGCCTTTAGTGATGGGAATTAAAAAAAAATATCACAGGGTGCAAGCTCGGGGCTATAAGATGGATGTGATACACTGGCAATGTTGAATCGAGCCAGAAACTGCGTGACTTAATTTCAGACGTGAGGCTGTGCATTGTCATGATGATGCCACCCAGTCCGAGAAAGCTCTGGTCGTTTCTTTGCAATGTGTTTCCTCAGTGTAACCAATACTGATGTGCAGTGTGCTGCTGTAACAGTAGTGTGAGGGGAAACTGCATGCTAGTAAATCATTCCATTACAGTCAAAAAATATGATCATCACTTTCCCTGCAGATGGAACAATTTTTATCTTTTTTGGTGTTGGAGAACATGGTGATTTGCACACTGTACTGACTTGTTTTCCTTCCAGGTCATAATGATGCAAACATGACTCATCACCAATGATAACAGATTTCAAAAATGCATCCTCTACATGAGCAAAGACATGTAGCATCTCATGGCTTGTCTCCATCCAAACAGCCTTGCATCACCTCCATTGTCTGGTATGTGAAATGCAAGTAGGGTCTACAAAATGGAGCATTACTATCAATCCGGAGTGCTGCTGTCTACAGACATTATACATAAAAGCCCGCTCTTTTCAAACATTTATGTCACAGATAGGCAACCATCACGGAAGCTACAGGAAAAAAATTAGTCTGTCTTTGTTGATCAGCCCTCATGTATCACATATAAACAAAATGATTGTCCAAGCATGTACGAAAAAGAGCATAATTTTAGCTTCAGCAGTCTATATGCAACTACATTTTATGTGTATTTTGTGTATATGAGCTTGACCAACCTGTCACAAGGGATGCAATCAGTGGTGGTGACAATAACATTGATGAGGACATCCGCTGGAGTGACAAATGACCATCACTCTGGCATGATCATAATTCTGTTATTTATTTAGTCTTAATGAATAGCCAAAGTTTACTTAGATTTTAATCTACAGTTCCGCTTACTAGCTATCAGTAACATGCACAGTGAACGCTATTCTTCCACTGTGCTGCAAGCTAATATTCTGTCATTCACAAGCATAAGATATGGCTGTGTTGTAGAGCGCTATCAGCTACTGCCGTATGCAGAAAATGTGACACAGATAATGTGCACGATACTACAACAATACACGCTGCACTAATGAACTTTTAAATCAAAATATAGAAAATACTGTAACTACTTTTAAACACTTCTTTGAATCTCATTGCAGTGTGTCTGGAATGTGTTTACAATACAATAAAATTACTAAAATAAGTATATTTCAGGAACCAATTCCAATTTAAAAATGTAATAGAGAAAAATCATGAATATTAGTCTTTCATGAAAACCTGTAAACTTACACTTATAAGACAGTATAAAAACTCTGATGTGTTGCACTCACATAATTTTCTCTACCCTTGTACTAACCATTCTTACAAACTCTTATTCCTATATCTTCTTCATGTTAAGATTAACATTTGTAGAAATTATCTTATTGCTTGAGAGGTAGAACTGGAACTTGAAAATTCAATGCCACAACAGGGATTTGAACCACAGACCTTCCTTACCGGGCGGCTGCTCTAACCACTGAGCTATTGTGACAAACTGCCAGAATGGCATTAAATTCTCAAACCAGTTCGTATTTCTCCTGGTAAACCACAAAGGCAGTCTCACATCAGAGACAAATTACTCCAATGGTGAGTAAGTACTTTATCTCCCAAGATTAAATAACCTTCAGATGGTAATTATTATTTATTTATGCCAACAAACTTACTGTTGGTGTTTATAAACACCTCTCAAACTTTGCCCACACACGGCTTGCGTGTTTAAAAACACCAACAGTAAGTTTGTTGGCATAAATAAATATCTTATTGCTATTTCCTTGTAGGTGCAAGGGGAATGTTAGAATATAGTAGGCTTTGTGCGATAGTCAAATCTTTTAAAGCTTTGAGATCCCGTTCTCTTTGCACGCTTAAATTATAAAAAATGAACAATGATGTTCCATTGCATGAAAGTTAGTTTTCCGAAACTAACACACAAAACTATGAATATCTCCGAAATGGTTGACTCTACAAAAAATTTATTGAGACATAAATTCTGTATTTTAGCAAGATTTACATTTCTTGTGCTGTTGTAGAGCAGGAGGATTAATGACTGCATTGTCAGAAATCCAGCATTAGCTAACAACAACATTTCTTGTGCAGTAAAATTTTGTCTATCTCTTACGGTTTACGAGTTATTCAAAACTCATCCAGACTAAACAGGACTACATTGGCTATAGCCAGAAAATTCAAAATATACATTTCATTTGTCTTAAAAATATCTCAAACATATGGCATTTTAATCAAAATTGTTAGAGCCATTTTCAAGAAAATTAAAATTTTCGAAAACTTTTCCATGTAAAGGGTAGTTTAGGGTGGGGCTATCTTCTTCAAAATCTTTGTGTCGCATCCTTAAAAGACATTAAACTTAAATACTAACTTTGGTTTTTAACCGACTTTTTGCTTTTTCATTAGGCTGTCCACAGACACAGACTGACACACACGCGGAACTTTTTCCAAAAATGCTTTTTTTGGATTCAGGGGCCCTCGAAACATATTTCTGGTGAAATCTCGACATCAAATTTTTGGGTGGAATACAATACTTCCTCTACTTACCAGTAGAGAAAGTAAAAAGATGTAAACAGTTATTTAACTGCAGTTGATTAACTACGTAACAATTTAGTAACTCTATTTTTAGAGTTCCTAAAAAGTTCAGTTCAAGCATTCAACTGCTTTAAATATTATAATACAGTAAACTCTCAGTTTAGCGAACCTAAAGGGGCCAGGAGCTGTCCAGAAAATTGAAAGTCCGTAAGATTGCAATATGAATGAAAATGAAGCAAACACAATTGAAACTCTAAAGTAAGAACAAATTACAAACTAAAAACTTAACTTATCTTAGTAAGATTCACATGACTTTCTCTACTCTTGTACTAACCATTCTTACAAGCTCTTATTCCTGTATCTTCTTTGTGTTAGTTAAGGTAAACATTTGCACAAATTATCTTATTACTAGATACAATATTAACAGGGCTTGTGGGCTGTGGTCTATTGGGTTCCTTCTTCTTCCCAAACATTTCGTCTGCGACTACGGCAGACATCTTCAGTGGCGGCGAGGTCGAAGTTTCCTAGTGGAGATTTCAGCACCGACTGCGCTGGTCACCACCAGAGGTGCGGTATTTATGTCGGCGGCCGGAAGGGAGGTACGCTGTGATTGGTCCGGGTGGCCAGTGGGCTGGACTTGTACCAGCGGAGTACTACAAGGAGCTGGCGTCTGATTGGCTGGAGAGGGGTTCTGGATTTTTGTTTTTGTTAACGCTGTTTGCCATATTCTGTTGAGTTTAAGTCCTTCCTCTTTGAGATTGATATTATTTTTGTGCTTTTGTATTTCAATGGCTTCACGGAATAAGCGAGAATAGTAGTGGGATGCCAGAATATCTGTGTTACCATATTGGATGATGTGTTCCCCTTCTTCGAGTATGGCATGTTTCGCAATTGCTGATTTTTCTGTTTGACCCATGCGACAATTTCCTCTGTGTTCTTCAATGCAGGTTTTTATACTACGTTGTGTGGTTCCGATGTATACCTTGCCACACGAACAAGGTATTCTATATACACCTGTGGTGGATAGAGGATCCCTGGGGTCTTTGGCGGAACGGAGTATGTTAAATCTGTTTAGTGGGCTTGTAGACGGTGTCAATGTTGTGGCGTTTAAGTAGTTTGCCTATGCGGTCTGTGACTGATCTGATGTACGGTAAAAAAGCTTTGCCCTCCCTATTGTTTGTGGCTGTTTCTGTGATGTTGAGACCTTTACTAGGGCGTAATGCTCTCTTAATTTCTCGTTTTGCGTAGCCATTAGAGTGGAGCACTGACTCTAAGTGTTGAAATTCCTGGTGTAGAACTTGTGGTTCGCAAATGCGTGTAGCTCGGTCTGCCAGAGTTTTAATCATAGCACGCTTTTGTTTCGGATGGTGGTTGTAGTTCTTGTGAAGGTAGCGGTCTGTATGGGTCGGCTTACGGTACACCTTGTGGCCTAGTGTGCCATCCTGTTTCCTGTTTACCATGACATCCAAAAAGGGCAATTTGCCGTCTTGTTCCTTCTCCATGGTGAATTGAATTTGTTTATTGATGCTGTTGAGGTGATCCAGAAATTCTGTCAGGGCTGATTCTCCCTGACTCCAAATGACGAATGTGTCGTCCACGTAACGCCACCAGCAGGAAGGTTTAAGCGGTGCTGAATCCAAGGCAGTAGCTTCGAAAAATTCCATGTAAAAATTCGCAATAACCAGACTGAGAGGACTTCCCATTGCTACACCGTCTGTCTGTTCATAGTATTCGTGGTTCCACTGGAAATACGTAGTCGTGAGGACGTGGTGGAAGAGCGTCGTAATGTCTTCTGGAAAAATCTCCTTAAGCTGTGTTATGGCTTCATTGACTGGAACCATGGTGAACAGAGATGTTATGTCAAAACTGACAAGTAAGTCGTTGGGTTGTAAGCTGATGGTCTTGAGTTTCTGAATGAAATGGACGGAGTCTTTTATGTATGTGTCAGTGTTGCCGATGTGAGGTTGCAGCATCTTTGCGAGGTATTTCGCAACTGTGTACGTAGGTGAGCCAATGGCGCTTACAATCGGCCTTAGGGGTGTGCCAGGCTTGTGAATCTTCGGAAGTCCATAAAGTCTGGGAGGTAAAGCTTCACTCCTCTTTAGTTTCAGCTGATCACTGGGTGGAATGGACGAAGACTCCTCTATAGGTAGTATATGAGGTGTGATGGCGTAGTTCCCACCTTTTGAGAGGACGGAAGTTTCTGCGGGTGACAGTTGATGGTCTGACAAATTGACGACCATTCGGCTTGTCTGTGCGAAGGCTGAAACTTCGTTGTTGTTGTTCGAAGTGTGCTGATACTGCTTTTCTGCGCTAGAGTTCAGGCAGTCTTCATATTTCTTTTTGTCTCCTAAAGAGGAGTGAAGCTTTACCTCCCAGACTTTATGGACTTCCGAAGATTCACAAGCGTGGCACACCCCTAAGGCCGATTGTAAGCGCCATTGGCTCACCTACGTACACAGTTGCGAAATACCTCGCAAAGATGCTGCAACCTCACATCGGCAACACTGACACATACATAAAAGACTCCGTCCATTTCATTCAGAAACTCAAGACCATCAGCTTACAACCCAACGACTTACTTGTCAGTTTTGACATAACATCTCTGTTCACCATGGTTCCAGTCAATGAAGCCATAACACAGCTTAAGGAGATTTTTCCAGAAGACATTACGACGCTCTTCCACCACGTTCTCACGACTACGTA
Source organism: Tenodera sinensis (assembly GCA_030765045.1). Classification (NCBI taxonomy): domain Eukaryota; kingdom Metazoa; phylum Arthropoda; class Insecta; order Mantodea; family Mantidae; genus Tenodera; species Tenodera sinensis. The sequence goes on from CM060970.1 coordinate 21,727,678, forward strand.
TTTCCAGTGGAACCACGAATACTATGAACAGACAGACGGTGTAGCAATGGGAAGTCCTCTCAGTCCGGTTATTGCGAATTTTTACATGGAATTTTTCGAAGCTACTGCCTTGGATTCAGCACCGCTTAAACCTTCCTGCTGGTGGCGTTACGTGGACGACACATTCGTCATCTGGAGTCATGGAGAATCAGCCCTGACAGAATTTCTGGATCACCTCAACAGCATCAATAAACAAATTCAATTCACCATGGAGAAGGAACAAGACGGCAAATTGCCCTTTTTGGATGTCATGGTAAACAGGAAACAGGATGGCACACTAGGCCACAAGGTGTACCGTAAGCCGACCCATACAGACCGCTACCTTCACAAGAACTATAACCACCATCCGAAACAAAAGCGTGCTATGATTAAAACTCTGGCAGACCGAGCTACACGCATTTGCAAACCACAAGTTCTACACCAGGAATTTCAACACTTAGAGTCAGCGCTCCACTCTAATGGCTACGCAAAACGAGAAATTAAGAGAGCATTATGCCCTAGTAAAGGTCCCAACATCACAGAAACAGCCACAAACAATAGGAAGGGCAAAGCTTTTTTACCGTACATCAGATCAGTCACAGACCGCATAGGCAAACTACTTAAACGCCACAACATTGACACCGTCTACAAGCCCACTAAACATATTTGTAACATACTCCGTTCCGCCAAAGACCCCAGGGATCCTCTATCCACCACAGGTGTATATAGAATACCTTGTTCGTGTGGCAAGGTATACATCGGAACCACACAACGTAGTATAAAAACCCGCATTGAAGAACACAGAAGAAATTGTCGCATGGGTCAAACAGAAAAATCAGCAATTGCGAAACATGCCATACTCGAAGAAGGGGAACACATCATCCAATATGGTAACACAGATATTCTGGCATCTACATCCCACTACTATTCTCGCTTATTCCGTGAAGCCATTGAAATACACAAGCACAAAAATAATATCAATCGCAAAGAGGAAGGACTTAAACTCAACAGAATATGGCAAACAGCGTTAACAAAAACAAAAATCCAGAACCCCTCTCCAGCCAATCAGACGCCAGCTCCTTGTAGTACTCCGCTGGTACAAGTCCAGCCCACTGGCCACCCGGACCAATCACAGCGTACCTCCCCTCCGGCCGCCGACATAAATACCGCACCTCTGGTGGTGACCAGCGCAGTCGGTGCTGAAATCTCCACTAGGAAACTTCGACCTCGCCGCCACTGAAGATATCTGCCGTAGTCCCAGACGAAACGTTTGGGAAGAAGAAGGAACCCAATAGACCACGGCCCACAAGCCCGGTTAATATTGTATCTAGTATTGACACCGGCCGTGAAAGCCTTAGAACTTTGATAAATTATCTTATTGCTTATTTCGTTGTAGGTGCAAGGGGAATGTTAGAATACAGTAGGCTTTGTGCGATAGTCAAATCTTTTAAAGCTTTGAGATTCTGTTGTCTTTGCACACTTAACATATAAAATAATGAATAACAATGATTCATTGCACGAAAGTTACAAGTTTTCCGAAACTGACACACAAAACTATGAATATCTCCGAAATGGTTGACTCTACAAAAAATTTATTCAGACATAAATTGTGTATTTTAGCAAGATCTACATTTCTTGTATAGTATGATTTGGTCTATCTCTTAACGGTTTACCAGTTATGCAAAAGTCGTCCAGAGTAAATATGACTACAGGGGTTATGGCCACAAAATCCAAAATATACATTTCATTTGTCATAAAAATATCTCAAACATATGACATCTTAATCAAAATCATTAGAGCCATTTTCAAGAAAATCAAAATGTTCTAAAAATGTTCCATGTAAAGGGTAGTTTAGGGTGGGGCTATTTTCTTCAAAATCTTTGTGTCGCATCCTTGAAAGACATTAAACTTAAATACCAACTTTGGTTTTTAATCTACTTTTCATTTTTGAGTTATGCTGTCCACAGACACACAGACAGACAGACAGACAGACAGACACACACATTGACCTTTTTCTGAAAATGCCTTTTTTGGGTTTAGGGGGTCTCAAAACATATATTTCTGGTGAAAATCGACATTGAATTTTTGGGTGGAATACAATACTTTCCCTACTTACCAGTAGAGAAAGTAAAAAGGATCAAAAAGAAGATAATTAGTATAGTTTAGTTATAGCCCTACTACCATATTCCTAAAATGTTAATGAAAATTCTGAAAATAATGAAGACCTGACCGAAGTAAGAAACACGAAGGTGAAAGAAAAACAACTTTTGCAGGACAATTTAAAATATATCAAAACATGGCAGCTATCCCAAAAAATTGTGAATGGATTGTCACACAACAGAAAATATGTATTTAACTCCCAAAATTAAATATTAACAGCATAGGAGACTTTTTTATTTTTGTTTGGAAGGTTTCATACTGTGCAAAACTCACGAGACATTGAACACATACATGTTCAATGTCATAATTCTCCTTAAATAAACAAACAAATGCACAACGGATTTGCAGCAGATATATCATGGACTGAAAACAACTAAAATATATTTTATTAGCTAATTTATTATTTAAAGTTTGATAATTTTCTAATCCTATAATGTCAAGATTTAGAGTCTTGAACGATAATGTATGTAAGTGCAAAGAGTTTTTCGATGCCTAGAATTAGTTTAAATGAATTTAAAACCTTTACTTATGTCTTAATACTTCACATTAAAAGCATATTTCTACTTAGAAATGTTTTAAGATTGTTACCTGTAGCAGTTCAACTGCCCTCTTCACTACTAATGGATTATAAAAATATATTTTGAAGTACTGATGGTTTTTTACATGAAATCCATAAAATGGCCTGAAAAGAAGAAAGTTTAAACTTCAATTACTTACACCCACATCTAAAGGATCAGTTACAAAATGAACGAAAAAATAATTGTATAGTACAGCAGGTGCCAATAATTGATTCTTCGTGTATCAGCCACGTCAAATTTATAAAACTTAAGCTTTCGACCATTTGATTCTCCATAGTCTTCATCAGGAAGACCTGATCACCTGAGAATCAATTATCAGTAACATTTGCTGCGAAAGTTTTAAATCTTATATTATAGTACAGTACCAATCACATAAAAAATTGCACATAAACATTACTTAAGTATAGAAGCTTGCTTTGTGCTATCTTAATGCTCCTGTTATAATCTTCGCAAAACTTATAGGCATATGGAGGTGGGGCGTACCTCGGACTCCAGCAAATCCTACGCTTGCCCCTCCTACCAGCGTTGCCGAATGTGGTGCATGCATCTCACACACTGTTATGTACAGAACCTCTGCCGGTACACGCACTACGCTTAGCAACATCGCTCTGCTTGAGCATTGGCCAGCGTTCACATGCCTTTAACTTTTGCAAGCGGTATAACATTGGTTAACATTAACATGATCATAAACTTAAATATGAAGTAAATATTAAAAATAGAAGCACTAGTAACAGTGATGTATTCTTCATGTTTGAGCCCAATTTTTTGAGTCACTTTATTTTCACTCACCTTTACTTTAAAATGTTGAAAAAACTGGAAAGTATTTAAGATCATTTGATCTCATCCTCAGCCATTGGGTGAGGTCAACTTCTTCTCTGCTGCTATGCTCCTGTTGCATCTGATATTAGGAGTGCAAAGTTTTAACACTTCGTTCAATGCCAAGATTTCAAAATGCATTAGCCTATTACTGTTTTTGATAATGTATATTTCTTCCCAAATATTCAATTCTATTAATGAAGTGATTTTAACAATTTTATGTTATGGCCAATGTTGCAGCTTTCTATCCAACAATGGCGTGACACAGCAGACTTTTCTGTTTGTTTCAGTTTTATGTTTCTCTGGTATTCCTTTAGCCTGATTTCCATATTTCTTTTCATTTTTCCTATGTAACCGTTTTTACAGCTCTCACAGTTGACCTAGTAAATTCCAGATTTTAAAGTTCTGGGGATTGTATTTTTAAGCAGCTTGTTTAGCAGGTTCTTCAGACAGGTAGCAGCAGAGAGGTGGAGGGGGACAAAGTTGGCTATAGACACCCAACGGCTGAGTATGAGTCTTCATAGCGACAACTGAACGATGCTATCCTTCAAACAACTGCACCAGGCCATAAGCTGAACTTTAATGGGTAACACATTGCCATCTTACACTGCACTCTAGCACGTGGTTTAGTGTTCATGTGTATTCCCTTTACTTTTGCATTTACTGTTTGTTGTTGAGAGGTGTGTGCTTAGTTTATGATTCTAGCACTAACCATATCAGACTTCTTAAATGCTAAATTCATGAGAGATCTTGGCTATTCCGTGTGCTGCTAAACACGTGACACATGCTCTAACACAACATGAACAGAGCTCTCCTACCTCTCTGCTTTGAGTGAACAGTCAAGAGTCGGTTGTTTAACTGGAACTGTAGATAACCGCTATGCATTCCCTTTCCTCCATATTATGTTCATTGCCTATGCTTCCATGACATTTCATAATAATGCATTATCCATTACTCCTGCAATTGTATTTTAGTCATTCCTCTCTTATGGCATCTTGAAATTACACCCATTAGTAATCTCTCCTCTTGATTCAGGTAACTCAGAAATTATTTCGTAAGATGGAAAGGTAACAATCACATCTGACTGGGACAAAAATTTATTACCACTGTGCAATGTGCACCCAAGACAATTTGCAAACTGAAAACCACCTTAAGTCCCTTGTCCATCTAACATTATCATGATGTGTATACTGTTTGAAAAAGTTAATTTATGGTGTCTTTCCATTTTAAAATATGCTAATTTTTAAAATTATGTTCTGAAAAAATTTAGGCATCTTGTATTCGGCTAAATAAAGTAATTAATAAATTTGATTTATCTCACGAGACTAAATTGTAACTTAGTCAATCTCTTGAATATTAAACAATGGGGGTATGAAGAGCTCTAAACCCACACAAGACAATGACCTACCTGGACTTCCGACTATCAATAGTTCGCAGCCTAATTGAACAATACCACGTTTGGGGATTGAAAATCCAAAACCCCTACACCCCTCAGACTTCAAGGAAAACATTACCCTAAAAGGATACCACCAACAGCAAAGAAGTCCCGCCCATTTCGAAAGTGTTTCGTGTGCCGCAAGAAGGGAATTCGCGAATGTGGAGATGTACCTACCCTTGTGTGTTTATCCCTGTTTTGAGGTAAATCACTGCAGAACGAACATATTAAGGTAAGCCAATAAAGTATATAGACCTTACTAAAATGTTTCATAAAGGGAAAATTAAAATAAGTTGATTTAGATAAGGGATAAATAAGGGTTAAATGCACAAACGCACAGGACGTGTATACACGCCCATATCGCTCATCCGTCATTTTAAATGGACGTGATTTCACGTCCATATCGCTGAAGAGGTTGAATATCCCGACCTTACAATTTCTACCATAGAAATGTGGCAGATTTTGTATGCCCATGTCATGTAAACTCATTGCCATGCTATTGAGGAAGCACTGGACCTTTCACCTCATCATCACTGAACTCTTCCTGTCAACTTGGGAAACAAGTGATAGTCACTGGGTGCTAAGTCCAGACTATAGGGTAGATGGCGATGATCTCCGATCCAAATTGTTGTAGAAGATACATGGTTTGATGGACAGTGTGCATTGTCATGGAGAAGGTTACGCTCTTGCTCAACATTCCTATTCTTTGGTTCTGAATTGCCAGTTTGAGTTCTTTTTTAGTCTCTCAATACCTGTTGCCATTTATTGTTGGTTTAGTAGCCATGAAGTTGACTAACAATATCCCTCTTCAATCCCAAAACATGGCCGTCATGAATTTACCAACAGACTGTTGCAATTATTTTATTTATGCCAACAAACTTATTGTTGGTGAGAGGTAGAACTGGAACTTAAAAATTCAATGCCACAGCTGGGATTTAAACCATAGACCTTCCGCTTACCAGGTGGGTGCTCTAACCATTGAGCTACTGTGACAGCCTGCCAGAATGGCATTGAATTCTCAAACCAGTTTGTATTTCTCCTGGTAAACCACAAAGGCATTCTCACATCAGAGACAATTACCCCAATAATAATTACTGTTGGTGTTTTTTAAACACATAAGCAGTGTGTGGGCAATGTTTGAGAGGTAGAAGAGGTAGAACTGGAAATTAAAAATTCAATGCCACAGCTGGGATTTGAACCAGACACTCCGCTTACTAGGCAGATGCTCTAACCATTAAGCCACTGTGACAACCTGCCAGAATGACATTGAATTCTCAAACCAGTTTGTATTTCTCCTGGTAAACAAACAGTAAGTTTGTTGGCATAAATAAAATGATAATTACCATCTGTAGGTTATTTAATCCCGGGACACAAAGCACTTGCAATAGTAAGTCACCATTGGGGTAAATGTCTCCGATGTGAGACTGCTTTTGTGGTTTACCGGGAGAAATACAAACTGGTTTGAGAGTTCAATGTCATTCTGGCAGGTTGTCACAGTAGCTTAATGGATAGAGCACCCGCTTAGTAAGCAGAGGGTCAGTGGTTCAAACCCCAGCTATGGCATTGACTTTTAAATTTCCAGTTTCGCCTCTCAGACTGTTGCTATTTTGGATTTTGGGTGAATCAGAATGCTGCCACTCACGTGATTCTTGTTTGGTCTCTACACCACTTGCACATATTTTTTGACATCCTTACACTTCCATCAGGTGTCGAATTTTAATTGGTATAACACCTTTTGCATTAAAAAGTTGAATAACTGCCTGAACTTTGCACCTGGTGGCAGCAGCAAACAGGAGCTCCATTACAACCGACTGCCAAGCAGCGCCAGAACTTTGGAGACCTTACTTTTCAGATTATTCTCTTATATACAGCCAATCAATGATAATGGATTGCCCTAACACACACAAATCATATGTAAGCAAACTCTGAAAGGTAGAATCAGAACAGCAGCTCAGTGGTTAAGAGCAAAAAATGCATGGTTTAAATCCTAGCTATCGCATTGAATTTTTCACCTCTGATTCTACCTTTCAAAGAAAGATCTTTCTTAAAAACACTGAGTCATTTAATTGACAGCTACACGCATAAGAAATAGACATTGGTTCATTCAATTATACTCACCTCCCAGAAACAAGCATCACTTTATACACATGCTGTGTTGATGAGTTGGCATTGCCAAAAGAAATGTTTAAGGCTTTATCCAGACTGGATGCTATCTGATACATAAGCCTTGCATGTGACCCTGAGCCTTCATAGGGGATGTATATGTACGGAAAAACACCATGAACATGCAAGCAGGTTTTCTCACCTGGATAAAACAAAGTTTTGTGTTAAACAAGTGCATCATGTGTGTAAAAATGTGATGTTACATTCATACCACTTTCTCTACTCTTCTACAAACTTTCTTATACATAGAACAGTATATACAGATTATCAGACAAAGTGACCATTCCCTTATCGGCACCTTTCTTGGATGAACTACATATGACAAACAAAGGCAACAAATAACATTCTTTAGTGTTAGTCTAGTCATGGTCCAATTTACTACAGACAGTTTTCATTTGTTGCAACTTTATAACTTCTATACGACACTACTCTGTGTCGTAGGACATTTTTGGAACATTTTCCTTATGTTGATCTGCCTAACAGAAGCACAGTTCATAAAATAGTCAAATTCAAAAGTACGAGATCAGTGTTAAACCGGAAAAAAATTCTAAAATCGCTGACATATTTGGTGAAGGTGATCAGCAGGGACAGGAATTATATGCTCTTACTATCCCCTTAATATGCATGCATTTATGCAGTGAAAACTTACAAAATATGCACATAAATATGCCCATATAAAATATTCAAACATCATTAAGACCAAAATAAATCAACATTTAACTCAATTTTTAAGAAATCTGAAAATTAAAATGCTGCACAAACCAAACGAACGATTTAACTTGGCAAAATTTATCATTTATATTAAAGTGTCAGAATATATTTTCCTTATATAAGAAAAAATAATAACAGTATGAATACTCATATTTAGTTCTCCTCTGTCTCAACTTCTTTTTTCTTCCAGTTTACAATCAAATGTTTTACATTCTCCATTGCTACCCACCTCCTGCTGCTCCTTAAGTTATCCTTATAGCGGGAAAAACTTCTCTCCTCCTCACAGTATGATGGAGGTATATATACAAAACCTGCTATTTGATTAACTCTGAGTGGCTTCTCACTAGACTGTTGGGAATGTTTCCCTGTTAAGATTTCTTCAATCTCCCATATTTGCTTGTATTCTGGGTTTTTGAAACAATACTACATGCTTTTTCCTTCACTACATTGCCAATGGTTCCAGGTACTGAATTCAATTTAGAGATTATGGTTGTGAATGCACTGAGCAATTAGGACAACTTAGTGTTGTTGGTTTCCAAACAAGTTATGGCCGATGGAAGATGAGAGAAATGTGCAGATATACAGGAAAGGTTACTTACTACTTCTGGGTTCTTAACTATATCTTGGGCAATTTTAATTGATTCAGAATTTTTGGGATCAAATGTATTCACTACATTCCTGTTTTCCAATGTTCGGTGTAATAGGGAACTGCACATAACCATGTTCCCTAACACATTGTAACAGGTTCTGGTGGAAGTGAGACATTCGGTGCAGTTGCTTTGAAAGCTTGTTTTTTATATGGTACTTTAACAAGTACTTTCTTTATAGAACATACCAGCTTAACTACAAGGGGGAAATTTGCACAAATTGTTCCCGCAACCCGAGGTAAACCATGTGCAAAAGTCAAATGTATATTTGAAAATATAACTTTCACAGTAATGCCAGCTTTTATCATGAAACTTGCAGGATCCGTTACACAGAATAAAACACACTCGCACTGAATACCATCAGGCCATAGAAAGTTCAACGAATCAATAAAATATTTGGATAAGGCGGAGCTATTTGTAGCAGCAAGTTGTTCTATCGCAAGGAGAAATGGAGTGGTTGGTTCGTTTTTATGGAGAGATCCAACAATAAAATTTGCAATAAACCGACCTTCACTGTCCTGTATTTCGTCGACTGACACCCACACAAAATTATCTCCAAAGTTCTCTAATATTTTTAATGTGAGATTGTTTTGTTTAATTGGTCAATAAGTGAGAGATCTGGTTGGTATTTAAGTTTACTGCCTTTCAGGGATGCAACACGAAGATTTTCAAGAACCTTACGATTTTTACTAACCTTACTACCCAAAAATAGACTGATATGGAATATTAGTTGGAGTAGAAAAGGATATTAAATCCTCCTTCGAGATTGTTAAAGAAATGGACAATGCAGATAAATCTGAATTAATAAAGCTAAATTTTTGGGATAACAAAACACATCTACATTTATACAATATTTACAATCATAATCAGGGATTTCAATGCCCATTCCAAAAGATGGGGTTATGAAAAAGTGAATTCTACAGGGAAGTAGTAGAAGAATTTTTGAATACCACAACCTTTGAACTGATTTATAATAAAGAAGATCCCACAACCTTCATACATTACTCTGGAGCAGGCAGCAACCCAGACCTCTTGTTAGCTACAGCAGATATTGTTTCAAAAATTAAAAAACAAGTTATAGAAGACCCAAGTTCTGGTCACAGAGCAGTAATTGCCGATATCAAACTAGATAGTACAAATCTCAGTCAACATCACACAAATCTTTATTGGAACTTCAAAAACGCAGATTGGTATAAACATAAAACTGAACCTGGAAAATAAATTTAAAGAACAAACTCACAGCTGCATGACCAACCACAGCATATGAACAAAAGTTTCTGTAAAGCCATCCTAGAAACGCAAAAAGACATATTCCTCATGGAAGAATAAAAAATTTCAAGCTCTTTTAGAACCCCCAGTAAGAAGAACTGAAAAAGCAAAGGAATATAGCTAGAAATACAGCTGAACAAACAACAAACATATTGGATACACAAATATGGCCAAAGAGGTGCACTTCACTAAAAAAAAGAAATTAATACACCTAAAAAGAATCACTTTAATTTCTTAGAAAAAAATGGATAATAGAACAGATGGTAAAAAAGCCCATAAGTTCATAAAAAATGTCATGGATAGGAAAGAAAAAAAATAGCATACCTTCATGCACAACAATAGAATATTAACAAATGATGCAGTCATAGCTAAAACCTTCAATAAACATTATGCTAATTCACATAAAGTGACAAGAAATAATACAAAGGAACGTACACAATTTAAGAAAGATTTGAAACAAAAAAGCGAATATGATCCTAACACTCAACACTATCTTTTTTTCAAAATTTTAATATGCAAGAACTGAACATTGCAATTAATAATCTAAAAAACAAAAAGTCTCCTGGACCAGATCACATACATCCAGATAAAACTCTACAATCTATCCTGGAACACCACTGCACCTGCCAAATGGCAAAAAGCAATACTTGTCCCACTCTTGAAGAAAGATAAAACAGCATCACAAATAAAAAATTATAGACCAAAAGCTCTTACTAGCATAATAGCAAAAGTCATGGAAAAAATGGTGTCAAACAGGTTAAATTGGTTTCTAGAATCACAAAATTTAATTTCCTCATGTCAAGACGGATTCAGAGAGCTGAACTCCACAAATGAACAAGTCTCACTTCTCAGTCAAGAAATCAAAAATTCCTTCAATAGAAAAGAAGATAACATATCAGTTTTTATTGATTTCCAAAGTACATATGATTCTATATGCAGAACAAAAGTACTTAAGATCTGCCACACAAAATACAAGAGCCAGGCATGAAGTGATTGCTTATGACTTAGTAATGTGGACTTCAAAACTATAAAACAAAAGTACAGAACTAGAGAAAACCATGCAACAATCCCTAACCAACCTGCAAAAGTGGACCAAAGAAAATTTAATGACTCTCAATGCAACAAAATCAAACTACCAAATCTTTTCACTAAGGAAAAAGCCATTAAAAAAAATCTAATGTGTTGCACTCACGTGACTTTCTCTACTCTTGTACTAACCATTCTTACAAACACTTATTCCTATATCTTCTTCATGTTAGTTGAGATAAATATTTATACAAATTATCTTATTGCTTATTTCCTTGTATGTGCAAGGGCAACATTGGAATACAGTAGGCTTTGTGTGATAGTCAAATATTTTAAAGCTTCGAGATCCCGTTCTCTTTGCACACTTAACATTTAAAAAATGAACAAAGATGTTCCATTGCACAAAAGTTCTGTTTTCCGAAACTGACACACAAAACAAGGAATATCTCCAAAATGGTTCACTCTACAAAAAAATTTATTGAGACATAAATTGTGTATTTTAGCAAGATCTACATTTCTTGTATAGTAAAATTTTGTGTCTTACGATTTACGAGATCTTTTAGAGTCATCCACAGTAAACAGGACTACATAGGCTATAGCCAGAAAATTCAAAATATACATTTCATTTGTCATAAAAATATCTCAAACATAGGGCATTTTAATCAAAATCGTTAGCCATTTTCAAGAAAATCAAAATTTTCGAAAAATGTTCCACATAAAGGGTAGTTTAGGATGGGGCTATTTTCTTCAAAATCTTTGTGTCGCATCCTTGAAAGACATTAAACTTAAATACCAACTTTGGTTTTTAACTAATTTTCGTTTTTTAGTTATGCTGTCCACAGACTAACAGACACAGACTGACACATACACACGCGCAGACCTTTTTCCAAAAATGCTTTTTTTTTTTTTTTTTTTTTTTTTTTGGGTTCAGGGGGCCTCAAAACATATATTTCCAGTGAAATCTCCTCATCGAATTTCTGGTGGAATACAATACTTCCTCTACTTACCAGTGGAGAAAGTAATAAAAGTAAATGTTAAGGATCAACAATTACCAGAAACAAAGTATTTGGGACTCATTGATATCAAACTTATATGGACCAAAAAAAATAGAAAATGTAATACAAAGAGCAGAAAGTCTCCTTTCACTTAAAACAATTAACAGGAATGAAGTGGGGATGTTCCAGAGCATCTCTTAACACAACATACATTGTATATATAAAGCCATTATTTACTTACTTTACTTACATTATTTACTTACAAAAAAAAAAGGAAGAAGAAGAAATCGAATCTTTTAAAACCAAAGTCTGGACTAATTGCAGGTGATATCAAAACCACACCAACACCAGCTATGGAAATACTAACCAACCAATACCCCATTGAATATGAAGTAGAAAAATCTGATGTGTTGCACTCATATGACTTTCTCTACTCTTGTACTAAACATTCTTACAAACTCTTGTTCCTATATCTTCTTGTTAGTTGAGATAAACATTTGCAGAAATTATCTTATTGCTTGTTTCCTTGTAAGTACAAGGGGAATATTAGAATACAGTAGGCTTTGTGTGATAGATCGTTTAAAGCTTTGAGATTCCGTTCTCTTTGCACACTTAACATATAAAAAAAAGAAACAACGATGTTCCATTTCACGAAAGTTTTAAGTTTTCCGAAACTCACACACATAACACAGAATATCTCCGAAATGGTTCACCCTACAAGAAAATTTATTGAGATATAAACTGTGTACTTTAGCAAGATCTACATTTTTTGTATAGTATGATTTGGTCTATCTCTAACGGTTTACCAGTTATGCAAGTCGTCCAGGGTAAATACGACTACAAGGGCTATAGCCAGAAAATTCAAGATACACATTTCATTTGTCATGAAAATATCTGAAATATATGACATTTTAATAAAAATCGTTAGTCATTTTCAAGAAAATCAAAATTTTCAAAAAATTATCCATATAAAGGGTAGTATAAGGTGGGGCTATTTTCTTCAAAATCTTCGTGTCCCATCCTTGAAAGACATTAAACTTAAATATCAACTTTGGTTTTTAACCAACTTTTCGTTTTTGAGTTATGCTGTCCACAGACACACACACACACGGACCTTTTTCTAAAAATGCTTTCTTTTTTTGGATTCAGGGGGTCTCAAAATATATATATATATTTCCAGTGAAATCTCAACATCGAATTTTTGGGTGGAATACAATACTTCGGCTCTTGTTTAGATTAGGTTACTTGCCACTTGCCGGCCAGATTCTAAGTCCGAAGTTACTTACTGCGCATGCGCCGACAGTGGTTTCAGAATCGCCACTAGGTTTCGCTGCATGAGCTAGCTGTCGCTAGCAGACGATTTTCACATCTGCCAACATTGCCTTTTACACTACACTACTTTTGGTTGCCAACACATTAAACACAAATGCACTCGCGTCGTTGCTGCCACAGACATACCGCTAGCGCGACTCCATACTATTATTGTGGAAATTATTGTGTACATTATTATTTTGCTCATTGTGTACATTATTTTGCTCACACTTATATTCTGCATTTAGAAACCAATCCGTTTATTTTTTTATTTATCCTTAAAAAAGCAGTAACATATATCGCTAGTGCGACTCCATACTATTGTTGTGGAAATTATTGTGTACATTATCGTTATTGCCTTGTTACTGGGTCCACAAAATGCTGGCACGTTCTTTTTTTATTTATTTATTTTATATTATATTATTTTTTTATATTATTTATTATTATTACATTTATATTATATATATTATTATATTTCTATTATGTTTATTATTTATCGTTCTTTTTTTGTTTATTTATTTTATATTATTATTATTTAATGTTAATGTTATTATATTTATATTATATATATTATATTTATTATTATATTATTATTATTATTATTATTATTATTATTATTATTATTATTATATTTATATTATTTTTATTATTTATCGTTCTTTTTTATTTATCTATTTTATTTTCTATATTATTATTTAACATTATTATATTATATATTATTTATATATATTACATTTATTATATTTAATAGTATTATATTTATATTATTTTTATTAATTATAGTTTTTTTATTTATTTTTTTTATTTTTATTTTCGAGTGCAGAAAAAATCCATTTACGGAGCCCCATGTGCTGGGATGGCACAGAGGGGGGACTGTAGGCTTCGCCCGAGGGCACTACCCACTAAAAAAACTCCACTGGAAGCATAGGATATAGGCAGAAAGGAAAAGGTGAAAGAGGGTGCCAGGACGCAATACTATTTTAATGAAGCGATTCATTGCACTCTCACAACTTGCTTCTAACAAGGTCACTAGCATACTGCCGGGTCCCGCTAAAACATTCAAACTTATTATTGGCAACAAACACCTGGGGAAATTGTGCTGTTGGCAGCACTGAATTAACACAGCAACTTTCGTGACCATTCATACACACTGCCGAGTTGGACTTAGCCGAAATTCTGACCAAGTGCTTGCATCATCTAATCTAAACAATATCCCAATACTTCCCCTACTTACCAGTAGAGAAAGTAAAAAGCAGCTCTTATTCAACACGAAAAGTTGATCAGACTCCCATTCAATACATGGAACAAGAGAAATTTTACACATACACTAAAGACTCACGAGAGTATTCATTCCAAAATTCAAGACATCAAGAAGAATGTAGACCTTCCTAATTCAAAGGTAAACTTCATACATAAAGTCAATCTGACACAAGCGTTAGACATCACATATTATTTACACCTAACCGAAGAAGTTAAGAAAAGTGATACTCCAACTAGTGTTCTAAAATTATTGGCATAAGAGACAATCCATACAAGATTTCCGGAACATGAATGGCTCCATATTTATGCTGATGATTCACTGATATCAAACCAAGATGGAGCATGGGCTGGAGTCACTTGTCACCTCTTTTCCTATTGCAAATCTTTAAGTTATGGAACTACAAACTTTGATGGAGAAATTGAAGCAATTCGAATGGACCTACAAAATCTTTTGTATAGAATTTCACATTTTTATCAAGCAGTTATTCTTTCAGATTCCAGAGCAGCAATTATAGCAATTACCTCTTAAGTTATCACCAAAAAACCAAACAATTATAGAATGTTGGAAAATCCTTGCCCAGCTAACATCACTTCATAAACACCTAGTCTTCCAATGGACACCAGTTCACTGTGAACTGAGTGGTAATGACAAAGCTGATTTTTTTGCAAAAAAGGATACCAGCAGTGTACAGAAATCTATAGTTAATCAACCATTTTATGCAGCTAAAAGATTAGTCAACTCTGAATTAAAAAAAAAATATTGCAAAATATTACTGTGAAAAATCCAAATATAAAAGATGGGAACTACAACTAAACATTCAAACAGTAATTCCGGATATTGTTTAGAAAAGCTTACGCAAGCACTTGGTCAGAATTTCGGCAAAGTCCCACTCGGCAGTGTGTAGTTGCCAAAGTTGCTGTGTTAATGCAGCGCTGCCAACAGCAGAATGTCCCTAGGAGTTTGTTGCCAATAGTAAGTTTGAATGTTTTTGCGGAAGTCGGCAGTATGCTGCTGACCTTCTTAGAAGCAACTAGTGCAACGGATCGCTTTATCAGTATATAAGATTTGGCGCCTCTGTGCTTTAATGAGGAGTCATGCATGCAGTTCCTGTACGACGAGGGCCTGCTGAGGACTCATATGCTATGCAGGGAATGTGATGTGCCCTAGGACGAAGCCTACAGTCCCCCATCTGTGCCATCCCAGCACATGGGGCTCCGTAAATGGATTTTTTCTCCACTCGAAAATTAAAAAATAAATAAATAAAAATAAATAAAAAAGAACGACAATTAATAAAAATAATATAAATATAATAATATAATGCTATTAAATATAATATTATATATATAAATAATATATGTTCTATAATATTAAATAATAATAATAATAATAATAATAATAATAATAATAATAATAATAATAATAATAATAATAATAATACAATAAAATAATATAATATGTTGTTTTCTAGTGCCTTGCATCTGGCAATGAAGCCATTAGCATTATATTATAATATAATATAAAATAAATAAAAAATAATGATAAATAATAAAAATAATATAAAGATGATATATATAATATAAATCTAATAACATTAAAAATAATAATATAAAATGAAATAAATAAACAAAAAAGAACGATAAATAGTAAACATAATATATAATAAATATAACATTAAATAATAAAATAATAATAATAATAATAATAATAATAATAATAATAATAATAATAATAATAATAATAATAATAATAAATATAAGTATAATATATAGTATTATATATAAATAATACATAATATAAATGTAATAATCATCATCATACGCGATAGCGGTATGTCTGTGGCGGCAACGACGCGAGTGAGTGCATTTGTGTTTAATGTGTTGGCAACGAAAACTAGTGTAGTGTAAAAAGCAATGTTGGCAGATGTGAAAATCGTCTGCTAGTCATGCAGTGAAATCTAGTGGGCTATTGTGAAACTACTGTCGGCGCATTCGCAGTAAGTAAGTTCGGACTTAGAATCTGGCTGGCAAGTGGAAAGTGAGCTGTTCTAAACTTGAGCCACAATTCCTGAGTATCCTTGAAAAACAGCAGTTGCAAGCTTCAGGTTGATTAAGGGACATGATTTGGAACTGAAAAATTCTACCTCTCAAAGCATTGCCCACACACAGCTTGTGTATTTAAAAACACTAACAGTAAGTTTGTTAGCATAAATAAATAATAGATACTACTATTCTTTTATATGGACACACTTGTTAAATTTTAATACAAAGCATTTTAATATCAATGCATATCATTCCATTTCCATTTTAGTTGTTATTCATTTTATGTGCTTTATCTGTATTTATAAAATTAGCTCTCGACTACTGTCTGACCACAAGAAGAATGCAAGTGGGGTCTGAGGTATGGGTGGGGGCTTGAACTGTTAATCTGCTCACTTAATCGATTTGCTACAAAATGTGCGTATATGAATTGCGCATGCTACCAGTTCTATGACTGACACAAAATTTAATGGCAGATGGAGGAGCTGGTCAACACAAAATCCAATCTTAGGCTTACATTGCCTTGCAGTGTTGTATAGTTAAACGCACTGTGAAATCACACTGCAAAGCTAGTGATATAAATATACTTTGCATCCTCAAAATTAATTTGTGCAACAGGAAAGAGAATAGTAGTGGTTAACTAACAAATGCCAATAAATTTTGCATCTGCCATAATATTTGTACAGCTACTCAAAACCAAAAAGAATGGCCACACACTTGAAAGGCAGAAAGAAGTCTCACTTTGGAACAAGTCCTCTACAGATGATAATAGATTTCAGAGGATGACTGAAAGCACATCTTTCAAATAAGATACAGGGCTCCTACAGCAATCTCATGTATAGTAGGCCTGTGGCTAAAGATGATGCTAAAAGGATGTTATGGCACAGAGCATGCACGTTCAAATCCCACATCTCTATAATATATGTATTTAGGCTTTCACGGCCGGTGTCTTGACTATTCAAAATGTTCAGTTTAGGCTTTCACGGCCGGTGTCTTGACTATTCAAAATGTTCAGTTCTTCCGGGCTTGTAGGCCATGGTCTAGAAAGCATGGTAGGTACCAACGAAAGTACTTGGCAAAACGTTGGTATCTACCATGCCTTCTAGACCACGGCCTACAAGCCCGGAAGCACAAAACATTTCAAATAGTCCACATCTCTATGCTTACACTTTAATCCCACATTTTCTGTTTTTGTTTTTCTGATAAATATAATTCAGCAAGTGTGTATTTTAAGTATTATTAAACTAAATAAGAAAATAATGAAGCTATTAACAGTGAAGCAACAAGAATCTAAAGTCAAAACAAATTAGAAACTAAAAGCTTCACTTATCTTAGTAATATTGCAAGTTCTTTGGTGCTATTATAGAACAAGTTTTGAATTGACTCCAACTCATTCTCAAAGCTATACAAACAAATTAGTTGCCATAGCTACTGATGCTCATTTTAATCACCAATCTCTGAAAACAAAAACCTATAAATACAGTCTATTGGAGGGATTTCAAAATTCATAACATGGTTTCTGATAACATGATGACTGAATTCCTTTCCCGGAATCTACCTGATGCTAGTTAGTATGCTATTGTGTTGCACTGCAAATCAGTGAGTCATTTACATCACATACCTGTTACAACAGTTCACCTGTTTCACATGCGGCACTGTTTAGTTCATGAAAAGTGTTAGTACTAGTGACACTTGCAAACACAAAATTCACTGATAATTATTACATATAGGTGTGTGCATATATCAGGGTTAATTATTTTTGTCAACTGAAAATAATTAAGTCCAAAAGATAAACCAAAGCTTTCTGGAAAAATGAACAAAAGTATTTTTGAGAGAAGTACTCCAATAACATCAAATTGCAGATGTGGCTCTTTTATTTAATATGCTGTTAGTAGCGGTTAGCGCGCTCGCCTACCACCTAGGCGGCCCGGGTTCGATCCCAGGGACCCGCATGTGGTATTCGTGGTGGACGAAGCGGTGTCAGGGCGGGTTTTCTCCGGGTGCTCCGGTTTCCCCTGCCATCTCATTCCACCGGTGCTCCATCTTCATGTATCATCAGTGTCACCGCCTGCGGTGCCGTAGTAGTAAAAGCGGGCGTTAAACACTACAACAACATGCTGTTAGTAACATAGCTTCACATTCATTTGGTCTAGCTCTTGTATTTTGGTTACAGTCAAACGAGCAATAACTTAAGTTTACCGAACGACTATCTTGTAATATTGCACTGTGCAGACAATTACTGCTTATTTTATAATAAACACTGAAGCAAGTATAAAATAAAATATAACAATAAGTGTGTGCACAGTCATCGTTAATTCCTACAAGCCTGCATGGCAGTTATTCAGGTTCTCACTCTGCATTCAGCCACCACGTGGAAAGCAGAGCTGAAAGTGACAACACAGTTGTCTCTGTTATTTGAAACATCAATCAACAAATAAGGATGCACACATAAACATTGATGAAGGTAGAAAATGCTTACATATTGCATTCCTACAGTTCACTTTCTTCTAGTGATCAGACAGTACAGTTTTAGGCTCTTCTTCAGAAAGAGTCCTGTAGCACTTGCCGGCCAAATTTTAAGTCTGAAGCTACTTACTGTGCATGCGTTGACAGTGGTTAGCAGAACCGCCACTAGGTTGCGCTGCATGCACTAGCTGTCACTAGCAGATGATTTTCACATTTACCAATGTTGCTTTTTCAACCACAATAGTTTTTTTGTAGCCAACACACTAAACACTCGCGGGCACGTCGGCTAATCTACACCGCCAGCGCGACTCCACACAATTCTTGTGTACATTATACTATCGTTTTGTTGTGTACATTATCGTTACTGCCTTGTTACTGGGTCCACAAAATGCTGGCTCTTTTTTTTTTTTTTTTTTTCGAATGGAGAAAAAATCCATTTACAGAGCCCCATGCGATGGGATAGCACAAAGGGTGGACTGTAGGCTTTGCCTTAGGGCACTACCCACTAAAAAAAACTCCATCGGAAGCGCTGAATTAACACTAATTAATTTTTGTTATGGGGTGTAGCACAGCACCAACACTTCAGGTTCTTAGCAGGCCCTCGTCGTAGAGGAATTGTATATATTCTTCCGCATTGTAACACAAAGGCACTAAATCTACTATGCTAATGAAACGATTCATTGCACCCTAACAAGTTCACTAGCATACTGCCGGATCCCGCTAAAGCATTCAAATTTAAGATTGGCAACAAATTAATAGAGAAATAGTGCTGTTGGCAGCGCTGAATTAACACTGCAACTTCGGCAACTTTTGTAAGACTTTGTTCACACTGCCGAGTGGGACTTAGACGAAATTCTCACGGGACTCTTTCTGAAGAATATCCCAGTTTTATGCTTCATGTTTGCTTCCCTGTTCCAATCAAGAAGTAGGGTTTTACCTAACAGCTTCCTAGGATATATTATAACTATGCAACTGGTGGAATTTTAAAGTGGAAGAAAAATATATCATCTCCAACTTCAAGGTTACGGACTTTATTTTAGGTGTAATTTTCTAAATAATTTTGCCAATCCTGTTTACACAGTAATGAAGACAAATCTTTGGGTTACCAAACTAGCTATTCAACCAACATACTTTTGAGATTCCTTATTAGAAAGGGTAAAGTAAGTCAATTAAGAATGTAAATACATACCAGATATTGTTGCACCAAATATTTGAATTACAGGAACTTGTTTAACTTCTGTGCCACGAAATTCTGAATATTGCACATCTAGTCCAGCAACTGGTGAACTCATATAATGATTTGTACAAACAATTCGCACAGACAGCATGGTTTATATTGATATAACAGATTGGTTCATTCTGAAACAAGAAATAATGCATCAGCACTTCTAACAATATAACATACATCTCAAACAAGAGAATTACTAATGCAAAGAAGAACATCACAGTTGCATAATAAAATTATTTTAACTTTTTCAAAGATTATTGGGTTTAAAAGATCCAGTTAATTTTTGCATTCAGCAATAACTTGTTACTAAAGCCTGTATTTAAAGGTTTCAACAGTACTTCAATTTACAAGCAAATCACCAATTTGCCCCACCCTTATACAATCTCTGTTTGGTATTCCTGTAGAATGGCAGCCTAGTTCCTTTTATTATCCTATATAACAACAGCCTGCAAAATACATTACTCTGATGCACAGATTCTTAACTCTTCAAAGAAGAATAAAACAATTCCCGCTGACATCACTAAAATCCTCAATCACTTCAACACTGTTATGGATAGGGTAATATTGCTACTAACACAAATAATGTATGCCCCATCCTAAATTGATCAGAAGCAGGATTGGCATCTTTTCTTAAATGAGTGCTACATGAAGAAATAATTAAAATGTAAAAGAAACTGCTTCTTGGTCAGTCCTGATGAAATACCACATCATAAAGGATAACAGAAGCTAAGCAAGGCTGCAGTTATACAGAAAACCCTTCGAGTTTACTTTTATATAAAACATGCATGTCATGACCACTGCAAATCCTTTATACATGTATTGAAGCCTGTATATAGTCTTAACATTTTGAGCAACCACTAGATAACAATGTATCACTTTTAACAGTGATCTTCAAAAATCATGCTGATCATGCAATTTTAAGAGATTCTACTTGAAAATATTCCTATTCTCCTTTTAATATGATACCAACAACCTTTTAACATGATATTAATTTGCACCATGATACTAAGCTAGGCCAAATCAAAGATGCTCGTTAGCTACGCATACTGATGAGAAGAAATTTCGGCACAAAATTCATAATAATGTTCTCAATGACCGTTGATTCGTTTAATAAAACACGTTACAAATGTAACAAACCAAGTTTTCCTCTATTTTTAGTATATTAATGCCCTTTTAAAGTAAGAAACCATCCAATCCAATCTCCGTGTCGGTTTATCGAGACGAAGATGAATATTTAAATGATTCTCAAATCCAAACAGTTGCGACATATTTTTTTCTCCTCAAATTATCACAGAATCTTAAGAAGGTGACTTACCCCAACTAAGGTAAGAACTTGGCCCTCCAGAATGCTAGGCAGAGAACTACCTATTACACCAGGTCAGGTTGTTCATTCCAATATTTAAACTTAATAGTTTTAGAACTATTAAATATTAACAGACTAAGCTGCCAATTTTACAAAATGAGTTGAACGTCCACCGTTTCTCTGCATTAAAATCTCCTGCTGTTTAACTCGCCAAGGAGCAAGTGCTAATGTTCCGACAAGTTGCGTTTTTAATATTTCCGTCAATCATGTTTACAAGCTGATTGCATTTGCACTCGTAATAGATTTTGTATTAAGCAATCCGAGAGGCCGGATCTAACGCACATTAATTGAAAGCAACATATTTAATGGGTTTGTTTGTCAATCATAAAATGCAATTTCTAACGAATTTTGATATCAGCTACAACTATAAACGCCATGCTGACGGTCAAATTTCATGTTCGCAAACCAGGATTATTCGTTCCCGCCATAGAAACATTTCGACCCTTTTGTTTGACTTTTTCTTTATGAATATAATGCCCTTCACTCTTAAAAATTCGCACCAGACAAAAAGGTCTTCATGACATGCTGTAGAAAGCAAGTGGGTTGGCAAATGAATCAGATAGGCGATGCATCATTCCTGTAAATAATTACACTGTACACACACACACACACTTTATTTCGCTTACGCAAAGTCAAGTGTAGGTACCGTCGCGCATTTAAAAAAATCAAAATCAAACCGAAGATCTGTAAGATATGGTAAATACATATATCTCCAAATCATCATAACAAACTAATCAATGTTTCACAGTTCACACACATTCCCTGGTAACCCCTCTACACAGAATTTATTTGATCTTGCATTAATCACCTCTGTTTTGGTTACGTTTAGAAGGCTCGAGTATAATCTATGGCTCATATAGATGTCAGCACATCCTGCGAAAGCAGCTGCTGAGCCACAGAAAATGGACAAATGAACAGATGTTTAAAATGACAATCGCTGCTTCATAGGTGCTGCTGCCTACAATAACTAATCGTATTCGTTTCGTTTCCCTAAAAGTAAAGTAAATGAAGCACGGATGGCGTCTGACACGAGAGAAATAGGCTGTTTTCACCTAGTGCAACCAGAATTATTAGATGAATGCGCTTTGAAGCAAATATTGGAGCTAGTAAGTGTATATCATTTCAGAACAGTATTCAAATAATGGGGTTTACTCGTACTTAGCGGCATGCAGTGTTCTCATTTGCACAGAATGTGTGTAAAGCAGATTATTATTGTCATTACCTTACTTTGTCTTATACACGTGACAGTATCTAACTGTTGAAGCAATTGGTATTGCCATTATTACGTATCATAGCTGCACAGCAACTCCATGTTTAATTCTTGTGTACTCTGGTCCCTGAGAAGCCAGCATACCACCAACCAGAGATTCTCTAATGGTAGATTATTTAAATATTTTTAATTCTTAGCATTTTAAATTATACACATAACCCTTAATTTGGGGAATAACCAAATAGCATTTCTCAGATTTATGTAGGACTGCTTAGTGATTCCTAGTGCTGAAAAGAATGTTGAAATTGGGACTCCAGTGGGTTATATATTTTCCAGTGTTTGTCCTTTGCCCGAGTAAGCCTTACCTCTCAGGGCATATACTTTCAGCAGCGCTTTAAATAAAAAGAATGTTACTTGAAGTCCTAGCACTTCAAGTGCGGTACAGAAATATTTTCCTCCCAACATCTTCAGTGATTACATAGCTCACAGCTTTTAAAGCAGAAGATGCACTTTGTTATATAGTTTTTCTAGAATCAAATTCTAGAAAATCTAGAAATATTTAACCCTCAAGCCTATTACCCTCATACAATATAACATGTAGAAGCAAAAACCCATGTGCTTGTGTATCATGTATTCTTCTCCATTTTTTTAGATATGGAAGGGGTGGATAGCAGATACAGTACCGTTGCCCATTTCTCTTCCATTGCCCCTTCATCTCTGACTTCCCTAAATCTTATGGCAATGATAGGTATTTCAAATTGTGAATTTTTGCTCAGAGTGTAATTATATTTACAGAGATGCATAAAACTACCAAACCTTGGCTGCATGAAAAAGGAGAAATTGGTGGAAATATTTCATCGGGTAGCTGTTCCTCTTCCACAGAGAAAGTACAAGGACAACCGCAGAGGAAAGTTGTTGACAAGAATGAGAAGAAAACAAGAAAACTCCAGACGAAGGGTGCAACCTGAAGAGAAAGGGTAATTCAGTAGCTCAAAAGTCTCTTAAAAGTTAATAAAACTTACCAGGTGTAATAGGAATCTCTTATAGTTTGTGCTAATATCAGTGAGTTTGAATCTTTTCTCCCCCTTTACTAATCAGTGTCTGAAAAATGTTGTTTCCTCACTTGTCATAAATGGCTGTGAAAAGAGTATGCATTTTTTAACTTGGGTAAAGTTGTCTTTGAGCAAACTTTACAAAATTTACATATTTAATTTATGCTGCAATATTTGAAAGGCAGAATCAGAAATGAAAAATTCAGTACCACAGCTGGAATTTGAACCACAGACCGTCTGCTTCATGTGCAGCTGCTCTAACCACTGAGCTGCTGTGACAACTTGCCAGTGTGACATTGAATTCTCCAACCGATTCACGTTTCCTGGTAGACCACAAAGAGAATCTCACATCAGAGAAGAATACCCCGCAGCCGTGCAAGAAGTGAAAGGTCTGTGGTTCAAATCCCAGCTGTGGCAATGAATTTTTCAGTTCCGATTCTACCTCTGCAACATTGCCCACACACGGCTCGTGTGTCTAAAAAGCACCAGCAGTAAGTTTGTTGTCATAAATAAATAATAATTATGTTACAATGTTAACGCTCAGAAGTCATCTCTAATTAATTATCATTATGAAACAAACATTGATGCAAACGTTCCTCTCCGTCGAAGACATCGCCTTTAAGACCAATCAGATCTCGTGTTTGGTATCCGGACTAGCTCTAGCAATAGGTCCTAGTCTGCAGGGTATGCGTGAGTTATGGTAGGAATGGAACCAAACGAAGAATTAACCAACATATCACTTTATTTGTAAATTTCCACATTTGTAGAGAACTGCCGACGATATTTAAATAGAATGTAACTTTGTAACTTCAACTACAACGTTATAACACTAACTTTGTCACCCTTTAGCAACCGCCGAATTGTGTATACGCGCTAGCTTACGTACAATTCAGAAATTGCACGTGTACTCTCGGCTCGATTCAAGATGAGTGTGTGTTGCGTTGTATTTGTTTTTGCATGAGCAACACGAAGGAAGCGATTTCCATTGGCTTACTTTAGAGCACGTCATGGTAAGATAGGAATCAGCCCGCAGAATCACTATGGCTTCGTACAAACAACAATTGTAACCTTATCACTCATTTAAATCTACCTAGGCTTCCATTCTTGAGACTTTAATCTACTCAGCTTTATTACATCTTCCCCTTAACTATTGACTAGAATCTCCTTTTGTTTCTTTCTATTATCAAATATATATATTGACATAATTTCGGTTTCAACATTCAGTCAGAAAATGTGTCAAATCACAAGCTTATACTTAAGTAGTTTTTGAAATATTTATTAGCTTAGAAAAACTGATGAAAAAAGTAATGGTTTAACCTAAAATGTTACAGGTTTGAATTTTTCAGCAACTTACGCATTACAATATTTGGTCTTGAATCAGTTAAAGACAATGTGGCGGCTGTAAACTATTTTGCTTTTTGTTTGGTTTTGCAGTGACAACGTGACATATGGTTTTAGTGGTTCTCCGCCTTCCATTTCATCACGTACCAGTATCTCTCAGCACAGGGATCGATTAAAACCTCCACCAGATGCAATAAATTTTGAAAGAAAGACCATCAAGCTGAACTCCAGCTCATCAAAATCTAATGATCTGGATAAAATTTCCATAAAAAGAACGAAAACATCTGACAGCTCAAGTAGCAATGGGGATGTATTGGATAAAATAGTTATAAAGGACAGGCGTAAAGAAAAGGAGAAAGAAGAAAAAGTGAAGAATGTTGATAGTACTGAGTCACACAAAGAAGAATCCAAGAAAGTGGTAGATGAGTCTAATTCCAGTTGTAGTGATAAAAAGGAGGTTGTAGTTAGGAAAATCAAGCTCAAGAGGTCTCACAGTACAACTCCTTCTGAGGTATATAGTTAATAACCACATTAACATCATCACTAATTTAAAAGAATCTGGAATATGAATATTAAAAATAGAAGCACTATTGACAGTGAAGTATTCTTCAATTTGAGGTTATTTTGTAAATAAGTGACTCAAAATAACCTCAAATCTGGAATATGTTTAAAATATTTCCTTCAATCTCAGTTATGATTACTTAAGGCTGGTTCACAACCACATGACAACACTGACCACAACGAGAATGGAAAGCAAAGCAGCACTCAATATTTTGGTTCACAACAGCCCGGTAATGAGAATGGCTGGATATGCTGTCAACTAGCTTATTGATAGAAAGTGGTGGTTGATATTGCACATTGGTAATTCATTTGTTTCCAACTGACCAATGATATTTTTTCTAGCTTGTGACTAGAGTGAGCTCTAGTGGCTGTTTCATAACATGGCCACCTTGAATAATTTCTGCAGCGAAAAGTCTAATATACACAATATGAATCTAACAAGGCATACCTGGTAACAGGGACAGAAAGTTAAAACTTGGCCAAGTTTTCTTTCCCCATTCCCAGAGCCCAGGAAAGCTTCCTGTCAGTTGTGAACACTCCCATTTGAATATATGTATTTCAGCTTTCTCATTCTAGTTATCGATATCATCTTCAGTGGTTGTGAACCAGCCTTTATTGTCCATCTCACACACTCTGCCTTATATGGATGTGCAGTGGTACCTCCGTTGCCATCTTTTATCGGTCTAACTGGCACTCATTTGCAGACGATTAAGGACAGCACACAACCCTGGATGACATCCTGCAAGGATTCCAGATGGGTGGAAGTTACTTTAACTCGCTTGAGGATAGGTCACAGACGAGCCACGCATTACCTCCTTTTGTGAGGGGCTCTGGGGCCTGGATAGGCAACATGGGGCATTCAACTTTCTGTAGCCCATGTCCTTATAGATTGTCCACAATATGCTCATGAGTGCCAGTCCATTGGCCTGGGATATACAATTGCCTCAATTTTGGGCATTGACTCAGTGGTTGTCTGTAAGGCACTGCTAAGGCATTGCCCAAATTGGGTTTGCTAAGCAAGTGTAACTTGTTTTTTAGTTGTTTAAGCATTTTAATTTCATAAGATTTCATTTCTAGTATTTTAATCCTGTTTTTGTTTTATCTTTTAATGTCTTAACTGTTTAGTATTTGAATGTTATATTTTAGTTTTCACCTTTTACCCATTTTAGTGTATGGGTGTTACAGGTTTTAAAGTTAGCACACTCATTTGCTATTTGGTGTTTTTACCTGTTTACGCTTTTAGTTGTCTGTTTTAGCCTTCACCTTTTAGCCAGCTAACTGTGAGTGTTGTAGTTTTTAAATTTTGACTTCAATTCCAAATGACCTCGCTGTCATTGGGCCCTTAAACTCCACTCACTCACTTCTCCATATCTTTCTGTAGATCAAAGTTGGGTAAACTGTCTAAAATAATTCTGTAGGTTTAGGGTTAACTTTTAATAACTTTGCTTCCTCCCCAAGACATGTTTTGTGTTAATTATTGAAAATCTGAGTGTACTTTGAGATAAGCTTAACTTTGTCATCCCAGCAGTTATTTATTTTCAATTGTAATCATCATAAACATTTACATTCCTTGCTACTCCATTGGTTTACCGCTTAGTCATGTCTTCTAATTCCAATGCTTTAGGTATACCATGTCGCCAGTTGACAAACTGATAGCATCGACAATGAAGAAATATTACAATAAGCTGTATGCTCAGTGTTCTTTCCCATGAATCTAACAGGTTGCACGGCAGCACATTATTTTTTCAATATTTCTTGATAGTGAACACCTGAAATATAATGCAACAGTTATGCTGTGAAATGCTTATTTCCTGATTGATTGTTCACAAAGCAAAATTTGATGAGTATGCAATGAAGTACAGTATTTAATGTATCAACTCCTTTATGCCTTTTGGAGTAAAGTTTTTTCCAGAGCTTCTAGGATGTGGTCAACAAGTAGGAATAGCAAGGAGCAATTCCTGCTCATTAACCATGGCCTACAAGCCCACAAGAAACTTTACTCCAAATGGATACCACCCGTGAAAGCTTAAGCACATTTATACATTTCTTTTCAAGAGTTGGGGTCTGACATAAGCACTGGAATTGGAAAAGCAATGAGGGCAGTACGCCCATTGATATGATAGCAGCTACCGTGTTGCCAGCATTACCAACACCACATGTCATTCATTGCTTGTATTCTCTCATCTTGTTACACTCTTGGTTTCAGTTTACAGTTACTGTGTGGCTTTGCCATGTGACCATTCACATGTAATAGAGGTTGCTTGCTCTCTCATTTTCAGTTCCTATATGCATTATTAATTGTGTAATGTTTTAAGCCAGGAAATGGTTGATGTTAATACTCCATTTTTGTAAACAAATGAAACAATATGGTAGCATGTAGATAAGTATACCTCTAATTGATTTGATATCTGTATATTTCACTTGCCCATTAAATTGTTTACCTTATCATTTAACCTGTGATTAAATGTGAAGTATAATTTCAATTTCCTAAGGCTATTTTTCATAGCTTAATCTGAGCCTATCTCGGATTTGATATCACATGTAAGAGGGGTTCAAGTGCTGTGAGACTATTCTTTCTCCCTTATTTCTTGTTAGCATCCCATAAACCTATAGCCATTGAATTATTGTTTTCATAACTATGATTAAAAAATTACTTGTGGTCATGTCTTTTTGTGGTGTGTTTCATAATTATCACATCCTGATGAATGTATATATCAGAAGAGCAAACATTGTATACATTGACAACATTACACTGTAGTTCAGAATTTGGCCACTAATATGTTGGACTCCTTCTCTTGAAAATAAAGAGTGGCACCATCACAAGCAAGGGCAGTACCCCCCCAGTCAGTTGTAGCATCCTAAAATCATTTGCGGGCTTACAAGATTTTAGGTTTTGTTGCTATGAATAATATGAGCAATTATTGTGCTCAGTGCATTGCACTCTTACCATGCAGACAAGTAAGCTCAGTTGCTTGCCTGTTGCCAAGTAGTAGGTAAGCCTAAAGTAGAATCAGTTCATTGTCTATAAAATTACAAAGGACAGGCTATGGATTAGCTATTGGCTGGTGCTATTTTGTGGTGCCTGATAGGGCTTTGGACTTTGTCATTTCGATGCCTATGCCATAGCAGTACATCACCCATATTGGTGTAAATCAAAATAAAATTGACCATTTATTGTACAGTATTTGTTTCTTAAAGCACTTCATTGTTTCAGGTTTCATCCTCACCATCACAAACATCCTCAGAAGGTGAAGTCAAGAAACAAAAATCAAAAATTTGTTGGCCATAAACTGATAAATTATTTCGTAATACAATGAAAAGTTTAAGTGCAACTGAAGAATTTGATATTTCAGAAGAACTTTGCCTGAGAAACTGCACTGTTTTTATAAGTATGACATATTGGAAGTTGTTAACTTGTATCTCATCACTGGTATTCATTTGTGTGCAATTTTATTTTATTGGAATTTAGAAGAGCATGCAAGCAGGATCAACATCTTCATATAGTGAAACAAAGTTACAAAAATGGAATTTTTTGAGCAAATAATGATCGTAAAATAGCTATGTAATGAGTAATAAAACTTTTTTCAAACACAAATACTGGTCTCAGGTGGTTGAATTTACTGGTTGATACAGCATATACTAATGAATTTTGGAAATATATAGCTTCCATAAGTTTGTATTTTCATCACATAGCCATATAGACAATAGCATCTTCAATCCAATATAAGAACTTGTGTCAATCAGTACAGTGAGGATTATTAGCCTTTTGTCTATGTACAAATAAAAAATTATGGTTATCAATTGAACGAGACAGAAAACTGCTAGGTATTATTTTCGCAGAAAAATAATACAACATTCTGTTTCATATGATGTTATTTTAATGAATTTGCTGATTTAAGCAATTAGCATACTATATAGGGGAACACCACCCATATTGGACCACTACTTAAATTGAACCGTTGTAATAATGTGCAAACACTGAATACTGGCACTATCTGTTCAGTGAGGCTATACCACCAGCAGCCATAACTCTCATGTTGAAAGCATTCAATTGTGTGGCAACGCTAAGCAGCTAGTTGAAATGGAAGTTTTATTGTCTGTTTCATGTTATTTTGATATTTTTGTAGTAAGCTACAAATGAGTGTTTAGAACAAATTGATGAAGGCTTATTTGTATACTTAAATTAACGTAAGTTGGATGTTCTGATAGTTCCCTCGGAGTTCATTACGCATGTGGTAGGGAAGTGGCACAGCGATCTGTTGTCATGAAAACCAGGTTTGACCTTGAAGTATCCAATAGACTTTGTGGCCATGCAATCCCATCACAAAGTCTATTGGCTACTTCAAGGTCAAACCTGGTTGTCATGACAACAGAGTGCTAAGCTCTCCCCTTGGCGTACATTATGCATGCAATAAGGAACTGTCATAATACCCAAGTTACGTTAATTCAAGCATAATATGTTGTTCATATTTTATAGATTGTCCATTAGTGGTTCATTGTAATCAAATCCCATACTCCTGTATTGTAAGCAATATTGTACAAAATGTTAAATTTGTGTACATTGGACCAGTAGTCCAAATTAGGAAAATCATTGAATGTAAATATTTTATAGAATTGTGTACTTATAGTTAAACATTAAATACAAGAAACTAAACATTGGTTTATAATATATAAGAACAGGAATCAAATAATTATTATGAAAAAATAAGGCAATATATGAATGAGTTCTCAACCAATCTGAGTAATGGTTTAATTGTATAAATACCAAACCGAAAATGTAAGAAATGTAAGATTAATGCATGTTATTGATAATTAATTTCAGAAAAGGTAAAAATGGGGGAAATATTGTGCTTGGAGGGAGCAAATGCTGGATCAGGTAAGAAGGACGTACAAGAATGGAGATATAAAAATTAATGCAGCTACAATGTCCCTAAGACCACATTGGAAAGAAGATTTAATGGCATCAATGTAAATGCCATTGACTGCATTCAGACTTATAATAGGACCATGTATGTTCTGCAAGAATTAGAGAATGGGTTGGTTTAACATAATCTTGTTTCTTGAGGAAACATCTTAGAAGACTGATGCTTTCACAGGCAGAAGCAAACAGCATTTCTCACTAGGAGGAAGGAGAAATGGTACTATTGCTTCACATTTCAGGCTATGTACACCAGTGTCTTACCTACATGACAAGGGTATAAAGGCTTGCTGCAGTTGACACTAACCATCTGAACGGATCGAAAATCTGCAATGCATAACAAGACTGTCAGCAGTGCAGAAACCACAGAAAAGATTAGCTTGGAAAGGAAAGCACCAGCTTGGAGGAATAACCAGTGGAGAGATAGGGTTTAACACTACAAGCACATGCCGTATCGCTGCTGAGGGAATGTTCGTGCCACCCATGCTGTTTTTTAAGAGATTGCGCTCCAAGGACACAGACTGAAGGAGCTCTTCTAGAAACAAAGTTCACCTGCACTAAAAATGGGTGGATAATATCTATTGTTTCTCCATTGGCTGCAACACGTAATTGAATTTGTAAAGCCAACTCCAAAGAACACAGTTTTGCTAATACTCAATGGACATTCCATACACACACTACATGTACAAAGAATCTGAATGCTTTAAAACATAAATTGGAATTAACACTGTGAAGTAATGTAATCAAAAAATGATACACTTTGAGTCAACTGTGACACACTGTACCTCACATACCTTAATTTTCTTTCACTGCATTTCACCTTCACTTGGAGGGATACAACTGCTGGTTTTGTTGTATGTCTGGAGAAGAGACATCTGGTGGAGATACCATGATGCTGAGTAACAAGGTTTTTTCCAAGGGAAGAATGAATTTTGACCTTGCCTCTGGTTGTCGCTCTTACCAGTTCTCCATATGAGAAATCTTTGAGGAGAAAGCAACAGGAAGTGGAAGAGAATATTATAGGCCTACCTGTTGAGAAGCCTTATTCAAATGAAGTAACATGGTATTGCAAACTGCGCAGCTAGGATACTGTCAGAGACATGATTCAGTGTATAAAATGAAACCAGTGGGTACACATAGTTTGTAGCAGAGTATGTCCAATTACAAAGATATATTTCTGTAAAGATGATGCTTCTCTGTAATAAGCCAAAACAGTTGTCTGAGATTATTATTTATTTATGCCAACAAACTTACTGTTGGTGTTTTTAGACACACAAACCGCGTGTGGGCAATGTTTGAGAGGTAGAACTGGAACTTGGACTCCTACTCATGTACGTGGCTTTCATGTAACTGTTTTCTTAATGGGCACCAGTTTTACAATGTAGCAGTTACATCACCCGACTTAAACCCCCATTTTGCAAGGGGGACCACACCTATCGTTGGTCATCAGGTCCATCGGACCTAGCCGGGAGGACTAAATAGTGGTATTTAGATCCACCGACCTTCCCCTCATGTGCCTCTGAGGGACGTGAGTGAGTGAGTGGGATTTAAGGGCCCGTCGACAGCTAGGTCATTTGGGCCGGGACGTTGTTGTGCTGTGATAGGCCAGCACAAAAATGGATTACACTACTTTCCAACCCAGATATAATCCCCCAGAGACCAAGGAAAACAGCGGTTGCAGCCTTCCGACTACTGACAAATCACGACTGCTTAGCAAGTCATCTCTACAGAATAGGTATCTCAGCTTCACCAATATGTGTCCTGTGTAACAATCCAGCAGAAATGAACGAAGACCACTTGAAGACCTGTGAAGCATTAAGATCAGAAGAAACTACAGTTCAAAAGTATTGGAAAGCACGAATGCTAATGGCTTCATTGCCAGATGCAAGGCACTAGAAAACAACAACAGAACTGGAACTTAAAAATTCAATGCCACAGTTCCAGTTCTACCTCTCAAACATTGTCCACACATGGTTTGTGTGTCTAAAAACACCAACAGTAAGTTTGTTGGCATAAATAAATAATAATTACCATCTGAAGGTTATTTAATCCCAGGACATAAAGTACTTGCAATAGTAAGTCATCATTGGGGTAATTGTCTTTGATGTGAGACTGCCTTTGTGGTTTACTGGGAAAAATACGAACCGGTTTGAGAATTCAATGTAATTCTGGCAGGTTATCACAGTAGCTTAATGGTTAGAGCATCCGCCTAGAAAGCGGAGGGTCTGTGGTTCAAATCCCAGCTGTGGCATTGAATTTTTAAGTTTGTTCTACCTCTCATAAGTTGTCTGAGATTTTTCTTTTGTGTTGGTTTTGTTAACCTTTTATAGTCCAATTTAAGCATATATATATGTGTTCCCAGAGGCGAGTTTTGCAGTAAATATATTTTCCAATATAGTGATTTGTATTTTGTAAACGTAACTTTCCTATAAAATCATTAGTGATGTACGTATTACATATGTTTGCTGTATACTTATTACAATTATGTGTGAAAGTTAAGTGGTCCAATAAAGGCACTGTTCCCCCAGCTAGGGTTACCAGATTCATTTACTGAAACATAGATCGGGTTGGTTCAAAATGTAGGTCTAATTATTAGATGAAAAGAAACTAGATACAGTGGTGTGTTTTGAATTTACTTAAAGTGCATTAGAAATAGTAACACTAATATCACTTTCAGATGTTTTGGGAAATGCATGTTCCCATCATAAGGAAGTCTCTGACTGGCCAGAGTTATGTGGTCTGTAGGTCATCAATTTTTAATGTACAGCACCAAATTATATAACTAAAAATTCACTACACTATATGTTTTTCATAAGCATTTGATCAACAAATGGAATAACTGTGCCAGTGAATGTTATCACTTATACTTCTGTGAACTAACGTTGCACACTTTCGACAGACAGCGATTATTTTGTTCATAAAGAAAATTTACCATAAAGGAGTTCAAGTAGTTTTCTGCGGCTTCCTGTTCAGCGAAAAATGTGATGCCATTTGCAAGGGTTGTTCTGAAACTTCTTCAGCCAAGAAGGAAAAACAAGATTTTTATCCAAACTTTTTTTTTTTTCATTATAGTCGCCTTTCAGATTGTTGCACTTGAACCAATGATACATCCTTGTAACTTAAGTTTAAAGTTATTGTCCAACTCTGCAAAATAAGGGTTTGTATGACTTAATGATCACTGCATCTGAGTTAAATCTCTTAAGTAAACTATTGAAAGCCAGATATGGGAGTAGAAAAAGTTGCTGGAAGCCAAATATGGTGCATGAGGTAGCAGTTTAAGGTATAAGTCTCAAGACTTGGTGACTGTGGATGAAGTATATCTCATGCTTGTCTTGGTGGAAAAACTTTCTTCTTTAACAAATGCATGTTTGTCTTCACTGCATACTTCAACTGTTTCAGCAAAGCTGTGTAGTATCTCAGTGGATGGTTCTGCCCTTTTCCAGGTGGGTATGCTGGGCATGACCATTCTCTCCTTTTGAAGGAACACACGTGGCCTTCATTGAGCGCTTTCACCATCTTGTACCACTCTTTGAACTGCTGCCTTGTCTCAACAATCATTGGTGAATCCTTGGTTCGTCAACAGAGTAGTAACATCACAGCCAAGTTGCACGTGAACATGTCCAAGCACTCCAGTGTGATCTTATTCAAATGCACTTATGATCAACAGTTAATAAGCATGACGCCCTTGTATTACAAGCTTTATCATGTGTAAAATGTTCTTGGCATGATCTAAGAGATCTTGGAAATGGCAACAAAAATAAAATAATGATCACATTTAAACTCTGCAACCCATTTGCCCACTGTAAAAAATGGTGAAGAATCTTCCAAAGTGGAATTCAATTCCTTTTATTTTTATTTTGTTTGGCTTTAAATCTTTTAATATGAAGCATTTAATCACTGCACAATGCTTGATGTTATTCATTTTCAGAACAAACTTCAACTTGCTTAATTTGCAACACTTATCAGCCAAATAAATGAAATCACGTACTTTATCGTCTACAGAATCATGAACCTATCCTTGCTATATGATGCTGCCAGCACTGTATTAAAACTGATGAATCATCTCGTAGTACACTTTTTAGAAACCTGTTTTTAACTGTCATACTATTTTTGCCTTTGTGTGTGAAAAGAAAGAGAGAAATTTAATAATAATGTATTAAGCAACATGTGTGTCTGTCCATTCAAGCTCCAAACAAGTTTGTTCATTCAATGAGCAGGAAAATTCCACTTTCCGTTTTCCCCACTCTTCTAACATAGTTCTCAATGTTAGTTCGTATACTGTAATCCACTGCATCATTCCAGCTCCCTCTAATCCTGATTTTCATTGTTGCAGTAGTGGTCTAGCTATAACATACATTTCCTCTGATTGTTCACCTCACTCTGGGTTTATTCCAAATGCGAATTCCTCATACTTAACAGAATCTGCTTTATGTATGCCTTTTTTCACTTCTCAAAGTTTTCTGGAAATCTGAAACAGTATTACATTTACACCCTAACACTGAAAAATGGGGGAGGAAATGACAGCTGAAAGGTGAGTGCATTTTCCTCTGTGGGTTGAGGGATAACATGCTAGCCTCTGGTTCCCAAGGCCATAAACCTGGCAGAGGGTGATGAGTTTTATGGGTATAAAAATCCTTAGCATGGCTTCCTTTAGATAAAGCTGATGTTATCCTTAATTTAACTAGTGATAGTGTATGAAACATTACAAGCTTGACTTTCATCACTGTCCTATACATCTTAGCCATTCATTGACTGCTAGACTTCAGGATACCTTGTACTTTCATGATGACACTTGATAAATGTGTGTATTAGTTTGTCCATCAACACTTAAAAGTTCTCTGCATTCATATTAATGAACACATTCATTGATTTTCATTATTCCATCTTCTATAGGTCATGGTTTTCTGCCCAGAAATGGACTATGGTTGATTTAATCCAACTATTCTTTATATTCAAATAATATATATGTTATGATTCTTTTAAACAGTTTCTACCACAGTCAATGCAGGTATTCCTGGATTTGTTGGGAAAAATATCTTGAACCAAACTGCTTAACCATATATGCATTGGATCTTTTAGCAATAGGTATATAAGTGCAGAACTTAGTGGTCAGAGACATGACAATCCAAAGGTGCTAGAGCTCATGAATAAGCAAGATATGGTCCACATTCAAAATGAACATTTACAATTATTTTGTGCTGTTGCATGATCTTGGGAGGGCTTGCACTATTGTGCTCTAAGGGTACACCAAGGACCAATTTCATAAGGCTTACAAGTTACAAATCACAAGTTGCATGAATTTCTATTTCATAAAGAAAATGATGGTACTTATTAGGTTTCACTTGTGAAAAAGCTTTTATAAGTTAACATGGAAGAAGAACAAGAAGCAGGAGGAGAAAAGAGGAAAGTTTAGGCAGATCCACATTAGATTGGGTTGCACAAGCCTATATAAAACCCTGTAGTTCATTGAGGGGCTGCCATGATGAACCACAGAATCACTTCATGCTCATTAGGAGCAGCAATGTTTATATGTTTCATCAACACAACCTATGACATTTGGCATCCTTGCCAAAATGTTATCACAAGTGATAAATATCTTCAAATCAGTTCACAACTTAGGAAAACGTAACCTCATTTACAACCTCTGTAACAGAATGTACAACCTAGAGAAACACCATGCATATCAACTTTTTTGATGCTTTGTAACAGTGAATGCAACTATTAATAAATTAATATTATGTAGTCAACATGGAACATTTTTGCTTCATGTCTAAATTCAATTTCTCATATTCCTCAATAAAACGCTTGATCATTAAAAAATTTTCTCATCCATACCTACAAGAAATAGAAACAAATGCCAAAGATAAAAAATGGATTACACTACTTTCCAACCCAGAGATAATCCCCCAGAGACCAAGGAAAACAGCAGTTGCAGCCTTCCGACTACTGACAAATCACGACTGCTTAGCAAGTCATCTCTACAGAATAGGTATCTCAGCTTCACCAATATGTGTCCTGTGTAAGGATCCAGCAGAAATGAATGAAGAACACTTGAAGACCTGTGAAGCATTAAGATCAGAAGAAACTACAGTTCAAAAGTATTGGAAAGCACGGGTGCTAATGGCTTCATTGCCAGATGCAAGGCACTAGAAAACAACAACACTGCAAATTAACAGGACATGTTTCAGAAGTTCCTGCTTCCATCATCTACTGCAACTCTAATGGCGGCATTGGCGTCTTCTTCCCTCTGGTCACCAAAATGTTTTTAAAGTCAATGTTTATACACTTTTTTATGTTTCTTCATCTTCTCCGATAAATTGTATAGAATAGTGCCCATTACAATCACTTGTAAGGCAACTAATACACAGAGTTTTATGTCGTATAATCTAACCTTATGTATTCCTTAAAATCGCTATTGCATATTTGTAGCACTCAGCCTCGTTAGGTCTGGGGAAGGGGGGGGGGGTGGAGGTGGCAATTGAGGAGCTACTTGGAGAGGTAGTGGCCCCAGGTCAAGAAGGCTGCATAACTGGCTGGGAGAGCTTGGGACGCTGACCACGTACCACCCTCTAGTATTGCACCCCGCCAGTGATGCCTGTGGTGGGTAGAGGTGGGGGACGCAGTGGCTGGGCGGCAAGCCTTGGCCCTTCATGGGCTGTTGTGCTGAGGTTTAAAAAATGTTTATATAATATCAACAACACTTGTGAAACTTCCTTTAACAAGGACTTGGGCTTCTGAAGTAAGTTGTGCAAAATGAACTGTGTAATGCACTTGTGATTTGTAATTTTTATGAAATAGGGTCCTGATGTGAGCAAACACTGATGTTTTGACCTGAATATAGGTTTCAAATATTTTCAAGCAGAGCCATTGCATTTTCAGAGCATCTAATGTATCTTTAATGTCCCAGAAGAGCATGAACATTATAATAAAGACAGCTGTATAGATTTTTTTTCTTTAGTTTTGGTGACGACTGCTGGCTTGTTTGATCTCTGCCTGGAAGTGAAGGGCTACCATCACCAGCAGAAGCAGATCTGATTTCTGTAAGGAGGGGCTAACACCTTGAAACATATATTATCAACGAGCAAAGTGCAGTCAAAAATAGTGTTCTACCTTTCTAGATTTTCAAATGGCATATAGATATGCGATGAAGCATTCTTTGGTGGCATACATTGAGAAAACTTACTAAAATATTTATTAAATAAACATGCATTTTAACTCAATTTTACTGTAAGTTTTTGCTCCTCATTATTTGAAAACTTAATTCTTATGTTATTTACTAGTAAATGTAAATTATATTTATTTTAGTCTATCATTTCTTTCGACCAACTTCTATATACTTGTGTAAATATGAAGAATTTTGTATCTCTCTTTTGTTGATGCACTTCAGAGGTGAAGAGCTCTCATCATTTACTGAAGAAAGAAAAAGAAAACATGCAGTAAAATGACATGGTCCTGTGGATTTGAAATTTAGCCTGGGATTTAGCATTTGCCTAGGTTTGTGTGTACATGTATGAATGGGATGACAGGTTGCTGTGGTATCAAAATTTAGTCCAAGATTAGGTTACGGTGATTAGGTTAGTGCGTGCATATGAACATGATTCAAATAACCAGTTCACCAGATTACATTTGGATTGGCAGTTTCTCTTACACATGCACAGTAGTAGTAAGATTGTTGACATTCCGCAATGATTTTGTTATACAGGAAATTCTTCAAAAGGGCTTATGGATTCCAGGCTTTCCAAGGGCTTTCACATATAATTTAATTTCCAGTATTGCCAATAGTAACAGTTACTGCCCATAACAGATGTAAAGGCAATATTCGAACAGAATAGTGGTGTAACGAAGATATTGCATGAAAATAAAACTGAAACCGTATTTCAATGTTTTAAACTTAATAAATGTCATATACTTTCATTGTCAAGATAATTTTGAAAATCCATTTCCTGAAACTCATTACTGTTCGTTGGCAATGTTAACATTCCCCCTCCAACTCATCACAGTTGTTAAACATCAGAACCGGAGATCCACTGGCTGTACAGTACTTAGAAATTACCTTAGGCAGATGTAAAGTTGATGCCACTTCCATACTTAGACGCCATACTTGATAGAGCCTCCAACATAACCTCATCATCGAGTCAAACACTACTCTCTCTACTTTGAATTTCAGAAGTCTTTTTATAAGATAGTAAACGCCTCCATTCAGGAAATGACCAAATATGGTATTGTAGACTTTGGTTTCTTTAGCTTGCCTCAAAAAGCCCACATGATTCCATAGGAAATGACTTGGTGCCTTGTGACACAGCCCATCCTATGTTGCACCATGTTATGAAGTTAGAAGAAATTGTAATTTTATTTAATGGTATATGCTACAATATGTTGGTACTTGCTTTTGTATTCTTTTTTGTTGAGTGGTACATTACTTAATCAATTACCAATCTGTATTCAGGGGTCTCCGTCTAGGGGATATGTGAATAGCGACCACAAGGTACCCCAGCTGAGCAGAACATTACTTCCACTTACTGGTGTTTTGCTCCTCACTGTAACTTTTCTATCTGACCTGACCTTGGTCATCTCTTGTTCTCTTCCGACCCCGATGCTATTAGGGTTCCCGAGGGCTAGGGAGTCTTTATTTTTCCAACCTCTCCATTTCTCTAATTTCTCTATAAAACCTTAACCCCTAACATGCTGACCTGTCATGGCATGTAATACGTCCTCTGATTGGTAATCAGAGGATATGGTCGGTGAATTTATTTTGATAACTCTCCCGGTCAGGTTGGTGAGACCCGTAAACCAACGACAGGTGTGGTCCTCCAGACATTCTGGGGGTTGTGAGAGAGCGATGTGACCGCCAAAACATAAAAATATGGTGCTCTCTAAAAAGCGGTTACATTTACTGCTAAGTCTCTTCAATATTTCCATCAGTGAAAAATATTGGAGAGCAAGAGGATTAATGACTTCATTGTCAGAAATCCAGCATTAGCTAACAACAACAACAACAACATATAATTTAGGTAACTTCATTGCATTCATCTCCATTTCATACAATGGTTTTCTGGCCATAAGATACAGAAATTCAGCTGTTTCTGTTTCTTCTCAAGTTAGTGATACATTTTAGGAGACTCAGAATAAATAGAAGCTTACATTTATGTAGTGATTTAAGTAAATAGGATAGAAATTAAAGTGTTTTGATTTCTGCAAAGCAAAGTAACACCACAAGGTGAAATATAACAAGTACCATGTTTTCCATTGAACAGGTCAATCAATGATAATTATTGGCCTGATATATGGAAACCTTGATTAGTCACCATTGGGGTAAATGTTTCAAATAAGAAATTCCCATGTGATCTACCAAGAAAATTCAGATCAAATGAACTTAAGGCTGTGCTGGCACATTGCTAAGGTAGCTTAGTGGTTAAAAGTAGCCACATGTAGAGCAGATGACCTGTGGTTCAAATTCAGCTATGGCATTGAATTTTTCATTTCTGATTCTCTTTAAGTACCATATTGTTTCTATAATTAAAGAGGAGGGTCTCTGCCCCTCCATGGGTACACATAAGATTAGCAATGTCTGCATGCTCTAGGAAACCACCTCCTTTGGCTTCTCAACATTGTGTTACATAAAGACTTGTGACATTCTTTTAGTTCAGGATTGAGTTGTTTTGTTACCCATCTAATGAAGAGTGTTTAGTAATGCAAAATACCATGGATAATGTGATGCACAGGTCCTCATTCTCATTGATTGTCTAATATTACATTTTCCACAATATGCAGTTGGCCACAGCAAGCTGCGTCATTCAATTGTCACTCCACTTTTAAACCTACTGTGCCACCGAGAAACCTGCAAAAAGGAATCTTCACATTGCCTCTTCATTCTTCACTGAGCATCTGTTAGTTCCTTGCGTTGACTACCCATGAATAGATAATTACTTGCTGCATCTCCCTTGTCAGTCTGAGTGGCTCAGTTGGTTAGATGCTGGCCTACTGATCCCAAGGTCATGGGTTCAAATCCAGCCCAGACCAATGGTTTTTAAGTGTGCTTAAAAAGACCACTCCTTGTCAGTAGATTTGCTGGCATGTAGAAGAACTCCTGTGGGACAAAATTCCGGCACTCTGGCGACACTGGTGTGATTCTGGCAATTGACAGCGTCGTTAAACAAAATAATTTTTAAAATTTTTTTGCATCACCCTCATATGACAGTTGCTGGCACATTTTATTCCTTCAGCAGAACAGTATAGATATCTGTTTTTTTATATGTGTAGTGCAACACACTACTTATTCTGTATTGATTGCTAAATTAAGGTAATCTTTTGACTCAGTCTTAAATTCTGAAAGTAAACAAGAGTACTTCAGTTTTTATATGCAAGTATAAATGCTTTAGAATCAATAAGTCTTTGCTATTAGAAATCATATTATTATATATTGAATAAATATTGTATTTACTGAAAAGGAAAAATAAACACCACCATCACTAAGTTTACAAATGATATTCAGAATTCAGAAATTCTCACTACTTGATAATGGGTAATAACTGTTCAGGTATCAATAAATAAACAAATTGAGAGGACAATTATACTGATGATGAATAAGACTCATGTGCAGATATGCCATGTGAATCAAGCCCAGAACTTGGACTAATTTACTTCCCAAGAAGTAAATTTGTTCCCCCCTCTCTCTCTATAAAGATGTACAATAAATACAGCTTATTTCATCAAGCTGCCTAGTAGGTCATGTTAAACATCACTGCCAATTGCCAAACTTAAGTATGATAAGTTGTGTCACTTACTCATTTTCAACCTAAGAGTAATTTTATTCAGTTTATCAAAACAAAATAAACATTTGATGCTGGACAAAATTTTAGAATGCATGTATTTCAGAAATGTACACTTCTGGTAACCCTATGTATAGGCATCAGCATCCTCAGATAGCAAAATCAAGAAACAGCACAAAAAAAAAATTGATAGCCTAATTAGAAGAATACTGTTAAGATGGACCTTTAGAACATTCACACTGTTAGGAGTATCAGTGCAGATATTTTGATAATTGGTATCTTAGTATATATGCACTTTGGTGTGTCAGTCGTTTTTTCTCTTTATCTAATAGTTTTTCCATTAACCAATCACAAGGTTTAATATCTGATGCTTTTACCTGGTCAAAATCGTGCTCCAAAATGAACAATGCTTGTCATATATACTATCCATTTTGCTTCACACTTTGAGGCATAACCTAGTCATTGGTTGCATAAGGTCATTAGCCTTGCAGAAAGTGGAACTCAGTTCCAGTACACTTTTGTGTAACAAGACAATCTGGCCTACTTAGAGGTACTAAACAACCTGAAAACATACTAGTCTTAATAGGGGGACTCATAATAAGTAAAATTATAAGTCTGCAAATGAAGCAAATATTAATGTAACATTGTTCATTACACTGTCCTCAATTACCTGTAAAAACATCTGCACTTTTATCCTTAACACCCTGTATAATGCAATACTTACTGCTATTCTTAAGGCACTGTAGATACATGATCCTAAATGAAAATTGTGCATTATTGGTGTGATAGAAATATCTAATTTTGTTGTTTTATGTAATTTAATAGATTATGGAAGAACACCAAATTTGTATATGTGATACAAGACATAGAAAGAGATTTCCTTAATAACATCAAATTTTCAAAGGCTGATTTCATTGTATGATCATACAATTTATGAAAGACTGTAAAATTTAATCTTGTATTTATTATGCTCTACTTGGACATGTCCATCTTTCCTAAATGTATAAAGATAACCTGGTAGATATGGTGTTCTTAATAGACATTCTTTCAGTATTAAATTTAGTGAATCATTGCCTCTAGCTTTCAAAAGCAACCCTTTCCTTCCTTTATGCATAAAATTATGCATAAACAGTTTTACGTTTTCTATTATATTATGTCCCTATAATCTTTGCAAAAGTTAAAGGTGTATGGAGGTGGGTCGTACTGCAGATTCCAGCGAATCCAAAGCTTGCCCCTCTGCCGGTACACGCACTACGCTTGGCAACAGTGCTCCGCTTGAACATTGGCCAGCGTTCACATGCCTTTAACTTTTTGGAGCAGTATAGTAGGTAGAGGAAGTACTATATACTACCTTAAAATTATGTGTCATCATCTCACTGGAAATACATGCTCTGGGGCTAAAAAATAAAGAAATAAAACAGCATGTTTAAAAAATGGGTCTGGGTGTGTGAATAGCATATGTTGATAAATAGCAAACTTGGCATTTAAGTTCAATGTATTCCAAAGATACGGCAGTGCTGTGGCTGAGTGATTAGATTGTGCCCCTCTCATCAAGACTGGTTCAATCCCAGGGGACCATATGTGGAATTTATGATGGACAAAGCAGAATTTGGGCAGGCTTTCTGTGGGTTTCACTTCCCCCACTATTCATTGCACCAGCTGCTTAATTATCACCTTTTCTTTCATCTATTTTGCCCTCATTTCATATCAATTCTTTCCTCGCTCTCATACCAGACTTAGGACTGATTATCCTTCCTGGATGCTTTCTTTGATCCAGAGTTTGTCCACTCCTCAGCAGACATCTGACTCCAAGTATTCATGTGCTAGTTCTTCATATGAGGAGGGTAAACAGAGAAAGAAGATATTCCAAATATTGCATAGAACGTTTTCCCATTAAAGTATCAATTACATTGAGATGTTCTTAATATTCTTGAAAATGGCTCGAATTATTTTGATTACAATGCTATATATTTAAAACATGTAATGTAAACCCCGCGCGACAGCCCACGAAGGGCCAAGGCCTACCGCCCAGCCGCTGCGTCCCCCACCTCTGTCCACTACAGGCGTCATTGGTGAGGTGCAGTACTGGAGGGTGGGACGTGGTCAGCGCCCCGAGCCCTCCCGGCCAGTTATGCGGTCTTCTCGACCTGGGGCCGCTACTTCTCCATCAAGTAGCTCCTCAATTGGTCCCCCCGGGACCTAACGAGGCTGAGTGCACCCCGTGCCAGACCTCCCAGAGGGGATAAAATCCCCATGCTGGTACCGGGGATCGAACCCGGGTCCTCCGCGCCACAAGCAAGCGCGCTGCCAGCTGCGCTACGGAGGCGGCCATTTAAAACATGTACATCACTAAATAGAATGTATATGTTAATTTTCTGCAAATAACTTGTGAATCAAATTATGAATTATTTACACTAAAATACAAACCAGTTAATATTAACATAAATTATAATAGTAAACCACTCAAAGCAGTTGATGATGCCAAATACTTAGGCATCACTTTCGACAGAAAGCTAAGTTGGAAAAAACATATAACAAACATCTCAGAAAAGGTTGAAAAGAAACTGCAAATCCTGAAAAGGTTAGCTGGTGCTAAATGGGGCTGCTCAAGGAGAGTCCTTAACACAACATACAAAATGTATGTTAAACCAAACCTCTTGTACTGTTCTGAAGCTTTAATAACAGCAGCAAATGCTAACATCAATAAACTTGAACAAATACAAAATCAGGCTCTTTGCCTAATCACTGGAGCAGTTAAATCCACACCTATTGATGCCATGCTTGCCTTAACACGGACCTCATCAATAACAACAAAAATAGAAGAACAAGCATTGCTCCAACACGAGAAAATGTTACGACTGCCAAACTCTAAATGGACAGAAGAGAACCTCCCCCCTTCAATCCTTAAAACTCATAGTAGTTTCTTAGAAAAGGTAACACAGATTAAATCCAAATTGAACATTCCTAACACCAGAGAAAATCTACTTATAAGAGAAAATCCATTGGAATTATTACAACCTATACGATTATACGATTAATGCAGCCTGAAAAGTCAGGGCTGGCGGAGCACTGCTTTGAAAAAGACCACAGAGCCAACTTCAAAGAAACGACCATTGTGGCAAAATGTAGCGGTTTATGGGAATGGAGGGTTAAGGAGGCTCTGGCCATCTCCTCCGAGAAGAGTACACTGAACCGGGACGCTGGATTGCAGTTTAGTCCATCTTGGAAACCAGCCTTAAAATTGGAAATCGACCGACTCAGAAAACACAGATTCCAACGGAGCGGTGAACCACCTCCACACTAGACTGGGTGTTTTCAACTCGGTACGTACTGACTGACAGTACTGGTCCCTTCACTCTTGCTAGTCATTCATCCTGAAGATGGGAGAGATGTACACTCCCGAAACGTTGATGTCTTTTCATCACTACACCTGGCTCGAAGCCCGAGAGCATCTTGAATATATTAAATCATGTCATTTTCTAATAGATAAGCAACAAACTACTACAACACTCACAAACACTCAGAAAATGCACATTCAC
Source organism: Tenodera sinensis (assembly GCA_030765045.1). Taxonomy (NCBI): domain Eukaryota; kingdom Metazoa; phylum Arthropoda; class Insecta; order Mantodea; family Mantidae; genus Tenodera; species Tenodera sinensis. The sequence continues at coordinate 21,772,551 of CM060970.1, forward strand.
CTGACAGATGAGTATGGCAACTATGGAAGGAGTTTTTAAAATAGCTTTAGGGTAAGGGAATGTGAGGGTGAGCATAACAGCGGACTGCTGATTGGCAGAAGCTTTCGTTGCCATGAGAACTTTTTCAAGTGCCCATCTGCACCTACTGTCAGAATAGGCTAGTTGTTTTAATGGAACTGTAAACTCTCTCCTGTTAAAGGTGAAATAATCAAAACACTCACGTATAATTTACTTTCTTGTATTATATTTCTTCTTTTAATATCTTGAAAATATATATTTCTTTTCTTTATTGAGTACTAAATCTTACACAGCTTGGGCTACACTTGAGCTTGGACCTGGCCTTATCTCGAATATATCTAATAATTTACTTGAAATGATAATATTAATTACTTTGTGCGAGTCTTTATTGTAAATAAACTTTTATATATATACATGTGTAAATCAATAACACTGCACAAATTTTACTGGTAATAGAGGGTTCATGGGCAATCAATTTGAGATAGGAAACCAATGGTCTATGACATCAAGTTAATTAGTTATACGTATTCAAAGTAATTAGAGATTGTGACCAATAAATCATAACCAGAAAGAAATAGTGCTTATTAAGAACTTAGTAAAGCCTGTCTGCTGCCGCTCTGAAGAAGCATTTCTAAATTGTAGCTTTACCAAAAGCACTTAAATTGGAGACTTTACATGGGGCAGCATGCTGCTGCAATGGATAACAGATTGTGGCGAGCGGCTACAGAAATATAAGGCAGTTCTAATCTGTGTGCTTTGGCTGCACAGTTATGCCGACTGACTGTGGAGCTAATAAACACAAGAAATCGAGTTCAAACCCCGAAGAGGGGATAAGCTTTTTCTTTTTCAATTTGAGAGCAATGTTGTGTATTTGTTTTAAAATAGCAAAATACGATGTGCGATGCACAGAGTACGGTTTACTTTTGCTTCTTCTCACATCTGATAACTTTTATTTTCTAGGGTCATCTTCAGACTATGGTGTATTCATCATTAATTGATCCTGGGTAGATGCTGGTTGCCCTCATTATTACAGCCAGTGATGAGATTCGCAATGCACCAGGAATACTCAACAGGGTTCACAATCATTTCTGCGTCGCCTATATTAGAGGTTGCCATTTTGAGCAGTTCCTTTGACACCTGCACCTTCTCTATTATGGGTTTACAGTCCGACTGGGGCTTGACCTTCCCTACTATTTTCTTCCACTCTCCTCTATCATGCACCTTCCTTCTCCAGCCTCTGACTCCCATTGCAGCAAGATCTTCCTAGACACAATCCATTCACCTGGTTCTGCCTTTCCTTCTTCGTGAAAATACTTTCCCCTTTCACATTTTCTTTGGATTCTGCTCATCCTTCATCCTGTCCAAGTGTCCCAACCATTTAAGTCTCTGGGATTTCATAAATCTAACAGTATCTTGACCTTCTACTAAATAATTTATTTCCTGATTGTTTCTCACTCTCCAATTCTGTGCATTACAATGTACAGGTCCAAACATTTGTCTGAGTATTCTTCTCTCAAAAGATCACAAAGCCTTTTCATCATTCATTGTGGTAGACCAAACCTCAGACCCACAGGTTACTACTGGCCTTATTAATGTTTTATAGACTTTGAATTTACTATCTCTGGTTATTATTCCATTAGGGAAAATCTTTTTATTTTCATAATAGGCTCATTCTCTGCCATATATTTATGCTTGAACCACCTCATTTAAGTGAAAACAAAATTCTCAGTGTGTACCTACTATTTAGGTCATGCAAGTGTAAATAATACTTAAACAAACTGGAAACAAAAAGTTTAAGCATTAAATGAAAAATTATAACAAGACACAAGTGTTTCATGTAAATCAAATTAGATTAAGCATGCACTTATGAAGAAAGAAAGAAAAAAAGGACATAAAAATATGAATTATGGGTATTTGAACCTGTGCTTTTAATACGTGTGTACCTTTGTCCTGGCACCAAAACCATTATGCTAAATAGACAGGCTACGAAATTCACCTGCTTGTTTTCTCATCAGGCATTGCAGCTGCAGTGGACATGATCCGTGGCGTGCATGCCCTCAAACACTTTTAAGACATAGTCCTGTAATTTGTAATCATAAACCATAGGTTTCCTATCTCAAAATAATTGCCTATGAACTGCCTATCACTAGAAAAATTTGTATGGTGTTATTCATTTACACTCTGTATATATGATATGCAAAAAATTACCTTTGACATATCCTATATAAAAAATTAAAATTATTTTGTTGTCGAGCCAGTTAATTCCCAGGATCATGTCATGGTGTGCCAGAATTTTGTCACAGAAGTTCTTTTACATGTCAGTAAACCTACCGACATGTGTCTATTGCTTTTAAGCACACTTAAAACCCATCAATCTAGGCCAGGTTTGAACCCACAACATAACCTCAGAGCATAAAATAAATACTATACACAAAATTTCAATGTCATATGTCAAACCATTTTTATACTATTGATATATTTATTAATAATTAATCACTTTCTGATATGCTCATAAGAAATGACCCTTGGACCCTACAGTTTATTATATCTCTCCCAAATTTTTAATTTGAGCTTAGTATACAAAGATAAAGAACATGTCTTACCAAAATTGCTTTCATTTAATTAGTTTAAGAGAAAAAAAGTTTTGTAGAAAATGTATCAATATTTAAAATTTTTTCAGTATGAGTTATGACAAATATTTAATTTCAGCTCAATTATTCAATATTTTTTAACTAGTGGACAACAAATTTTAATACTTTACTCTCTGAAGGTCTCCTGAAAATTTCAAGCTAATATGTTATACACTAGGGTCAAAGGAGCATTTTGAATAGTGAAAAATGCTGAGAAAAAAAAACTGAGAAGAATGAATTTTGTTTGGTAGTATATTTTCGTAAATCCAATCAACTTAACATTCCCCAGCATCATATGTGGGACCCTCTGTTGCTTTCTTCTTGGCCTCAGTAGCAGTTTTTGAGAATTTTAAGTTTGCTTGGTTGTATCTTAATATGAAAACTCACCATTTGCCTTCCCATTGTTCACAACATTTAGTAATTTATTGTTCTTAGCTCACCTCTACAGTATGTACTTTCACTATTTTATACAGAAAATATCTGCTTGTTGACTCTGCTATAGACTAATGAATAACTTAAAACCTATTAACTGCCTAAACAATGCCTAATATATAACTGGAATACTGAAATAACCTGGCAAGATTACAGAACACTGACAGTATTTCTCTGTTTGGAAGCAAAACATGTCAAATTCGTGACATTTCAGTTCAATATATCAAATTTATTTCAGCATAACCAACTCACAACCTTTCTGAAACAAAACTCCCTTCAAGATACCATAATCAAAGCTAGCGCAAATGAAAAATGCATTTCAAAGCTTTAGCTACAAAGTTTAGTGAGGAATGCTCACCTGCACTAGGACATTTAAATGCCCTCCTGGAGGTTTAAAAATGGCTGATATTGAGAAAACTCACGTGTGTCGTTAAAGTACAAAGTATAAGCATAATAAAAAATGCAAAAAGTAAAAATAAAAATTTTCAGCAATTTTCATTGCCTTAAAAACACCAGCAGTAAGTTTGTTGGCATAAATAAATATGTACCTATTGTATATTATTCAATAGTCTTTTCACATTGCAGCAGTCTAATTTATCACGTGATTACAGCTTACTTCCATCTGACTTAGGTGTTGTTTTGCTTCTTGTGCTAAATTGTGGTGGAAACTACTGGTAATGATGTGTCTTAAGTATACATATACATCATAATTCACCTTAATTGCTTTTCCTCAAGAGCAATGGCTCTTGAACCTGTTGCTCACTTGTTCTTATTCTCTGTCCCATTTACATTTATTTTTCATCCTGTGTAAGGAATATCCAAGTTTAAAGGTTTTTTTTACAATTTATTTTATTTTTCTGATCATTTTAAACCATTTATCTAATTATCTTCCTTTCATAGAAGTTTGAAAACAGTGTTGTTGTAATTAATTTAATTTAAAAGGTGAGTTAATTAATAACAGTGTTATTAATTGTAAGTGTTGTTCAGTGTTATTAATTAACTCACCTTTTAAATTGAATCATTTATCTAATATTCATATTTTTATTTTCTCCATGCATACTTACACCATATAGAGGAAGTGTTGTATTCCACCCAAAAATTAGATATCAAGATTTCAACAGATGTTTTGAGGTTTGCTAATCCCAAAAAGATGGGAAGCTAGATGACTCTTTCCATTGTTTAATGGGGTGTTAAATGGTAAAAATGTGGAGAGATAGTGTCTGGGATGAAAAATGGGAAAATTGGCCACAAGCAGTTAAAATGTTGGCATGTATGAGAGTAGGAAACATTAGCAAGATGGGTGATTTCCATAGCAAAGTTAGGATAAGTGGATTAGAAGGTGCATGAGAGTACCTATATATGTTGTTAGCTAATGCTGGATTTCTGACAAATAAGTCATTAATCCTCTTGCTCTACAATATTTTTCATTCATAGAGCAATAGCAGTGTAGTAACCGCTTTTAAGAGAGCACCATATTTTTATGTTTTGGCGGTCACATCGCTCTCTCACAACCCACACCTGTCGTTGGTTTACGGGTATGATGTATTATAGAGGCTCTTTACCAAACATACAACCTGGAGGTTAAGGATGTGAGAGCTTGGTACAATAGTGCTAGAATGCATAATATATTAATGTAGTTTGTGCTTTGTTGGAGTTATAAATAAAATATTAAATCATTCATCATCAGATGCTCTTTTCACCAATATATAAATATGTTGTTGTTAGCTAATGCTGGATTTCTGACAATGAAGTTATTAATCCTCTTGCTCTCCAATATTTTTCACTGATGGATGGGGCATTAGAAGTGGCCGGGCATATTTGAAGGTGGTCTCGATCCATTTCCTCTTGCAGATCACATAGAGGACAGAGTGGTGAAGAATATATCCCAATTCTGTTTAAATGTTTTGCCAGACAATCATGTCCTGTAATCAACCTGAAGGTTGCAACCGCTGTTTTTCGAGGATACTCAGGAATCACTGTTTGAATGTTTGATAGTTCCCATCTTTTAGTTTTTGATTTTTCATAGTAATATTTTGCAATAATTTTTTTGAATTCAGAGTTGACTACTCTTTTAGCTGCATAAAATGGTAGATTAACTATTGATTTCTGCACATTGCCGGTACCCTTTTTTGCAAGAAAATCAGCTTTCTCATTACCACTCAGTCCACAGTGAGCTGGTATCCATTGGAAGACTAGGTGTTTTTGAAGTGCTGTTAGATGGGTAAGGATTTTCCAACATTCTATAATTTAAGAGGTAGAACTGGAACTTAAAAATTCAATGCCACAACTGGGATTTGAACCACAGACCTTCCGCTTGCCGGGCGGACGCTCTAACCACTGAGCTATTGTGACAAACTGCCAGAATGGCATTAAATTCTCAAGCCAGTTCGTATTTCTCCTGGTAAACCAAATCCCAGTTGTGGCATTGAATTTTTAAGTTCCAGTTCTACCTCTTAAACTTTGCCCACACACGGCTTGTGTGTTTAAAAACACCAACAGTAAGTTTGTTGGCATAAATAAATAATAATTCTATAATTGTTTGGTTTTTTGCTGACAACTTGGAAGTAATTGCTATAATTGCTGCCCTGGAATCTGAGAGAATAACTGCTTGCTGAAAATGTGAAATTCTGTACAAAAGATTTTGTAGGGCCATTCGAATTGCTTCAATTTCTCCATCAAAATTTGTAGTTCCATAACTTAAAGATTTGTAATAGGAAAAGAGGTGACATGTGACTCCAGCACCTGTTCCATCTTGGTTTGATATCAATGATCCATCAGTATAAATATGGAGCCATTCATGTTCTGGAAATCTAGTATGGATTGTCTCTAATGCCAATACTTTTAGAACACTGGTTGGAGTATCACTTTTCTTAACTTCTTCTGTCAGGTGTAAATAATATGTGATGTCTAATGTTTGTGCGGGATTGCCTTTAGATATGAAGTTTTCCTTTGAATTAGGAAGGTATGCATTCTTCTTGATGTCTTGAATTTTGGAAAGAAAGCTCTCCTGAGTCTTTAGTGTATGTGTAAAATTTCTCTTGTGCCATGTATTGAATGGGAGTCTGATCAACTTTTTGTGTTGAATAAGAGCCACTTTTTCTATTTCATATTCAATGGGGCATTGATTGGTTAGTATTTCCATAGCTGCTATTGGTGTGGTTTTGATAGCACCTGTAATTAATCTCAGACTTTGGTTTTGAAAGATTTGAATCTTCTTTGTGTTTGCTGTTACAAGAACTACATTTGCAGCTTATTACATATTCCTTTCTACTCAAGGCTTCAATTATACAAACATCCTTATAAACTCAATTCCATTAATGGAAGAAGCTGTGCTACAGTGTATTCTGTGCATGTCGAGGTTGTAGTATGGGGCAGTGGAAACCTATAATGAACATTTAAAACTATCTTCCTTTCATAGAAGTTTGAAAACAGTGTTGTTGTAATTAATTTAATTTAAAAGGTGAGTTAATTAATAACACTGAACAACACTTATAACATATTTTTCCAGGACGCGTTTCGAAGGTTAACTTTCCATGGAAACGCAGTTATTGTCCGGTTGATAATGGAGGAAAGTTAACCTTCGAAACGCATCCCGGAAAAATATGTTGTAAGTGTTGTTCAGTGTTATTAATTAACTCACCTTTTAAATTAAATTTAAAACTATGTTCGGTGGTGTGGTGTAGTATACAGTCCTGCAATGAACACACGTAATGAAGAATGAGTGAAGGCTTCAACTTACTCAAAAATTTTAACAGCAAAAACATTCTTTTTAACAACTATCAGCTTGCATTAGGTTCGATACTACTAAATCAATATATTTGAGTCTTAGGCAGTTATTTTTGCCAAAGCCTTTTCTTTTAGAATACTTATCAAGACATTTACCCCAAAATGAATTATAAAAGCTTATGAAAAGTTAATAAATACTTCATGAATAGTAGTGTTTACTGCTTGTTCTTATTACATACAGACCATAGGAGGTGGACACTAATGATTAGGGCTAGGAAGTTCATGCATTTGCATGTTTTTTCTTAGAGGTTAAAAATGTATGCTTTTACGTTATGTGCCCGAATTATGGAATGTTCAGTTATTTGGACATGATTTTATTGTGCATATAACTGCATATTTTCTTGATTTTGATAAATGCATATTATTTCAATATTATAGCCCCTATATTGCATATTTCAATGATTTTTTACTATTTTTTCCATCCGGATAATATTTTTCATATTGGTAGTATTGCACATGATGATACAACTCACGAAGATTTTAATATTATAGTGCCTATATTGCATATTTTAATGATTTTTATGGTTTTTTATTATTTTTTTCCATCTGGCTAATATTTTTCATATTGTTAGTATTGCACATGATGATGCAATTCGTAAGGTGGCGAGAACTAATTTTGAGTCATGTTCTCATGCAGTGAATCCCATTTCCACCCTTTCATTATATGTATGTGCGTAGAGAATAATCAGTGGGTTATCTGAGAGGTTTATATTAACAAAGATAAAGTGCAGGTCAACATTTTGAGCAGCGCAATTATAGCAACACTTGCCTGTCCACCAGCAGTTGTATAGTGGTCTTCAAACGTAACAGTATTGTGAACTGGTACCCACCAAATTAAATTAGGCATATAAAATGATAAAAAAGCTCTTCAAATGCCAAAAATAAAACCCACTACGAGTGCTAGATTAATTAATTTAGAGAAAGAGTTTTCGGGTGACTTAATATCTACAGAATACAGATAATAGGGTACTGTTTCGTGGAGCATGTGAGAAAAATGTAGGGAGTGAGAAAACATTTCAAATAGTTAAGCACATAAACAGCAAAACGTAAGGAGAATTTAATCAGAAAACTCGCAAACAAAGAACCTGCTCAAAAGCAGCTAGTAGAGTGTTTAGGAAGTAGGGTTACTGAATTTTCCTATGACTTGTGCCAAGTATTTTTAGCTGCTGATATTCCCTTGTTCAAAATTAATAATCCGACATTTAAAAACTTTCTTACCAAGTACACTCGAAAACATGTCCCTGCAGAAAGTACACTGTGTAAGACTTATGTAGGACATTGTTACAATAACATATTGTCAAATATAAAAAATCAATTAGCGGATCAGTTTTTGTGGTTGTTGATGAACCCCCTGATTCTAAGCGCTGTTCTATTGCTAATATAATCGTGGGTGCTTTAAATAATGAACAAAAGACTACACCTTATCCTCTTAATTTGAGCGAATTGTCGGCCACTGGCAATGTCACTGTGACCCAGTTTGTGATGGACTCTTTGAAATTACTATGGCCATGTGGAATCAAATATGCCTGGTTACTTTTATTTGTTACTGATGCAGGTCCTTATATGGTAAAATCAGGACAAACTCTGAAATGGATTTTTCCTAACTTAATTCATATAACTTGTTTGGCACACGGTCTTCATCGTATTTCTGAGACAATACGTGATTCTTTCCCGTGGATCTCCCTTGCATGAATCACTTACTGTCTTTGAAAAAACAATATGTGATCTAAGTTCGGTTCCTGGCAGCATAGGACAAAAAGTGAAAGAGAAAGTGAATTATGTAATTTCAAAAAATTCTGGTTATAAACAGATGTGCGATATTCGAGACATCCTGGAAAGAAAACCATCTGTCACACCAAGAGACTTGACTCTCTCTGTGAAACAGTTAACATCATTTAAATATGCACTGATAACATCTTGTAACGTGGAGAGAAGTGTTTTGCGAGACAACAGACGATGTTTTACAGTTGAAAATGTGTGCAAAGTGTTGGTTGTAAACTGCAATTTAGCAGTTAATACTAGTAGCAGGACCACTTCTGCTTCAACCTCTATGGAATAAGGTAACTTTATTTATTATTTATACTAACTTGTCTTGTCTACTGCAAAGGAACATTGTTTTAATTAAATAGTGCATATTTCTTGGCATATTTTCAAGTTTTTCAGAGCATATTGGCATGCATATTTCAGTGTTTCTTAAGGCATGAACTTCCGAGCCCTAATAATGATGCATGTAATGAAATCATATTTTGGAAAGGAATTTCTTAAAGGAAACATTCCAGGTCAATGTTTATGATGTCTTCATGTCATTTACTATTTATGAAGGTTGAGGAAGACATGAAGAAAACCTTAGTCAGGAAGGATGGTCCTGATGGAAATCGAATCATATACCTCCCACTTACGAGTTCATGTTTTAACAACTTTGACTAACCATATCGGTGATAGAATGAAAGATGAGATGGAACGTTCTCACCAATTAACAGCCCTCTATTTCACAGTTAGAATGCACTACACATTCACGTTTATCTGGGTGACGTGTTCTTTGGCATGGCACCTAGCTGCTTAGTGCGATTTTTTTGGTGCTATAGTAGTGAGATACAGTTTATGCAAGCTTTGTAGCTCCATGGACTTTAGGAACTTCAAGCCTTCCCGGGACACGGTGTACTATCTATGCAGGAAACCATGCATATTTTGGGGTTTCAATATTCTGTCATAGACACTAAGTTAATGTCTTTTGCAAAACCACATTGATGATTGAAAAGTGATTCCTCATTTCTTGCAGGGTTAAAGTTACCGTAATTTGATAAAATTATCAATTCTGAGACTTGCAGCTCAGAAACTATTCAATGTAAAATTCTCAAATAAAATTCAAAATGAAGGTAATATTATGTGGTTTGTGGAGGTAATTATTTGATATTTTTAAAACTTAAGTTTAATGTAATTTTTCATAATATTTTATGGTTTTTTTAAATGGAATATAAATTAAGTCATATTGTTCAGCATTCAATTTCAAAACAATATTAGCTGAGATTTTTGTGGCACCGTCAACAGATGGCTGTAGGGAAAAAAACCACTGCTGTATATGCTTTGCTGCACTGGGAATATGCTCACAAGTGAGACGATAAGAGTTTGTGAATAAACCACCCTCTGACCTAAAGTCACTTTCTTGCCAGGTGTGGTTGTGATATGGATGTGTTTTGTATTTTAGTTATAAAGTTATTTTTGAGTGTATGATAGCTTTTAGTTTATTTCAAACGAAAATCTACTACTTTAGGGTAAGAAAAAGCTCCATTTAATTACAACAGAAAGTGCAGAAATAATAACATGTAAGAAGACATAATCAGTTAACCTTGTGAAGCCTGCTAATGACCTTGATTCACTACGGCCCTCTTCCCATGTTGAGTGGCAAACGCCAGCTGAGTGCTATGTAAGTACAGCACAAGCATGAATGCTTATTGTTTCATTATTTTTTTCCACGCTTCAAATAAGAGTGCCATAAAACTGAACACTGCAATTAATGTGTAATAAAAAGAGATTTAAACCTATATAAGTTTAATCATTATATAAAAGACATTCAATAAGATTTTAAAAAATTGTGTAATTACTGCTATGTTATTGTTATATAACACCATCAACAACAGACATTCAGCTTTAAAATGAATCACAGTTTACCGAAATCCAATGTACTGTTCTTGAGTTATACGCACAGAAGTTGTCTCATTAGGAAAATAAGGCAAATTTTACCAAATTTTAACTCCAAAACTATAGACATTTAAGAGATGATTTTCTGAAAATTCTTTTCTTTTACAGTAACTGACATATGTAGAAATTATTAATGACTTAAAAAAATGCAAGGTTAATTTCTCATTGTTTCTCAGACTTGGAATGGAATAGCCCCTTATGTGGTTGGTTACCGGTCCATGTGGGACCACGCCCAATGCTGCCAGTCTTGGTCTGCCACTTGTGAGGCCATCAAAACCCACAAACTGCTCGACTGGAAGGGGAGCGGGAATGAGGTTAGGGGATTGCGAGTCCAGGTTAAGCAAGAGAGCAGGGCACTCCCTTCTGGCCCCTTCCAGCAATGACCAGCCTAATGGTATTTAACTTGTGGAATTAGGTTGCATAGGAGTGACAGCGCTGTCATGCCAGAGGCCCTAAAGCATCCCTGGGCAAAGTGGTAGCTTTTCCTCCTGCAAAGTGCACTGTGGTCATAAAAACTCGAGTGTGCTCCAGCCATCCAGCCAGGTTCATTTAAGTGATAAGCCTAGTGTACATGGTGCAGGTTATTTCCTGCATCATGTACACAAATATGGAAGACTGGAATGGGTGTGCAGGATATGACATGGGAATTTACATCCAGTATCATAGATCAGATACTTACTCCAATGTCCTTCATATGCTCAACTCTAGAACAAGCATTGGTAATGCAGAACACTGTATACTGAAGACTGCCCTTCAGTACCTTTGTTGTCAACTTGGACATACATTGATACAGCAGGCAGTGTACAAAGCACTGTACTAGGATATGATCCAGCAGACAGTGATTTAACCATTGCTTATGTGGATTAGTATGAACCTGTAGCTAGGGTTTTTATACTTTAGCTGTGTCATAAACTTACCAACAAAGAGACATTTTAAAAAATGGTATATTTCATTAGCAGCTTGAATGTGAAAAGATCAACAGAGGAAAGAAAGTTCAAGTTTTATAACTGTTATCTCCAACTTTTAACTGCTGCACTCTCCTGAAACTGAACATTAATATTAATATTAAATGCAATAATGTACTTAGGACAGGCATGTTTCAGGTTCTTTCTTTATGCCTTTTACATATGCTTATTCTGGTCATATATACCACAAAAGTAACAAATATTGTGCTCAGGAGGTTACAATAAAACAAGCTATTATCTATACGACAAACATTCTTACTACATAACAAAGCATAATTACAAACAATGCTCTTACACTGCAATTAATTGTCATGAAGTTGTAGTTATTTGAAATGCAACTGAAATCCATTATTTCTTAAAATAAATGTCCAAAAATATTAAATAAACATTGAGTATATACACATTACTTGAGAAGCACCACTGATGTTCTTGTACAAACTGTAGGATGACAAAATTACATCATCTGTTACTCTTATTTTATCATTATTCATAAATAGATATAACAATATAACAATATTGCATCTAGGTATATCATTCCATTTCTCCCAGTGAATATATTGATACAATACATTATCTTAACAACAACTGGTGCCCTTCCAAATAGAACACAGCTTAAATTTCAAGGCACCTTGCACAACATTTCAATCTATCAGATCTGGTTCAACTAATAACTACATAACATCTAGATAAACCTATACAAACCTAACCTTGGTATGACTTAGCTGCTGTAAAACCCCTGTTTGATTTAGTCTTACACTTTAAATAAATCTTCTCAAGTTATTTTGGAACCATTACTTCCTAAAAGGAAACACACTGAATTCTCAAAAGAATGCACCTTAAATCCAGCAGCTTTTATAGCTGTCTTTTGGACTTAAAATTTCTCCACTTTCTTTCTCTAACATTTTTTTAATCAATGATGAACTGGGTATTTTCTGAGGTTTGAACATCCAGCAGCAGATTTTTGGTAGTGCTGTGTTAAAAAGAGGAACACAAATGGTTACCTCAGTTGAATGATGTGCTATAGGTCAAGAAATAGAGTGAGCTTTTGCATGCTTATGTAAATGTAGAATTTAATTGAACTCTGTATTCTTGTTTTACCAAACCATACAAAAACTGTACCGTAAAAGTACAATTTTTGTGTTTAATGAGGCTAAGGACAGTAAATAAGTATAATTTGTATTACTGTCCAAGTTTGATACTTTGTGCCTGCATGGAATTAGTCTCATGTCTGAGGCATGGGGACAAGTTGGAGAGTATCTTATGGAGAGTTGTAGCTCCTGGTCACAGAAACTGCACTTAGATGGCCAAAAGTGTCAGGATACTGTGTCAGGCACATTTATAGATTTCTGTAAGTACTTAAAGTTTTCTAAAATCTGCATCAACTAGGTAATCAAATTTTCACTCATGTTTAACTGATCTTTATCAAACTAATTGACGTTATATGAAATTAAATGAACATACTTTCAGCAGTATTATAATAATTTTAATGATGTGACATCTTTTTAACAAAAAACATAGGTACCTATGTGGTGCATTTTTTAAAGAACTAATGAACCTAGAGGTCCTTTTTCTTCGACAACGGTATATACTATTTAAATGAAATGAAATTTAAATTTGTGAAAATTTCATGAAAATTATTTTTTTAAAGAAAGAGAACATTAAGGTTTATTTGTTTCTCTTTCTCTGTTTATCCTCCTCACATGAAGGACCTACACTTCCAGGACTTGTAAGTGGCTGCATGGGGGTCAGATGCCTACTGAGGAGCAGACAACTCTGGATTAGAGAAAGTAGTCAGGATGAGTGATCAGCTTAAAGTGAGGAAGGAGATGATATGAAATGAGAGTGAGAACAATGAAAAGGAAAATGATAATGGAGCAGTAGGTGAAGTGAATGGCAAGAAAAGCTTGAGAACTGGGAGAAAACCTGCCCTGATGTCGTTTTGTCCACCACAAATCCTATGTGCAATTGCCTAGAATCGAACCCAGGCCACCTTGGTGAGAGGCAAGTGCTCTAGCCACTTAGCCATGGCGCAGCTGCATTATGGTTTAAAAGATAAAAATATGAAGACATTATTTCAAATTGTCTTGTGCCATGATGCTGCGGGCTCAAGTGTAAAGCTCTGGTTCCTGGCTATGGAATGTGTCAAGTTTTACCCCACCCATGGGAGTGAAAATTCCCTGAGTAAAGGACTGATGCTCACTTGGTATCGTGAGGAAAATAAGGAGCTGCAATAGGCAATGGTCCTGAGCTTATGAGCCAACATTTTGTGTGATGCTTCCACATCAACTCCCCACATCGGTTGGGTGAGTGCCCATCTGTTCCATACATAAATGGATATGAGACAGACAGTCAGTCAGGTTGGCAGTCCCATGCCCTCTACAGGCTCTAGTACTACAGAATTTATTTGTTTATTATCTCAAATTAGCCTTAAAAATATTATCATTATTAAAAGTGAGACATTCTTCTAAGCAATCAATTCAGAAAAGATTAATCATAAGTGAAAACTTGGTAGTCCTAGCTAGAGCAGATTTAAGGCTGGTTCACAACCACTCGGTAACAATAACAACGGGAACATTTTGGTTCACAACAGCCTGCTAACAGCAACAGGAACAGATAGTGGATACTATACATTGGGATGTCATTTATTTCTTTTGACCCATGAAAAAATTTTAAAAACTGCTCTTCAACTCATCCAACATAAAACTGGTTAACTAACACCAAATTCCGATAAAGTGAATATATATATATTTTGTTGTTTAACAATGCTGTCAATTGCGAGGATCACATCAGCGTCGCCGGTGTGCCAGAATTTCGTCCCACAGTTCTTTTACATGCCAGTAAATCTACGAACATGAAGCTGTCATTTTTAAACACACTTAAAAACCATCAGTCTGGGCCAGATTTGAACCCATGATCTTGGGATCAGAAGGCCAGCATCTAACCAACTGAGCCACCCAGGCTGACTGAATAAAGTGAAGATCTAAGCATGAAGCTATTGTGTATTTCTGATTCCAAGAAAACAGGAAGCATCAGTCCTATTTCCAATTCCAAGAAATCAGCAAGCATCAGCTCTTTAGTGTCCTAGCATTCATTAAAATTATTTGTTATTCTTTATTGTTACATAAAATCCTTTCTGGTTTGATATTCCCAGAATTGCGAATAGCAAGAGCTCTAGGAGCTGTTTACGTCACAGCCATCTTGAAGAATTTCTACTTGAAGGAAGAAGAATGAGAAGGAGAAGGAGAAGGAGAAGATGATGAAGAAGAAGAAAAAGAAAAAGAAAAAGAAGAAGTCTTTAATATGCACTTAATGGATCTAATATGCCGTGCCTGGTAATGGAAACACCAAAGCTGAATCTTGGCCAAGTCTCGCTTGCTGTCCCTAGAGCCCAGGAAGACTTGTCGTTGGTTGTGAACATTTCCATTTGAATACGTCATGTATTTCAAGTCTCTCATTCTGGTTGTGATTAACACTGTCGATGGTTGTGAACCACCCTTTAGGCAAAACATGCTCTATTTCTGATTAATTTAACTATAGAAACTCACATGCATTCTCAACCCAGTTTCTTTCAGTTTCATGCACACCCTTCCAATCTTTTGTGTGCATGAAGGCAGAGAATGTAACAGTTCTACAGTTGATCAAAGGCTTATATGTCATGGAGAAAAATATATAAATACGTAGAATATTATGATCCGAACACTTGGATCTAGCAAGGAAAGAGAACTATAGAAAATAAAGTACATTAATAAATTGTCTTTCTTTCCTGCTCCTCCACTTTATGGTAGGTAGAACAAGACTGAATTCAATTACAGTATGCTGCCACAAGAATATTTTAATTAAATTACACAATATCATACAAAACTATTCATTAAGATTTAAAGTATAAAAACAGATTCAATTATTATTTTGACTAGTTTTGAACAATATACATATTACTTACATACAATACAAAAATTAAAAAATAAAATTCTAAACCAATATGGTCACAGCACAATTGAAAAGAACGTAAAAAATAATTGTATAAACTACATATTCTTAATGGGTATATCTTGAATGCTTTTGTGTGATTTTTGACATCATTCTTTCCCAACACTTTTAAGATATTAAATGAGTGGATTAAACAACTCTTAAAATATATTGTATAGGTACTTTTTAAAAGGTCTTCCTAGATGACTTCACAGTAAATAACCTGAGAACTGCTTTAATAGTACAGAAAACAAGTTGTGTAAATGATCTTATTATAACACAGTGCATTATTCCAGGATGTCCCACAGCAGAAATTTAACAATCTTTAAATTATGCAAAATTAACGATTACAGGTTGTACTTGTAAATCTTAACAATACAAATATTGAACAGCAATAATATATTGTACAAATTAATAAAAATAAAGGTTTTATATTATATTTTAAACCAGTAATGATCTCGTTGGATTCATGACCATGGATCCAAGACATAACAATGCACTTACATCATGCCGAGTACTTATTTACAGTTGTTTATATCTACCTCTAACTCAACTATGGGCAGTGTTTGAATATAATATAACGAGGATTGGAAATTTCATATGTTCCACACTGCCAATTTTGAAATTGACTTTCTCTTGTAGTTTACGTGTGGTATTTAGAGAAAATAGAGAAAGAATTCAATATCAAGATTTCACCAAAAATACATGTCCTCTGAACCCAAGAAAACCATTCACAGAAAAATATCCATGCATGCGTCTGTGTGTGTGTGAGAGAGTGAGAGAGAAAGAGAGAGAGAGAGAGAGAGAGGGTCTGTGTGAACAAAAGAGAGAGAACAGCATAAATCAAAAACAAAATGTTGGATACATATCAAATTTGGCATAATATAAAACTTATGATGAAACTGAAATGTTTAAAACAGTGGAGCATATTATTAAAATCTTTAGTGAATATTTGTCAACATATTTAAAAACACTTGTTACTCCACTTATTTTAAAATCCTAAAGGACCAGTTTTGGAAAGGCTCCTCTCCACCTTCAGCTGGTCGCCTGACTGATTTCCCACCACCTAGACGGCCCGGGTTCGATCCCAGGGACCCGCATGTGGTATTCGTGGTGGACGAAGCGGCGTCAGGGCGGGTTTTCTCCGGGTGCTCCGGTTTCCCCCGCCATCTCATTCCACCGGTGCTCCATCTTCATTCCATGTGTCATCACTGTCACCGCCTGCGGTGCCGTAGTAGTAAAAGCGGGCGTTAAACACTACTACAACACACACACACTGACTGATTTCCCCATCAAGTAACTGCCTCTCCTTTCCCTCATTGCCTGGACTGCTTCTCTTCCATTGGTCAATCATAAGATGTCATCTGTCGCTGATATTTCAAAGTTCATTACTCAAATCATTTTCTAGATGTATTCTCAATGAACTTTGAAGTACCAGCAACAGATGACAACAACTTATGACTGACCAATGGCAAAGGAGCAGACTAGGTAATGAGGGAAGAGGGAGACAGTTATCTAATGAAATCAATCAGCCAACCAACTGAGAATGGAGAGGAGTTTCTTTGAAGCTAGTACTGTTTGATTCTAAAGCAAGTGGAACAACAAGTATTAACTATGGATTTTAATCAAATTTGGCATTTAAACTTAGCATGTTCCAAAGAGCATGCTAAGATTTTTGAGAGAATTCTGCCTTTACTTGGAAAATTTGTCATTACTTTTTCTTTCTCTAAAATGGTTAAAACAATTCTGATTAAAATATCAAACATTTAAGCTAACTAATGACTAGCATAGTATATATTAAATATTCTGGGAATACATTAAGAGTAAAAAGTGAGTTGATTAATGACAGAAAGCAACACTCACTTTTTAAATTTCCTGGAATATGTTTTAGACTATTTCTTCCACTGTAAAATGAACATCAACTGACCTTGGGTAGTGGAACTAATCCATCTGTAGATTGCTCTGATAGGAGTTCTAGGAACTTGTACAAGTCATTGTGGGGAATACAACAATGTTATACTTGGTTCATATTTTTCCAGATGTTAATATGTTCCCATGTGGACAATGCTCAAGTGATGCATTCTGTTCTCTAATGTGTATGTTTATACCATTATGAAGTATTGTCCTGCATTTATCTCAGTTTGCTCCCAAGGAGTTTTATTTCGGGGGAACTTGAAAGCATTTATGCATCAGTAGAAGATTTGTGATGTTGACTACCTGAAGAAAATATAACAAAAGCTTGAAAATAGACTGCAGAAAATGCATTGTTCAGTATTTACCATAAGTGGCATGAGTGCATGTCACTTTGTTATGACTAGCAGGGGCATGTGACAAATGTACATTATAAAATATCAATTGCAGAGTGGTTCCATTACCATTCATATACAGATTTCTGCTTCACCCTCCACCAAAGTTGTTAAACATCAGAGGGTTATTCCTTAACTTTCTGATCAACAAGATTGTTACCTTAGTTAAAATTTATGAGTAAGGTGATTACACTTTCGACTGCCTCTGAAGCGCAATGGTAGTGTGCCTACCTCTGGCACAGAGGACCCAGGTTTGATCCCTGGTACCAGCACTGGGAGGTCTGGCATGGGGTGCACTCAGCCTCATTAGGTCCCAGAGAAGCAACTGAGGAGCTATTTGATAAAGAAGTAACAAGCCCAGGTCGCAAAGGCTGCATAACAGGCCATGAGGGCTCGGGGCACTGACCCCCCTCCAGTCTGCACCTCACTCATGATGCCTGTAGTGGACAGAGGTGGGAGATGCAGCAGCCGGATGGTAAGCATTGGCCCATGAAGGGCTGTTGCACTAGGGGTTATTTATTTTTCTTTTGATTACACTTTAGTTTCATTAACTATGTTATGATTACTTAGGACAAGTATTTGAACAGCGACTGCTTCCATCATCTGCTATATCCTACTGATGTTAAAGCTGCAATCCTCCTTTTTACAACTCTTGGGCTGCCCTCTTTTAACTGTGAGCTCACTGTAAACTGTGAAACTATGATTACAGCCTTGACATCAATAGACATACAACCGATAATGGTGGCAGTTGCCCTCAAAACAATATCCAAAGTAATCATAACCTAGTAAGTGAAACTAAAGTGTAATCATCTTATTCATAAATTTTAACTAATTTGACAAAGTTTGATTGTTTTAAACATTTCCATAAATCATATATGAAAGATTGTTACTGTGGCTCTTTAAGATCAAGAAGCACTAAAATGCCTGAGGTAATGGTTATAGTAGCATTACCAGCACTAAAGCACAGTTGGTATTCCTAACCATAATTTTCTTCCTCTCAACAAGGTTTTGTCATTTTTTACAATGTCACAAAATACAGAACAGTGCATAGCAGCTGGTTAGTGACTTTAAAAAATTGTTACCTTTAACCAGATGTTACAAAATAGAAGTGATTGTAGCTGTGTTAATAAAACATAGAACTGCTAAAAGTAAAACAAATGTGAGAATGTGGTGTTGTATGTTTTCAGTTCCAGATCATATTTGTACAAGATATCTCAGTTCATGAATGAAACAGAAATCATCACTGTAGTAACATGCTTTAAATTAGGGATGGGACAATACCTCTGTTTCTTGATATTCCAAACCAATACTGATTTTTAAGCACTGAGTTTATAAAAAAATTCTAAAGGCAATAACTTGTTCAACGAATTATTACTACATTACTTATAGTTTTTGCTAAATATTCATCATATATACCGTATTTTATTGCATAAGGCCCCCCTCACATATTTCCCTCCCCTATGAAATTTTCATCACTAAAAATTATTTACCTATTAAACATCGCATAATTCCCTCTCCTGGTTCGTTCTTATTGGAGCGGCCTTCAAATGACTTGATAATGGACAACAATCGACGCAGTGGTGCCTGTTATGGACAACAAAGGACACACTTGATCTACCTCCAGTTCCTGTAATCACTTGTTGGGGCACATGGTTGAAAGCAGGAAAATATCACAGCATCAATTTAAATGCAGTTACACGTTGGATCGATCTGGAAGATGGTGGAGGTAGTGCTTTGAGAATGAGTTGGACACAGCTTGAAACCCAGGGTCAGCAAAAAAATAACAACATTACTAAGATAAGTGAAGTTTTTAGTTTCTAATTTGTTCTTACTTTAGAATCTTGTTGCTTCACTGTTAATAGCTTCAATTTTTCCTTATTTAAAATGACTAGTTGAAAATAAAATCCTTCAACTTCAACTCGGAGCTATATCTGAAATCTGTGATGGTATTTGTAAACAAATGCAGGTCTTGGAATCAAGCAATACTGATGCAACAAAGAGCTGGCTTAATCTGTCCTCAGTTCTGGACATGCTTCAAAGTTCTGGTGTCTCATGTAAAACATTTGAGATGCATATGAATGGATGCCATGCTGCAAAAAGCTTCTGGAAGGAAGTTTGGAATTTGGATCCAAATTATTTATGATACATTTTGTATTACATGATAATTTTAAGACTGTTCTGCTTTTCATTCCCAAATTAGCCACTAAAAGATGTTTTATAGAGGTACAGATTAAACAGATAGGTATCCTTTGTTCTAAAAGTAATAATAAATAATGACGACGATAATAATGATAATGATAATGAATAATAATGATAATGAATAATAATGATGATGATGGTGGTGATTATGATGGTGATGGTGATGGTGATGATGATGATGATGATGATGATGATGATGATGCTGCTGATGATAGTAATATAAAATCACAATAGTATTTAAGTTTAGCACCCTTTTGCCTGGTAAGTCACATCAGACAATGAATAAAAGTGGGTGAAAGGAATCTCAAATGAGCCTGGGATTCATAGAGCTTAGTTACCCTAGAGGTTCATCTTTTCATGATAAGGAAAAATCCCAGAAAAAAACTTTATTTCACTCCAACCGAGATTCAAACTTTTGAGCTTCTAAATGTGAGGTAGAGATGCTACCCCTAACCCATGGAGTTGTTTTTTTAAATAAAGAAATGGAGGGCAATAAATGCCCTAAGCACTGCAACCAGATTTGACCAATTTAGTATCCTTTCGTTTACTCTACTAAGATCCTTGCCTCTTTTGCCAAGTCTGCTAACATGTTAGAGGAGAGTTAATAATAATTAGCTTTTTAAGGTAATATTATTAGACTTAGTAGTCCAGCTACATTAAAGAGGAATCAAGTTATCAGCGTTCATAGTGCATGTGAGGGCACAGTATGGGGGACTGGTTCTGTCTGTTTCTGTACAAAGAAAACATGCACAACTTCATCCTTTTGGTAGCTCACCTACTAAGCTTAGTATTATATACTGAGCTCAATGTGAACATTTCTCATCATTTTTGACTAACAAGGCTAAAGAGCTATATATGTAGAAGCAGACTATCATATTGTTCCTTGTTTCCAATGGAGGTTCTGTAAATTTCCTGTAGTATACAGATATACATAACAAGCTCATTTAAACTTGATATTTTGTCTGACCAAATGCAGCACAAAAATATATTACTTCTGTATGTTTCACACACCGGTTTGTTATTATTGTGTTCAGTTTAAAATAGTTGTATACTTTGCTCATATTTTATCTAATATTGATGCTATATGTAATCCATGCATACTAACAAAATGTAAATTAAACTTGTCACATAATATATAGCTTGAGCTATGCTTATGCAGCTAAATCAGTTGACCTCCAACTTGATTCTATCAATACATTTCCCCCTTGTTTTGTATGCTTTCACTTAGATATAAGAGCCAAGGAATGTTGCCCTGATTCAAGTACAAGAAAAGGGACCAAGAATGCGATTTGAAGGGATACCAGAGCAATTTGAAGGGACCAAGAATGATAACAAACATGCTAGGTAAAGGCTGGTTCACAACCACCCATTAACGACAATGCAAACAACAATGACAATGACAACGGGAATAGCATGAACATTTTGGTTCACAACAGCCCGCTAATGGCAATGGGAATAGATAATGGATACTGCACACTGAGATGTCATTTATCTCTTTTGACCAATGAGCAAATTTTAACCTGCTCTCCAATTCAGCCCACATAAAAACAGGTTAACCAATGCCCAATTTCAATAAAATGATGATCAAAATGTGAAGCTATTTCCTATTTCCAATTCCAAGAAATCAGCAAGCATCAGTTCTTTAGTGTCCTAGCATTCATTAAAATTATTTGTTGTTACATAAAATTCTTTCCAGTTGGATTTTCCCAGAACTGCAATTGGCAAGAACTCTAGTGGCCATTCACATCATGGTCGCCTTGAAGAATTTCTACCTTGAAGGAAGAACTCTTTAATATGGATCTAATATGCTGTGCCTGGTAATAGAAACACCAAAGCTGAATCTTGGCCAAGTCTTGCAAGTTGTTCCTGGATCCCAGGAAGGCTTGTGTTCATTGTGAACACTCCCATTTGAATGCATGTTTTTCAAGTGTCTTGTTCTGGTTATGGTTACCATTGTTGGTGGTTGTGAATCAGCCTTAATAATGTAAAGCATCATATGCACCTTCTTTTATCCTTATCTAGCACAAAAAAAATTCAACAACTACCAATCATTGATTGGATTAGAAACATAAAATTTAAAAATTCAGTAGTATAAAAATGTATTGAAGATTTTTTTAATGAGTATAGAGGTATTGAGTTCCCATCCCTGCTTTAAGTATTTAGGTAGCTGTAATGGCAGCAAACAATTATACTTTAAAACTACTTAGCAAAAGCACTAGAACCATCTGAATTTTCTGAAATTTTTATACACACAAATTAAGAATGAAACTATCCAATCGCTTGAATAAAGATGCTTTATACATCTTATGATCTCTAATAGCAGTAACAAGCATTGATTTTTAAGTAGTATACCTGGAGCATAATTTGAGTGATGTTTTCACATTTGAGAGCATATCAATTAAATGTTCAAATGCATAAAATTACAAGAAATATGTGACTTGAATGTTACATGAGAACATAATTTGCATACTTCCTGGGGAGTAAATTATTCCTGATAAATATTATTCTAGTCGTTCCTTTTTATACTATTTTCACTTCTTAAAACTTATTTTCTATACTGATAATGATAAATCTCTTGGTAATACACATACAGAAAAACCACATCAGTTGCCATAAGGAGTATCAAAAGGTGATTAAGAAAAACAAACTTATAAGAATGTTTTTGAATACATATTCCTAATTTTCTGATGTAATAAAAGAGTACATAATTAAATATAATTCTTAATGAACTTGTGTCTGTGAAAGCTTCTCCACCGAAAGAAGTGAGGGTTTGAAACACCATGATGTGACAGTGCAATGTGGTGTTCTGGATCCCTGCCTGCATTCAAGCCCACCCATGGAGGGTACAGGTTTTCCAGCCCATGTATAGTAATCAGTGGCCACTCAGTATCATGAGGAATCTGAGAAGGTATGATAGATAGTGATCTTTAGGCCAACAGTCAGCAACATACTTCTCTTGGGCTGAGGGAAGCATGATGCTGACCACATCATCTCCCCATATTGGTTGGATGATCAACCACCTTTGCCATATAAACATAGATAGTAGAGCATCAGTTGGGTTGGTTTGCTATAGCCTGTTCAAGCCATCAAACTATAAATTATTATCAAAACTAAGACTATGTTTGTACAAGTGGCCATATTACAGGGGATTGGTTGCCCTGCATTACACTGCACTGTTTCTAACCAGAATGTTATCTCTCTGCTTTCCCTCCTCTCCATATGTCATAGAATTAGTTGACACAAGGTTTCTGTAAAGGGGTTGATACACTGTGAGTCCAAATATGCCATTGTTAAAGTGCTACTTTAATGTCAAAATGTTAGTGCACAGAAACTTCATGCACGGCTTCTATGTGACAAACTCTTGTAACAAAGTAAGACAGTTACCTCCTGCTTTTCTGCCTCACAGAAAAGCAGTTCATGATCTTGTGAATAGATTTAGGGAAACAGGATAAGAAACTGAAAGTAAATTGCTATTTTCTTACATATAAAAAATTTAACGACATGAAAGAAAACTTGGAATGAAGTTTCAAGAAATTTTATACAGGAA
>CM060970.1:21801098-21843598 GCA_030765045.1 Tenodera sinensis
CAGAGAGGCAGTTTAGGTGAACTTATTGTCAAAGTCAGTTTTTAAAAGAGTCAGTAGAATTATTACAGCAAGTTGTGTACAATAAGATTTGTAGCTTTCCTGGCGACGAACATATTCAAGATGCTCTCGGGCTTCGAGCCAGGTGTAGTGATGAAAAGACATCAACGTTTCGGGAGTGTACATCTCTCCCATCTTCAGGATGAATGACTAGCAATTTTTTTTTTTTTTTTTTTTTTTTTTGAAAGGGGAGACAGAAGTAGAGTTGGGAGGAAAAAGAGTTGGCTTATCTCGCCGGGTAGGAAGAGGGAGTGGGATAACTTAACAACTAAGGAATGCTAGGATTTGAGGATGAAAGTATCGGTAGGGAAGTTGTGGAGTCCCGCATTAAGCACCTCCATAGTTTAGGTGATAATGTAGGCTACCGCGGGTTGGCGGGAGCAGGAGAAGGAATTCCGGGTCATGACCATGACCCAGGGCCCTGGCCATGACACACGGGGAGTAGAAGGTAAATGTGGTTGGGAAGTTAGAGTGGGTTCTTTGTTCATTTGTGTTGTTGTGTTTATGTCTACTCAAAGTCGTGCGCACATTCGTGCTTTCGTGGGTCGGCGTTGCTGCTATGGTTGCTGTGAGCGGCGTAGGCGGCGATGGTGGTTATCAGCGTTTGCTGATGTAACGATGTGTTGGAGTGAGGGAATTGTGGTAGCCTGTTATCTCATTACTGTGAGAATGGCTTCAGGGTTGGTAGTTCCGTCACTGTTGGAAAGAGGGCGGTGATGTCGTCGATGGTAACTCCGGTGTTGCTGCATAAGCGCTTATTGCACTCAGGGGTGCAACAGGAGTACTTGTAGAGGTGCTGGAGGAATCCACCATTAAGGAGGCGTGAGAAATGCTCCCGAGTCAATCGTGTATATGTTGATGTACCCGTTGGAAAGTGGGCGTAGAGTTCGGTGTAGAGAAGTCCGGAGTTGCTGCATAGACGTTTATAGCACGCAGAGGTGCAGCCGGAGTTGTAGTGGTGTTCGAAGTATCCGCCTTTTAGGAGGAGTGTGAGATGCTCCTGAGTCACTCGTGAGTGTGTTGTTTCCTGGCGCGGTTGTTCCTGTGTTGGTTGTGCAACTGGCTGGTGAGTTTGTGTCCACCGGTGCTGCGCTCTGGTGGGTGATGGTGGTGATAGTGAGGTCTGGGTTCCTGCTTCGTGTGTGGTAGTTGCCGGTTTGTTCTCTATTCTGTGGAGCTTGCGTAGAATTGATGCTATTGCTTCCGTGTTGTCAAGTTCTATGGTAGCACTGCGTAGTTCCTCTAACAGTCTGCGCGCGGCGTTGAAGCCGGTGGTGTGGTGTAGCAGTTGTCGTGTGAGTTGTGAAAGTTGTTTGTGGTGAGTCCGTCTGAGAGTGTTGATGTGCTTGCTGAGTGTCTGGGTGTCATGCTGTAGTGCTCTGAGTCTAGTTGTCGTTGTGTCGTGGTGTTCTTGGCCAGTAGTTATGGCGGTTTCAATTTGTGTCATCATGGAGGCTGTAGAGTTGGCGATTGTGGTCACGGCGGTTGTGAGTTGTAGTACGGCATTCTCAAGCTTGTCTAGACGTGTGTGGAGGCCGTGGACCTCCTTGCGCAAATCCTCGGCCTCGTCCCTGGGCAGTGGCGTTGTGGTGGTGACAGTGGCGAAAGTCTGGTTGGTCTGTGGTGCTGCAATGCTGGTAGTAGCTGGTCTGCGTTGTGGCTGTGTAGCTGCGATGACTGGTGCATGTTGGGGGGCCGGAGCCCGTGGATAAAGGGGGCACTGCGCTTGTCCCGTGAAATGGCCTGTGCCATTGCAGGTAGCGCAGTACCGGCGGCGACGGCGAAGGTCGTGGTTGGTGCATTCACTGGTGAGGCCGTGGGTCCCACAGTAATGGCACCGGGGTGCGGCGCTGCAGGTGGTTGCGTCGTGCCCAAATCTGCAACATCTGCGGCAGGGCACTTGTCGCGTAGACCTGGGGGGCTCAGCAGGCAGGCGCCGTCCGAGTAACTGCAAACCAGTCCTCAAAGCGGCTTCTCGATCTGCTGAGTCGGCGAAGATGATCCTGGCCATGTGTGTTGGTCCCCGGGAAGTGACGATGCGGATGGCCCTCATTGCTGATGGCCATTGGTGTTGAACTGTGCTGAGGAGATGCCTCGCTGGGAAGTCGCGAGGAACTCCGCGGATGATGACACTGGCACCCGATGGGGGGCCAGTGTGTTCTGGCGTCTGTGGTGTGTTGGCCGGGTGAAGTTCTGAGGACGCTGGTGGTTGAGAGGGCAACTCCGGGAGTGGTACTGCCACTGCCTCTCCCGGGGAGCTAGCCTCCTGCCTGAGTGGTGGCGGCCGCTCGACTGGCTGCCTCTCTAACTGCGGTGAGGTGATGTCAGCGCTGGTGGCGCTCGAGGCGTCGGTGGCCGCAACTACGGCGGGTGTGTTGGTTGTCTCGGCGTACTTTCTTTCTGAGGACGCTGGTGGTTGAGAGGGCAACTCCGGGAGTGGTACTGCCACTGCCTCTCCCGGGGAGCTTGCCTCCTGCCTGAGTGGTGGCGGCCGCTCGACTGGCTGCCTCTCTAACTGCGGTGAGGTGAAGTCAGCGCTGGTGGCGCTCGAGGCGTCAGTGGCCGCAACTACGGTCGGTGTGTTGGTTCTCTCGGCGTTTTTTCTCGTCGTCTCGGCGCTGATGATGCTTTTGGGTTCCGGGGCCGGTGTGGTCCCGGAGCCCGGCGTTGTCGGCGATTTCCTGCGTAGCTTTCTTCTTCCCATCTCCCTCAGCCCCTTCTTTTTCAGCCTCCCCATGACTAGCAAGAGTGAAGGGACCAGTACGGTCAGCCAGTACGTACCGAGTAGAAAACACCCAGTCTAGTGTGGAGGTGGTTCACCGCTCCGTTGGAATCTGTGTTTTCTGAGTCGGTCGATTTCCAATTTTAAGGCTGGTTTCCAAGATGGACTAAACTGCAATCCAGCGTCTCGGTTCAGTGTACTCTTCTCGGAGGAGATGGCCAGAGCCTCCTTAACCCTCCGTTCCCATAAACTGCTACATTTTGCCACAATGGTCGTTTCTTTGAAGTTGGCTCTGTGGTCTTTTTCAAAGCAGTGCTCCGCCAGCCCTGACTTTTCAGGCTGCATTAATCGTATGGACCGTTCGTGCTCCTTGACTCTGGTGGAAATGGTCCTGCCGGTTTGCCCTATGTACGGCGTCCCGCATTCACAGGGGATACGGTATACCCCTGGTACATTAAGGAGCAGTTTGTCCTTAACCGGCCTCACTAGGTGTTGGATCTTCAAAGGCGGCTTGTGGATGGTTCTGATGTTGTGTTTAGCGAGAATTCTCCTGATTCTGCCGGAAAGATTGCCAGTGTATGGGATGCAGGCAGTGGCGGTCGGTTCGTCTGGTGTTTGCTGAGTTTGTGGTTTTCCTCTCTTGGCCTTGGAGATAGAGGCTTCAATATCCTCTACAGAGTAGCCGTTTTGGCGGAATGTGTGCCTCAGGTGCTGCAGCTCTTGTTGTAGGTGGCTGGGATCGGAGATCGACAGAGCTCTGTGGAACAGAGTGTTGAGAACTCCAACCCGTTGAGACTTATGATGGAAACTGCAAGCATTCAAATAGAGGTCAGTATGTGTTGGTTTGCGGTATACTGCATGCCCCAGAGTACCGTTGTTGTTTCTGGAGACCAGGATGTCCAAAAATGGCAGATTTCCATCCTTCTCAACTTCCATAGTGAACTGAATTTGGGGTCGGAGGCTGTTGAGGTGTGTGAGAAAGCTTGGCAAAGTTTCTCGTCCATGTGGCCATATAACGAATGTGTCGTCAACATACCGGTAGAAAAGAGATGGCTTAAGTGGGGCTGTGGCCAGTATTTCGTGTTCCAGGTGTTCCATGTAGAAATTTGCTATTACTGGTGACAACGGAGAGCCCATTGCCACACCGTCTACCTGTTCATAAAATCTGCCACCAAACAGGAAGAAAGTGGACGTTAGAGTGTGCCGAAAGAGCTCGATGATGTCAGCCGGAAAGTGTTCCTTCAGAAGCTGGATGGTTTCTTGTAGCGGTACCCTTGTAAAAAGAGATACCACGTCGAAACTGACGAGAAGATCAGAAGGGCCAGTAGTGCTGTTGTTCAAGCACTGTATGAACTGTGGGGAGGATTTCCACCAGAGTCAAGGAGCACGAACGGTCCATACGATTAATGCAGCCTGAAAAGTCAGGGCTGGCGGAGCACTGCTTTGAAAAAGACCACAGAGCCAACTTCAAAGAAATGACCATTGTGGCAAAATGTAGCGGTTTATGGGAACGGAGGGTTAAGGAGGCTCTGGCCATCTCCTCCGAGAAGAGTACACTGAACCGAGACGCTGGATTGCAGTTTAGTCCATCTTGGAAACCAGCCTTAAAATTGGAAATCGACCGACTTAGAAAACACAGATTCCAATGGAGCGGTGAACCACCTCCACACTAGACTGGGTGTTTTCTACTCGGTACGTACTGGCTGACAGTACTGGTCCCTTCACTCTTGCTAGTCAGCATGCAGGATTACTCCACAAACTCATTCACATAGGGGTACAAGATTCAATGGTCGCCCTAATAAAAGATTACCTCAGTGGAAGGAGTTTCAGAATCTCAATTGAGAATACCGAATCCTCATTGCACCCCATAAACGCGGGAGTCCCACAAGGAAGTTTACTCGGACCTACACTATTTAACATATATATCAATGATCTACCACCACTAGTACGAGTAGATAAATACATATACGCGGACGACACGGCACTGGCCACGCAATCTACTCAGCCACGCATCATACACCTGCGGCTCCAGAATGCTCTAAACACATTGGAGCCCTGGTTCACGAAATGGCGGTTAAAACTAAATGCAAGAAAAAGCCAAGCAATCATTTTTACCAGGCGAAAATTACACAGGCAAAGGAGGGGAGCCCTCCCACCCCTCACCCTAAATCAGGAACCTATCGGGTGGGAGACATCCGTCACGTACCTAGGGGTTAAGATGGACGAATATCTCACATGGAGAGAGCATATTAACTCAGCCAGAGCAAAGGCCAATGGCCAACTCAACAGACTGTACCCGCTCATAAATCTTAACAGCAGCCTTAAGCTACGCATGGGACTTACGCTCTATAAGACGCTGATCCGACCCATCTTAACTTACACCGCCCCGGTATGGGGATATGCGGCAAAAATGCACATAAAACGCCTCCAAACGATGCAAAATAGAATACTGCAAATTATTGCTAAACTACCGCCAGAGGCTCCGACGTACCAGTTACATGAAGAGCTGAAAATGCTCACAATCGAGCAGTTTATTAAACACCTGGCATGCAACCTATACGCCAAAAAGAATAAGAACCACAATGAGCAAATACGAATGCTCGGGGAGTATGATATGACTCGCGACAAACACCTCCGCCCTCTATCATTGTTCGATCGCACTATAAGTATAGGCGAACCCGAACTCAACATACAGGAATACCTGAATAATTTAGTACCATGAAATTACTGGTTAGGGGATGAAGGGAAGCACACAACAAACACACAACACTATAAAAACATACACTTACACTCAAGCCCTCAGAAGTCCTTGTGCTACCTAGCCAAGGCGGACCCCGGGAGACGAGGGCCTCCCCGGTAGTGGCACAGGCTCGCTCCTGCACTTCAGGCAGACAGCCCGCCATGTGTGCACTTATACGACCAGGCAAGATCAGGCACACGATTAATGACGAAGCCTCCGGCTTAATCACACCCTAGTAACTAAGATTAAATGACACAGTAGAAGTTATCTCTACAAGTTGTAAATCTTATAAATATCACCATAACTGCACCTAGTTATATAAGCATTTCTTAAAATACTACTAGCATAGATTATAGGACGCAATATAAATTTAAAAAAAAAAAAATAAATAAAAAAAAAAATAAAAAAAAAAAAATAAAATAAAAATAAAATACGCTAAGGACAAGAAACGAAACCTTCGGGTGGATTTTTAAAACAAAACATGCTCATTCACTCATCCCTCACATCCATCTACACCTAACGATGCCAAATGGCTGAAACACAAAAAGAACACCATCAACTATCCTACACATCACCATTAGTTACTACCAGGGGGCACTCAGGGCTTATGTCATGTTTGCCCTCCGGCACATCAGTAATACTCGCTGTTACTGCCACTGGCAGGCAGCTTCCATCTCTCACCACAGAATGCGCAGGTGCTTTATGCGGTACTGCAGCATAGAGGCCTTGACCTCAAGACTTCCGGTGGGGTTTTTTAGTGAGTAGGCTGCCCGGGTTCGAAGCCAGGGTAGGAGTCTTACACTCGCATGCATGCATGCGGTTAGGGCGTAAGTAGCCTTTTTCCCCACCACAAAAAAAAAAAAAAAAAAAAAAAATGCTAGTCATTCATCCTGAAGATGGGAGAGATGTACACTCCCGAAACGTTGATGTCTTTTCATCACTACACCTGGCTCGAAGCCCGAGAGCATCTTGAATAAGTTGTGTACAGTATTCGTGTCAAGATTACAATAGAATACAACAGCTGTGAGCTGCAAGGTCATAAATTATGTATTGTCCTTCAGTTTTAGAAAAAATAACGTGACATAAAAAGTAGATGGACTTGCCATTTGCCACAATAAGCTAATACAGGCATGTCAATAAGGAAAGGAGAGGGAGGGTAGTAACTGCTCCCACACCATGTTACAGAATTACACAGGATGTTCAAGTCGAAACTATACATTACATTGCTGTTTGCCCGTAAAAATACATAGCATATTGTAATAGTAAAAATTAGCCCCATTTATGCAGGGATTTTAAATCAGTTTGAGATTGATGGCCGTGTTTTCTCATTACCAACTTATTTAAATTAGATTTCAAAATCAAACAACTTTGCTGTAGAACATAAACTAAACTCAAACTCATATCTATTAACACAGTCCTGGATCTGCTTTTCACATGATCAAATTTTAAAATACGTAACTGGACCTAACAGAATGCTGAATGGAAGTTTGTGGTGGCTTATTTTTATTGAGGTTGGAGAACTGGGATTTTAATCTTTCAACCCTCTGTTGTCAAGTGTGTCCTACATGACAATAAAATTAATTATAATGTTGAAAAATGTGACAGCATGAGTAGTATGATTTTTTCATCTTGCAAATCTTAATTAATGTACAGTGTGATGACAGTGATAATATTAACTTAAATAATAAATAATAATTATTATATGTTTTAAGAAAATATATGTTGTTAGCTAATGCTGGATTTCTGACAATGAAGTCATTAATCCTCTTGCTCTCCAATATTTTTCACTGATGGATGGGCCACTAGAAGTGGCCGGGCATATTTGAAGATGGTCTCGGTCCATTTCCTCTTGCAGATCACATAGAGGACAGAGTGGTGAAGAATATAACCCAATTCTGTTTAAATGTTTTGCCAGACAATCATGTCCTGTAATCAACCTGAAGGTTGCAACTGCTGTTTTTCGAGGATACTCAGGAATCACTGTTTGAATGTTTGGTAGTTCCCATCTTTTATTCTTTGATTTTTCATAGTAATATTTTGCAATAATTTTTTTGAATTCAGAGTTGACTAATCTTTTAGCTGCATAAAATGAAAAATTAACTATAGATTTTTGTACACCGCTGGTACCCTTTTTTGCAAGAAAATCAGCTTTCTCATTACCACTCAGTCCACAGTGAGCCGGTATCCATTGGAAGACTAGGTGTTTTTGAAGTGCTGTTAGATGGCTAAGCATCTTCCAACATTCTATAATAGTTTGGTTTTTTGGTGACAACTTGGAAGTAATTGCTATAATTGCTGCCCTGGAATCTGAGAGAATAACTGCTTGCTGAAAATGTGAAATTCTGTACAAAAGATTTTGTAGGGCCATTCGAATTGCTTCAATTTCGCCATCAAAGTTAGTAGTTCCATAACTTAAAGATTTGTAATAGGAAAAGAGGTGACACGTGACTCCAGCACCTGCTCCATCTTTGTTTGATATAAATGATCCATCAGTATAAATATGGAGCCACTCATGTTCTGGAAATCTAGTATGGATTGTCTCTAATGCCAATAATTTTAGAACACTAGTTGGAGTATCACTTTTTTTAACTTCTTCTGTCAGGTGTAAATAATATGTGATGTCTAATGTATGTGTTGGATTGACTTTAGATATGAAGTTTTCCTTTGAATTAGGAAGGTGTATATCCTTCTTGATGTCTTGAATTTTGGAAAGAAAGCTCTCCTGAGTCTTTAGTGTATGTGTAAAGTTTCTCTTGTGCCATGTATTGAATGGGAGTCTGATCAACTTTTTGTGTTGAATAAGAGCCGCTTTTTCTATTTCATATTCAATGGGATATTGGTTGGTTAGTATTTCCATAGCTGCTATTGGTGTGGTTTTGATAGCACCTGTAATAATTAGTCTCAGACTTTGGTTTTGAAAGATTTAAATCTTTTTTGTATTTGCTGTTACAAGGACTTCGCTGCAGTAAGTAAATAATGGCTTTATATATACATTGTATGTTGTGTTAAGAATTGCTCTGGAACATCCCCATTTTATTCCTGTTAGACGTTTTAACAGTGAAAGGCGCCTCTCTGCTCTTTGTATTACATTTTCTATTTGTTTGGTCCATGTAAGTTTGGTATCAAATGTAACTCCTAAATACTTTGCTTCCTTTGTTTCTGGTAATTGTTGACCCTCAAAATTTAGTTTTATTTTTAGTGGTTTTTTTTCTTAGTCAAAAGATTTGGTAGTTTGATTTTGTTGTATTAACAGTCATTAAATTTTCTTTGGTCCACCTCTGTAAGTTGGTTAAGGATTAATCCTTAATCCTTAATCCTTAAGAAAATATATAAACATACTTATATAACAATCTTGGCAAATTCATTGGTGTCTTTTTGTTAGAATGGTGTCTAATATGAAAATGAGATACATGGCATAATGAATAATCACAAATTAAACAAAATGGTTTTTCATTATATAAAATACAAAAATAATCTTCTTCCCATTCTTGATGAAACTTGTGCATAGGCATTCTGAACGTCTGTCCAATACTGTTTACTAGTTTCACTGTGTAGCCTACTGGTATGGAGGGAGGTGCACAGCTGTGTAGGGGAGGTGGCTCCAAGGACACACTTAATGGCACACCTGAGCTAATACCCGAGTCATTTTGCTCAATGCTGCCTATTTGCAACCACTTTTAGGGATTATTAACTAAAGTGAAATGAAGATTCACTTTTTTATGAATACAATCATATACAAATAATATGTGTATTAATAATGTGCAAAAAAAAGCAATGTGATTATTACACATCTTAGTTTTCTACTACTATAACAAAAATAGCAAAAACAGCAAAATGGAAAAATTAGTCAGCAAAGTGACAAGTTTTCACATTTACAGACTTATCTCAAAAAGAGGATATTTTTTGACAATACTATATCGGGAAAATAAACAGTTAAACAACATGTCCTTTATCTTTCCAGAAAATTAGGAATAGTTATTCTAAAGCACATTGTATTTTCCAAATAATGTTGATACTTAAAACTTACTCTTTTAAATAAACATTTATATATAAATTAATTAGCTAATAATCGGTAAAAATATTTCATTTTCAGTGCACACAATTTAATAAAATGACTATCACAATAATATCTCAAACACTAACAATATATAAATTCATTATTTTGCTCAACAATTCTTATTTGCCTAACATGCAAGACATCATTTAGTAAATGATAAAACTGCAATGCAGTTAAAGTGAGAAGACATAGTACACTGTTAGAAAGGAAGAAGATATGACAGAAAGTACAATAGCTTGCCATTTTTAAACCATTCCCTTATTACAAATGACTAACAGAGAACCACAGCTGTAATCTGGAAGAATTAGGCACATTGCAAGCCACTCTATGTTTCAGGATCTATGTATATGTGTACACTCCCATACAGCTACAGAAATTAAACTGTACTTTCGTGAGGCATCCATGAAATGATCACTATATTTCAAACATAGCTGCAAAATATCGGGATCAGGCGTTATATTGGAGATATGGTACATATAATTTCTTGTATTAAATGGAAGAAATATGGATCAACAGTAATGTGGTCATCTTTTAGTGCTGTTATGAAATATAATCCTTGGAGATTGTCTTAGGTCTGAACAATTCACTCACACTCGCACATTCACACACTAATGTGCTGCACTCCTAACTTGGTGTGAAGTTCACGGCTGGAGTGTTCCTCTCATACTGGTGTTTCGTGGTCACCTTCTTCTATCCTTCCAAGACGCCAAGCATTTGGATCAGTGGCTGCAATACAAATATTAAAATATTTAATCCACTCATATCATTTGCAATTTATAAATTCTTTATGCTATTAAGTGTCTTTAAAAGGTATGCTATTAAAGTTACATTAAAGCAACAAGTCTATTCTGACAGCTACATGCACACGTGTACTTGAAAGAGTTTCCATTGCAACTAACACTTCTGCCAATCAACAATGCGCTGCTGCACTATACCACTCACATTCCCTCACCTTAAAGCTCTTTTGTAGCCTTCCTTTCAAAACAACTTTATGGCGAGGGAATATGAGGGGTACAGCAGAACAGTGCACTGCTGAATGGCAGAAGTGTTAGTTGCCATGGAAACTCTTTCAAGTACGTGTGCATGTAGCTGTTAGAATGGATTTGTTGTTTTAGTTCAATACTAACAGAGTTTTTAGTACATTGGAATCCCCAACTGGTTTGGAGCACCTCATTAAAAAATTAAGTTATTAACCTGAATTCCTCTACCACATACCCAGTGGATAAGGAAATATTTCATTTCACCCAAAAATTTTATATAAGATTTGTCCAGAAATACATGTTTTGGGAACCTCTGAATCCAAAGAGCATTTTTAGGAAAAGGGATGTGTGTGTGTGTGTGCACATGCGCGTGCATGAGAGAGAAATAGAGAAAGAGCAGTGTTACTCAATAATTAAATGTCAGATAAATACCAAACTTGATAATATAAGTTAGCATTTTACAAAGATGTGGCACAAAAATTTTCAAGAAAATCTCTCCACTTCAAACTACCATTTACATAAACATTTTTCATTACTTTGATTTTCTAAAAAATGTTTATAAAGATTTTGATTAAAATACTATATATTTATGTAACTGCATATAATATATATTGTAACAAATGAAGAAAACACCAGTTACAGCTATTCACACTTTATTGCTTTTTAGTCAGTTAGCGCAGTGCTAACGTTACACTTAGATTACTTTTGTACAAGCTCAGAGCAACAGAACAACTGCCGAATCACAAATAAGAACTGTCAGATTAGACTCGCACTGAACTGCTAGTCGGCGGCAGGTCGTTAGGCCAGGTAGGCGACTGGCTGGGTCCCCTTTCCCTAGTGTAGGCAATTAGATGCGGCGGGCACAGTGACAATATATTGTGAATTTTCTCTACATTCAGAAACATGATACCGAAATTTAGATTTCCGATCGAATGGGCTTTTGAAAAAGACACGTTTTAATTTAATTGCCGGATATGAGATTTGCGATAAATATTGAGTAATAACATAAATAGATAATATAGCAGGAAGTGTTGTAAGGTGAGCAAGATATGAGTAAATAATAGTCGTTAAATTTGTAGAATAAACGCATTATTGGTTTGAAATTAACGAGTCATGACGTCATACCACATAGTTTAAATACACGTTCGAAAGTCAGTTCTACAAACCTTAAAAGTCGCGCGATATATCTAATAAAATATAAAGTAAACATCGTTTAATCCTAAAAAGGTAATTATATATTTGAAATTCATAAAAGAACATGTTATAATAGAAAGGGACATTTCTAAATTGCGGGAAAAGGAAATAGCATTTTGGATACGAGGCTTTCTTGGATGACGTCATGACATTCAAATGGAAGAGAACGGTCTTCTTAGCGTGGGTAAGAGAAAGCGTCGGGTCAGTCACTACTCAACGAGAGACCAGTACGGGAGGACGTGCTGCGCGGGTGTGGGTGTGATTCCTCAACATATACAAATATTTTCGGCATAACTCCTGAAAAGATTTAAAAAGGAAATAAAGGAGATGAAAAGTTGTTCTTGGGTTGTCCATTACACTTACGCAAACCCGAGATAAAGAGATCTTATGCAGAACTAGCCGAGGCGAGCTACATCGAAGGGCAACGTCACGTCACCAACGACTTCAGCTTCAAATGGCGATCGAATAACTAGGACACAACGATTTTACAGCTTCAAATTGGCTTCCCAACGTGTGGCGCCGAAAGAATGGACCAAACCCCCAAGACGACCAGATCAGCATCGAGCCAGCAGACAAGAAGGTGCCCAGCGTGTCAACATCTGTGAAAAGTGTAGTGAACAAGTTTAAGTGCAGTTAAAGTGAAATAGTGAAAATATTGAAAATTTTGGTGAGTAGAAAAACACATGTAAATAGCTTAGAAATGGAAGACAGTGATACAGACTTTTTAGGTTTTGACAGTCCGGAAATTGAGAAAAGTGTAAGTAGGATGGAAGAATTTAATCAGAATGTAATTGGTAGCAGAATATGCCAAGAATTAGAAGATCAGAACGTTAGAGAAACACCTAGAGGTAGTTCAGAAATGTTTAGTAATAATTCAGAAAGGCCAGCATTTATGTCAGAAATAGAGAATATGTTTCAAACGATAATGAAAAAGATGAATACAGAGTTAAGTAAAAAGATAGATGAAAATAGTAAAGAATTAAGAACAGAGTTAAGTCAAAAGATAGATGAAAATAGTAAAGAATTAAGAACAGTGAAAAAGATGAGTACAGAGTTAAGTCAAAAGATAGATGAAACTAGTATAGAGTTAGGACAGAAATTAGAGAAGGGACAACAGGAATTGGGAATGCAATTGGAGAATCAGAAGAGAGCTTTAGAAACCTTTAGGGAAGAAGTTAGGGAGGAAATTAATAAAGTTAGTAGTGAAGTAAAAGAAAATAGAGAACAGGTAGAACAGGTTAAGGGAGAATTAGAGACAATAAGGCAAGAAGTAAAGAATTCTGAAAAGAAATTAGGTCAACAAGTTAGTGAAAAATTAGATAAAGAAAGGGAAAGAGTAACATATAGTTTAGACAAACAAAGGGAAGAGGTAGTACAAAGGTTAGATAAAGACAGGGAAGAAATTAGAGAAGAGTTACAGGGGTGTAAAGTTAGAATAGAAAGATCTGATGTAGAAAGTGAAAGGCAGGCTAGAAATTTGGAGGATGTTACAGACCAAATAAAAGGAGTAGTAACAGAAATTACTCAGGTAAAAGAGGCCTTAGAAAATTTGAGATTAAGTGAAAATGCATGTAATCACAACAATCTTAGTAAAGAAGTTGCAAGAAACGAGGCAATACCAGGTGTATCAGCTGACATTTCGATGCAAAATAGGGGTAACAGTAATTCCCATTCTGATCTCGGAAATAGCTCAGGGATAGGTGACAATTCAAATTTACATTGGCCTAACCATGTCTTAAATGAAATGACACCTCCAGTTTTTGAAAATGAAGATTCAGATGATCCTAAAGCCTTTTTAGAAGGGTTACAAGAGTACTTCACGGTGAAACGTATACCAGAGGAGTACAAGATGGTGATAGTAAGAAAATGTCTAAAGGGTAATGCTGCTAATTGGCTAGGCCTTTCTATGGGTAACAATAATGATTACAGGACCTTTAGAAACATCTTTTTAACCAGATATTGGGGAGCTAGTAGGCAGGCTAATATTAGAGTTGAATTAAGCAATGGAAAATTTAATCCTAGATCGGAGGAATCGATGGTCAACTATTTTATGAGAATAGCGAGAAAATCGAAGATGTTGGATCCTCCCTTGGATGAAAAAGATCTAATAAATATAGTTACTCCACATTTTCCGGAAACGCTTCAACACTACCTAATCATAGCCCGACCCGATAGCATTGCAGCTATGATCGAATTATTATCAGCCTTAGAAGTCAATAAGCCAAAACACGCATTTGGAAATAAATATGAAGAAAAAGAAACTGTCAATTCTTTCGGGCAAGGGGCACAGTATTATCAGAATAGAAGTGAGGTTAGGGAAAGATATAAAGGACCAGTACCAAGGATGGAATCATTCCGGTGGGAAAATCAAGGTAGATATAACCAGGAAGGGCGTCACCAAAATAGAAATGGGAATCAAAGGGGAAGAAATATAAGGGTGAATTATATGAATACAAATAGATTTGATCGAGGTAGACGGGGACGTTATTTTGGACATAGTAGAAATTCAAATGATGGGTATTGGACAAACAGAGATAATGAGTTTAGACCGAGGTCACCAAGACAGGAAGAAAGGTATTCTAATGGACGAAATTTCCCCGAAAATGCGGAAATGGTCGAGGCCATTAACACGGTCAAAAACATGGTAGGAAGTAACCCCGATTTAATGCAGGAAAACAGAAGTAACAATTTGGGAAATAGTACAGGAGCAATACATAAAAATCAGGGAAACGCCAGACCCGGTCAAACGCGCCTTCAGTGAGAACTGGGTATCCTAGTAATGATTGTGATAAGTACTCGGAAATAAATAGTCCTGGAAGGCAAATGATGATACAAAAGAAAAGAGAATGTAAAAATAGAATCGACGAAAACGAAAAAGTAGGAGATCCACCTAAAATCAAAATTGGAGTAAATGGAAAACAATACAATGCAATTATAGATACGGGATCAAATAGCACAGTATGCTCACAAAATTTTTATGATAATTTACAAAGTAGTGGTTTTAAAGTAATGTCTTTACCAGTTAATGGGATATATTGCTCGCTAGCTGTGGGAAAACGAAAAGAGAGAGTAAAATTTCAAGCAATGATAAATATTGAAATAAATGGGAGAATACTTGGAATTTTATTTCTGATTGTAGGAAGACTTGTGACAGATATTATAATAGGTTGTGATTGTCTTTATGCCTGGGAAGCTGTGGTGAATTTTAAAAACATGATTCTAGAAATGAAAGTTGAAGATGAGATCATTATAGTGCCTTTTGTGGAAGATAGTAGTTCAGAAACTATTGTAAGAGAAAAAGAGGAAGAAGAAATCCAAGGGGATACATTCTTTGTAGAATATGTTAAAGTAGGAGCTATGGAATTAACTGAAGTAAATGTTAAAGAGTACAGTGTCGATAATAAAGAAAATGTAGAATGGGATAAAAATGATTTCATAGACAATTTGAGGGTTTCTGATGCAACTAGGTACTATGATAGGGAGAGTAGTGAAGACTTAGAAGAATTGTTGAGGGAAAAGGTAACTCAGGCTGATCAACTAAATGAACAACAGAGGGATAAACTGTTTGAAATATTAATCCGAAATAAAGAAGTATTCTCTGAGAAACCTGGTAAATGTAATATTTATACTCATTCGTTTGAGATGATACCCATCAAACCTTTTACACATAAAGCGAGAGCTATCCCTAGTACAATAAGAGAAGAGGTAGATGCAGTTATAAAGTCAATGTTAGAAGATGAGGTTATTGAGATTTCGAATTCAGAGTTTGTGAATCCCCTATGTATTGTAAATAAGGCCAATGGAAAGATCAGGGTGACATTAGACTCGAGAAAGTTATATCATTGTTCCTCATACTTTCCATCAGGGAATCCAACAGAACGTGTCCTCCGAGATATAGGAATTTATTTACGTGTACTTACACATCATAATCACAAGGATTGGGTAAAATATTGTCCATTGATAGAAAAGATTATCAATCACACCATTAATGTAACTACTGGGTTTGCACCAATAAAATTAATGTTAGGAATTGAACCAGAACCAATATTGATCGGGGAACCAAAAACACTGAAAATTAATGACATTCAGTTAAGTGAAAAAGAAAGAGCGAAAATTGCTTTTGAACGAATCAAGAAAAAGGCAGAGAAGCGAAAATTAAAGAAAAAGAGTAGAAAACATAAATGGGAACCTAAGATAGGCGATTGGGTACTAGTTAAAGACCATAAGTTATCAAGTGCCTTGAGAGGTAGGAACAAAAGGATGGAATTGTTATATAAAGGTCCTGCAGAAATTATATCCAAATTTGGTTATCATACCTATGAATTAAAAGATGTTAAAAATGAAAAATGTCTGGGAAGATGGCATAAACAACTCCTTCGACCATACAAGAAACCGTGTGGTGCCTTGGAACCTTGATTTAATGTAAAAGAAAAATTGGAAGTGTCATTTGTCTATTGGCGCCCAATCAGCTTTGAGATAAAATGTAAATGTTAGCTTACTTGAAAATCATATATTGGTCAGGTACTTACATATTCATGAAAAATGCAGAATGTGAATTGCTATCTACTACAAAGAGCTTAAAAATATATTGTATAGAGCTCACAATAACAGCTTCAGAAAGATTGTTAAATTGTTCATCTCTGCATAGAGAGAAAACAGAATATTTACTTTGTAAACATTTGTTAAAATATTTAGATGTATAGATGGTTATCACAGAAAGACAAAGAAAGAACTTGTCTAAAGAGTGCAATGGATTTATATAAATATATGTACATTTTAATGCTTAAAGGATATAGTACAGATATGTGTTACAATAACAAAAGTGAAAAATCACAGTGCAAGTGATAGTGAGAGCGAAGTGAGCAAACAGGAACTAAAAGAAGGAAGTATAAAGAAAGACTCTTGAAATTTAGCCTTTATATAAAAGCTTCACAGAAGAAACCATAACATATTGTAATTAGTATTTAAGGATTAATGTTTAGTCAAGTGTACAATTGTTTGTCATGTTAAAAAGATTAATGAGAAAATGTGTTAATAACCAATTTCAAAAACAGTGTAATTGAAAATTGTATATAATGGGAGTGTTGCCGATTATTCAAAATACAGGAGTAATTTTTAATTTTTCTTTCGGGCAAGACATTTACATTATTTTATTATGAAATAATAAAATAATATAAATGGGGGCATTTGATACCGAAATTTAGATTTCCGATCGAATGGGCTTTTGAAAAAGACACGTTTTAATTTAATTGCCGGATATGAGATTTGCGATAAATATTGAGTAATAACATAAATAGATAATATAGCAGGAAGTGTTGTAAGGTGAGCAAGATATGAGTAAATAATAGTCGTTAAATTTGTAGAATAAACGCATTATTGGTTTGAAATTAACGAGTCATGACGTCATACCACATAGTTTAAATACACGTTCGAAAGTCAGTTCTACAAACCTTAAAAGTCGCGCGATATATCTAATAAAATATAAAGTAAACATCGTTTAATCCTAAAAAGGTAATTATATATTTGAAATTCATAAAAGAACATGTTATAATAGAAAGGGACATTTCTAAATTGCGGGAAAAGGAAATAGCATTTTGGATACGAGGCTTTCTTGGATGACGTCATGACATTCAAATGGAAGAGAACGGTCTTCTTAGCGTGGGTAAGAGAAAGCGTCGGGTCAGTCACTACTCAACGAGAGACCAGTACGGGAGGACGTGCTGCGCGGGTGTGGGTGTGATTCCTCAACATATACAAATATTTTCGGCATAACTCCTGAAAAGATTTAAAAAGGAAATAAAGGAGATGAAAAGTTGTTCTTGGGTTGTCCATTACACTTACGCAAACCCGAGATAAAGAGATCTTATGCAGAACTAGCCGAGGCGAGCTACATCGAA
The DNA here is from genome assembly GCA_030765045.1 of Tenodera sinensis. Lineage (NCBI taxonomy): Eukaryota > Metazoa > Arthropoda > Insecta > Mantodea > Mantidae > Tenodera > Tenodera sinensis. The sequence goes on from CM060970.1 coordinate 21,818,746, forward strand.
GGGCAACGTCACGTCACCAACGACTTCAGCTTCAAATGGCGATCGAATAACTAGGACACAACGATTTTACAGCTTCAAACAATTTTGTACAATTTTATGTAACTGGCAAACCATACAAGACAGACAAATGCTACATAAAAATGTTGTTGTTAGCTAATGCTGGATTTCTGACAGTGAAGTCATTAATCCTCTTGCTCTCCAATATTTTTCACTGATGGATGGGGCACTAGAAGTGGCCGGGCATATTTGAAGGTGGTCTCGATCCATTTCCTCTTGCAGATCACATAGAGGACAGAGTGGTGAAGAATATATCCCAATTCTGTTTAAATGTTTTGCCAGACAATCATGTCCCGTAATCAACCTGAAGGTTGCAACTGCTGTTTTTCGAGGTTACTCAGGAACTAATGTTTGAATGTTTGGTAGTTCCCATCTTTTAGTCTTTGATTTTTCATAGTAATATTTTGCAATAATTTTTTTGAATTCAGAGTTGACTAATCTTTTAGCTGCATAAAATGGTAGATTAACTATAGATTTTTGTACACCGCTGGCACCCTTTTTTGCATGAAAATCAGTTTTGTCATTACCACTCAGTCCACAGTGAGCTGTTATCCATTGGAAGGCTAGGTGTTTTTGAAGTGCTGTTAGATGGGTAAGGATTTTCCAACATTCTATAATTGTTTGGTTTTTTGGGTGACAACTTGAAAGTAGTTGCTATAATTGCCACCCTGGAATCTAGAGAATAACTGCTTGATGAAAATGTGGAATTATACAAAAGATTTTGTAGGGCCATTCGAATTGCTTCAATTTCTCCATTGAAGCTTGTAGCTCCATAACTTAAAAATTTGTAATAGGAAAAGAGGTGACACCTGACTCCAGATCCTGCTCCATCTCTGTTTGATATCACTGATCCATCAGTATAAATATGGAGCCATTCATGTTCTGGAAATCTAGTATGGGTTGTCTCTAATGCCAATAATTTTAGAACACTAGTTGGAGTATCACTTTTCTTAACTTCTTCTGTCAGGTGTAAATAATATGTGATGTCTAATGTTTGTGTCGGATTGACTTTAGATATGAAGTTTTCCTTTGAATTAGGAAGGCATACATTCTTCTTGATGTCTTGAATTTTGGAAAGAAAACTCTCCTGAGTCTTTAGTGTATGTGTAAAATTTCTCTTGTGCCATGTATTGAATGGGAGTCTGATCAACTTTTTGTGTTGAATAAGAGCCGCTTTTTCTATTTCATATTCAATGGGGTATTGGTTGGTTAGTATTTCCATAGCTGCTATTGGTGTGGTTTTGATAGGACCTGTAATTAATCTCAGACTTTGGTTTTCAAAAGATTTGAATTTTTTTTGTGTTTGCTGTTACAAGAACTTTGCTGTAGTAAGTAAATAATGGCTTTATATATATGTACATTGTATGTTGTGTTAAGAGTAGCTCTGGAACATCCCCACTTCATTCCTGTTAGACGTTTTAACAGTGAAAGGCACCTCTCTGCTCTTTGTATTACATTTTCTATTTGTTTGGTCCATGTAAGTTTGGTATCAAATGTAACTTCTAAATACTTTGCTTCCTTTGTTTCTGGTAATTGTTGACCCTCAAAATTTAGTTTTATTTTTAGTGGTATTTTTCTTAGTGAAAAGATTTGGTAGTTTGATTTTGTTGTATTAACAGTTATTAAATTTTCTTTGGTCCACCTTTGTAAGTTGGTTAAGGATTGTTGCATGGTTTTTTTCTAGTTCTGTACTTTTGCTTTTTGGTTTTGAAGTCCACATTACTAAGTCATCAGCAAATAGTGCACACTTCACACCTGATTCTTGTATTTGTTGTGGCAGATTGTTAATAAATATATTAAAAAGTTTGAGAGATAGAACTGGAACTTAAAAATTCAATGACACAATTGGGATTTGAACCACAGACCTTCCGCTTACCGGGCAGCTGCTCTAACCACTGAGCTATTGTGACAAACTGCCAGAATGGCATTAAGTTCTCAAACCAGTTCGTATAAATAAATAATAATATTAAATAAATAATAAATAAATAATAATATTAAAAAGTGTTGTGCTGAGCACTGCGCCTTGTGGTAAGCCACGGTGTACTTGTTTGTATTTAGATATATTTCTTCCATATCTGCTTGCAATAAAGCGTTGTGTTAGGAAATGACATAGCCATGAAAACATTGGACCTTGTATCCCTTTTTTTTTTTTACTTTCTTTAGTAGTTTTGTTCTGCATATAGAATCATATGCACTTTGGAAATCAATAAAAACTGATAAATTATCTTCTTTTCTATTGAAGGAGTCTTTGATTTCTTGACTGAGAAGTAAGACTTGTTCATTTGTAGAGTTGTTGTTGTTGTTTTCTAGTGCCTTACATCTGGCAATGAAGCCATTAGCATTCGTGCTTTCCAATACTTTTGAACTGTAGTTTCTTCTGATCTTAATGCTTCACAGGTCTTCAAGTCGTCTTCATTCATTTCTGCTGGATCGTTACACAGGATACATATTGGTGAAGCTGAGATACCTATTCTGTAGAGATGACTTGCTAAGCAGTCGTGATTTGTCAGTAGTTGGAAGGCTGCAACTGCTGTTTTCCTTGGTCTCTGGGGGATTATATCTGGGTTGGAAAGTAGTGTAATCCATTTTTTATCTTTGGCATTTGTTTCTATTTCTTGTAGGTATGAATGAGAAAATTTTTTAATGATCAAGCGTTGCAGTGGCACGCAGGTGCCCTGTGCCATACCAATCCAGTTATTTCACCCACCATCTTAAAATTTTTCAGAGTATTTTACGGCATGTCTAGCTTTGTGTTTTGTAGCATATATTTTTTAATCTTATATCTCCTCCAAAACACTATCTCAATTCTTTTTCTTTACTGTTTGATTATCCAAAAAATCAGCTATCCAAACAACCCCAATCCACAATTGGTTCAGATAGTCAACACTCTACTGTACATATATGTACATTTAAAACTTCACTTATACCTTCTTCAGATTAGTTTTGAGATGCAAGATACAAGAAACAGAAATGAATAAAGATCAGTAACCTAAAATGAGAAGAACCACAACCTAAATATGTAAAATATACATATAATCTGCAGTTTCAAACAGAGAACTTTTTGTAAAGGATACAATATAAAGCTAGTTCCTCAAAATAAATTAACCTTAAAAAGACCTTCTAAGCAACCCCTTAAAGAAAGCTATATCAAATACAAGAAAGACTGGTATGTCAGATTCTGAACAAGTTTATATTAACAAAACTGAAAAAATATTGCAAATCCAATTGAAGGAACTCAGAGGGATATTAAATTTAAATAGTTGGAAAACTTAGTGCTGCAAACCAATTTTGGCCAAACCATCACAACATTAAACCAGATATTGAACCGTTCAACCAGTTAACTTATGTAACTACTCAGGAAAAGATTTTCATAATTAAACACAGGAATACCATTGTGAATTTTGAAATTCCAGCAATAAATTATCATGAAGTTGCCCAGAGGACAACACCATGTCTAATCCAAACTCATTGAAGACCACCAGACACAAATCATTGAGATGAATAGGGCTCGGATTTTTAGGTGCTAAAAACTTGGAAAATATTTATTTTTTATGTGCTAAAAATGTTGAAAATATGTGCTGAAAAGTAAAAAATATGTGCTAAAACAAAATATTTTTAAGATCTGAATGGCTGAACTACCTAATATAAATGTACCTATTACTCACCAGAGATTATTCTTGGAAGGGATCACCGAGTACTGAAGAATTACAGTATAGACCACATGATTCTTCAAATTTTCCATCCCAAAAGATTTGACGATTGTCACAAAAAATTGTCTTGAATTTTGAAAAGTCACAAGAAGTCAGTCGAGCATCATTATAACATGTTATCAATGGCATCAATAATTTTTTCATGTTGCCCATTCAACATATTTGAAATTTTATAGACTGTTAAATCCACTATTATTTTCAAATACTTCCTTACATTTTCTTTTTAGGGTTTGTGCTGCAGGATCAAAAAGAATCTTAAGCTTTTTTCCCCACATCCTGTACTACTTGAACTGCTTCTCCCAAAGACATTCTTTATGGAATCACAGAAGAAACCAAGATTTGCGGAAAAGTATGCGAAGTCCTTTCTTAACTCAGTGTCTTTTAATTTTTCGCAGCATTTTGTGGCAATTGCACTACTTTTCACTCAGACATCTTTAACCCATTGTAAACTTCTAGCTGTCAATATGTAATTTCCCAACACAGCACAACTAGAATATTGTATAACCTCTGCGGATTCACAAATGACTAAATTTAACTATACAGCTTCAGTGTATATACTAGTGGATTGTGAGGCGATAACAGGTGCAGTGGAGGAATTTCCTGTTCTTATCTTGCAGGCTCATGTAGCTAGAGTAATCAGGATGTTTATATTTTATTCCAACTGAAGGCATACTACAGTTGACATATAAGTTCTCCCAATAATGAATAACAAATTTCGACATCCAGCCTGTGTAATTCAGCATTAAAGAAGTGGACAGTGACTTGTTAAAAATAATTTGCTGCTGCTTTTATGTGATTTATGTTAAAATTATTTTAAAACTTTTTCTTTTATGCAATTTTTGCATAATTTATGTGAACATCTGAAAATATTTATTTACATAAAAAAATCAGAAAATATGCAATAAAACTTAAAATATTTGCTCCGGTGTAAATATCCAGAACATTAAACCAAGTTTCAAGTTCATATTATGATGCAAACAAAATATATATTTACCTAAAAATCTGAGCCCTAATGATGAAGTGATTCACTTTGGAAACTAGTCCAGAGAATTATTATTTATTTATGCCAACAAACTTACTGTTGGTGATTTTAAACACACAAGTACGAACTGGTTTGAGAATTTAATGCCATTCTGTCAGTTTGTCACAATAGCTCAATGGTTAGAGCAGCCGCCTGGTAAGCGGAAGGTCTGTGGTTCAAATCCCAGTTGTGGCATTGAATTGTTAAGTTCCAGTTCTACCTCTCAAAATTAGTCCAGAGAAGTTGAAAATGTAAATAAATACAAACAATCAATGAAATAACAATATATTATGCAACACAAGCATATTATGCGGCTTCACTGTTAATAACTTCAGAATTTTAATGACTATCTTTTTTAACATATTGAAAAATAATTGTTTTGATTTTGTGCCCCATTAAAACTTTTCACTTTTAGCAAAGTAATTAAGAAACTCCACTGCTTATTTTCTAACAATGAGTGTGACCTGAAGTACATCATATACCAAATATCATAACTCTCCCCCCACCGCCCCCCTCTCTCTCTCTCACACACACACACACATTTGTTATGCTTAACCAGGCCATAATGTAGTGCTTATATACCACTGTAATGGACCTCATTATATCCATCTCTTTATAATGATACTGCCATCCACCAATGAAAGGTGCACCAGTTCATAACAACACTGCTGGTCCACCAATTTATAACAATACTGCTAATCCACCACTGAAAGGTGCACCAGTTTATAATGACACTGCTAATCCACCAATCAAAGGTGCACCAGTTCATATCAACACTGTTGGTCCACCAATTTGTAACAATACTGCCATCCACCAATCAAAGGTGCACCAGTTCATAACAACACTACTGGTCCACCAATTAAAGGTGAACCAGTTCATAACAACACTGCTGGTCCACCAATTAAAGGTGCACAAATTTATAACAATATTGCTAATCCACCAATCAAAGGTGCACCAGTTCATAACAACACTGTTGGTCCACCAATTTGTAACAATACTGTCATCTACCAATCAAAGGTGCACCAGTTCATAACAACACTGCTGGTCCACCAATTAAAGGTGCACCAGTTCACAACAACACTCCTAATTCACCAATCAAAGGTGCACCAGTTCATAACAACACTGTTGGTCCACCAATTTGTAACAATACTGCCATCCACCAATCAAAGGTGCACCAGTTCATAACAACACTGCTGGTCCACCAATTAAAGGTGCACCAGTTCATAACAACACTGTTATTCCACCAATTAAAGATGCACCCATTTATAACAATACTGCTAATCCACCACTCAAAGGTGCACCAGTTTATAATGACACTGCTAATCCACCAATCAAAGGTGCATCAGTTCATAACAACACTGCTGATACACAAATCAAAGGTGTACCAGTTTATAACAACACTGCTAAACCACCACTCAAAGGTCTGCCTGTTTATAATGACACTGCTAATCCACCAATCAAAGGTGCACTAGTTCATAAAAATACTGCTGATCCACAAATCAAAGGTGTACCTGTTCATAATGACACTGCTAATCCATCACTCAAAGGTGTGCCTGTTAATAACGACACTGCTAACCACCAATTAAAAGACCCACATGTGGCAATTAATAGTTTGCCATCTGTGCACATTCCTACACAGCTGAAAGCAAAATTATCGATTCCTATATACAAAATAAACTTAATATTAAAGATGACATTCTAATAAATTCAATTTGTCATCTCGTTTTTGAAAGTCTACTTTTTTAAAGGTAGACTTAGTGCATATATACTCTCTGTATCATTGTGTCAAGGCCAATATAACAATAAAAGTTGAAGGTGCAACTATCAATTCTCATATGCACAATCGAATAATAAATACATGATTAAAATGGAGTGGAGTGGAATGGAGTCAAGTTTAAGGGCCCATCGACAATGATGTCATTTGGGCCCACATGATTAAAATGTCAGACATTAGTGACAATAATATGAGCATAGAATATTAAAAATATTTTATACATGTTTTAAACTTGACTCATATTCGAGCATAAATAGTTGTATGAAACTTGAACATAACAATTAAGATGCCGGTATAAATATTATGAAACTGTCTACCGCTTGTTTCATTCAACATACTCACATCTTAATTGCTACCATTATGCTCTCTTTACATAATACTCTATAAATGTGGTATCTGGCTTCAGCATAGCCCATTAAATTTGATAGTATTAATTATTCATTCAAAATGGAAAATTACCAGAATCAGTTTAGATAATGTTACATTATACATACAGATAATAGTCTGTGACTATCCTTTAATGCAACAGTGTACTTCTCTTCCTGCTGTACGGTGATTATAAAGGAGACTGTCAATTGTTGCTAATATTATTAGGTACTAGGCACACTTTATCTTGAACCCTGGAATCTAGTGCTATGAATGGTTCAAGTCAAGAAGGCCAGTGCTTTACCAAAATAACTGAGCATCATTGTCCATACTCCAGTGTTACCACTTGTACATTTCACTGTATTGCGTTACCTTTGCTTCTGTTTTCTTGCATTATCATACCAGTTTACTTGTGTTTAACCAACCCAAACAAAATTACTAAATGCCTGAAGCAGATCCAGCATCAATGCCAGAAACTCCTGATCATAGTAAAAAAGGAGCCATGTATTTAACTTTGTATTTTATCAGATGGCTACCTGGAAAAAACAATTGTGGAAACTACAACTCATGGCCTTTTAAGATATACTTTACAATACAAGTCTCTATTGATATGATTCATATTGAAACATAACTACAGCAATTCTTACTGGTAACCATTTATATAATAGAACTGTGAAAATAAGTTGATAACCATGAAAATAAATAACTTAACCGTTATTGACAACTGTTAACACACTGAACTGTGATAATTGTAATTATTACCATCAAGAGAGGTGGCATAGATGGTTGTGTATGTGATTTGCATTTGGAAGGTCACGGGCTTGATCCCATAGCTGGTCTACCTGACTGTTAGGTGTTTTTGATGACTTTCCCGGGTCATCAGGTGAATGCTCGGTAGAATACTTTCATCCCCCAAATTTCCTCTCCCTCCATTTCACTTCACTAATCATTTTATTCATCCTTTCATCTGTTTGGTCAATTTCAGGGTAGAAAGTGTCAGTGGGAGTTCAGTGCAGCATGGTGGGGAAGATGCTCCAAGTAACTCCATCTCCTGTTATGAAAGCCAGGCCCCAAGTTGCATCTCTGATGATTAGGAGTTTACATCAGAATAAATGTAAAGTGCCTGCACTCCTTAAGTCTGGTTAACCTCTCTCTCCTCTCATCTCACCCTTCCTCCTGGGGGTACCCCTTCGTGGAAAGGTACTGATCTCCATGAGGCCAAAGTGCTGAAGTCTCCCCTCTGCATCTGTCCTGCTCCCACTCCTATAACTATTACTCCTGTTTGTCACATTCCTAATGTCCATAATCTGCAAAGTTGATTTCAATCCTAAAATGCTTTTTGGTAAAAACTCTTAATTACATATGACAAGATAAACACACATGCCTGAAGTCGTTAAGGCACAAAATCATGAATGGGAGGTCTGCAGTTCAAATCCTGCTAGTACATCCTCTATGAGTGTATGTTTTTTTTTAAGTTTTCTCTCATTTCTCGTTACTGGCATGTGCTGAGGAGGTACTTTAAATTTAAGCCTGAAATGTGTCCTTCTCAAATATTTAATGTTATACATCATCAGTGTATGTTGCACATGATGTTCTATGTATTAAGAACTGGTGTTAAACACCATTCAAATACATGATATATGAGGCCTTCATCTCTCTTATATTTTGTACAGGCTTTATCATTCTCATACCTACATGAGCCTCACTTGTGTGCAATGAAAAAAGTATGAATTTGAATCAATAACTGTATGTTTTCTATATCAAATATATCATGATGCTGGTGACTGGTCCACCATCTCACACCACTAAACCAGCAGGCAATCAAGGACAACAATAAGCAGGCCATTACAAAGGTCATTTCCACACAGTTCAACAAGCTTGTTACGAGAAGCTTCTTCAAGAAATGTTGTATTTCCAGAAAAATCATCTCTATCTAACTCTTGGCTGTATAAGTGAGATGGCAAGGACAGAAGTAGTGTTGAGGCAGCTTTAATGAGTGTATCGTCAGAGTCAGTTTTTGGTTCAAGTGCAGTATAGTTGTTGGTGTACAGTGAGCAGTATTTGTGTCAAGGTTATGATAGAACAGAACTACTGCAAGTTGCAAGGTCATGACAAACATAAATTGTGTTAGCAATAAAACAGAAAACTGTCTTTTATGATTCAGTTTTAGGAGGAAATAAAGTAACATTAAAAGTAACTGCACTTGTCATTTGTCACAATACATTTATGGATCTTATATACAATATACAGGTGTTAATGAACTACACCGAAATATTTTCAGAGCAAGTGGAGATCTCTGAAACAACTAATTTGGGACAGGAAACTTATGGCCTGTTGGTTCAAATGTGGAAGTTACGGCTACAAGTTTCTAAAGTGTCAGTATGCCACTGCTAATGATGATACCACTTGAGTGAACAACACACGAAAATGAAGAGACTGTCAGAGCACTCCCTCTGGCGTAATGGTTATGACATTAGCTTTCAAGTGAAAGGTAAACGAGTTCGCATCTCCTTCACTTTATTTGTCTTTTTTTTCTTTTGTTTTTCATTTTTGTTTTGTTTGGTTGTTTTTGTTTTAATATTTTTTCTAAGGTTTTAATTCTTGTACAATGCATTTACAGAGTAATTTGACCTTGTGAGTGCAATTAATTACAATTCCTTCTAACAAAGGTTGAATCCTGCTTAATACTCTCACATGCTGTACATCTAAATGGGAGGAGGTATAAAGGGTGAACGAACTTACATAAAATGAAAAGTAAATGCAACTCTTTACGTCAGGTTTAAAGGAACTGCCTATTGTAATTTATGACGAAGAAAAAAAAATTAACCACATGACAGTAACCGAACCAATGACCTCTGGAACAACAGTTTTTGGCATTACGGATTGGGCCACCAGAACAGTTATACAAACACTACTAGAGTAGGCTATTGAGGCAAGAAGGCAGTTAATCGCTGTTCAGTGTCGCACTGGCAGGTGATTAGTTTGAGATTTGAGATATCTTTGAGGCATTAAATCTTGAGAATGCCAATAACGAGCTATTAAGTTTCGATATTTCTATACTTGGGAAGCAGTTTTAAAGACATTCTAATCCAATAATCTCACCCACCTTGTTTAAACACCAACTTATCAGCATCTGATACCGATTAGGTTTAACACAATTAAATGTGTTATATTAAGCCACAGACCATGCATTGCCTATCTCAACTTGCTTATATTAGTCACATCTACAATCGCTGAAATTATTTCGGTGTAGTTCATTAACACCCGGTATTTAGAAAACTAGAAAAACAAAAACTTGGCTCTCCCATGCCTTAGCCACTGGTTATATGTATGGAATAGAGCCACTAAAATGAATCTCCAAATTTCAAAGTGTCTCTGGACTCCTGCTCATTTCTTAAGTTCCTTATCCACTTATCCCTTACTCTTCCTACAAACACCTCTATTGTATTAATTTTCCCTTCTGTTGTTTCTGCCAATATTTTAGTTGCCACTATATTGTCCTGTAACTTATTCCATTTTCATCCAATATACTATTCCTCCATCTTATAACCATTTCACATTCTAGTAAAATGAATTTTAATTTGGCTCTGGCTAGACTGAATATCAAGAAAGCAACTCTGTCCCTTTTGATGCAGGGAAAGCCCTGGGTTGTTGTTGTTGTGTTTAACGCCCGCTTTTACTACTACGGCACCGCAGGCGGTGACACTGATGATACATGAAGATGGAGCACCGGTGGAATGATGGCGGGGGAAACCGGAGTACCCGGAGAAAACCCGCCCTGACGCCGCTTCGTCCACCACGAATACCACATGCGGGTCCCTGGGATCGAACCCGGGCCGCCTAGGTGGTAGGCGAGGAAAGCCCTGGGGCATTCTGTATTCTTATACTATGATATTTCCTGGTCATTACCACTTAATCACTGTAAGCATGCTTGGCACTACACCCACTGATCCCTTACCAATTACTCTTATAAATTAATCAGAAATCAATCACAGCTGAAAAGCTTGAATTGACAAAAGCTAACTCCTAAGGGAGTAATGAAAAATACTCTATTCATTGTGCAGTAATTTTTGGGCTAAACTTTAGCAAGAAATTGTCCAAGATGCATTTACAAAAATACATGATGAAACCTATAACTAACATAAATATTATTTACAGGGAGCATTCATCTATCATGTCACACTCTTGGTGACTGGAAGAAATGCGATGGAATATGAATTGGAAAAGAGGCCGGGAGCCCATACCAGCGAAATGTCACCACATGTTTATAACCACATGTTATAAACCACATTTTCTGTTACTTTGAAACAGCTTCTTGCCTAAGCCCTCTAAATTATAACAGGCTAAACAAAGCCATCAAGGAGCTGACTTCACTTGTTTAACCAACAAGAAAAATGTAAAAATGGACTTTTATCCAAAGTGCAATGATTGAGGATAATATTATGTTGTGGATAAAAGATAAAATTAAAATACAGCCTGAATATAGAACTTATGTGATTACAAGGCAGCAGTGTGAAAAGTAATGCAGAGTGTATATTGTGTTTACACCAACTCACCGAATTCACTTCAAAGAAAGGCAGGAAAATTTATTTGTGAATTACGATTAAGTGTTGTATTTTAAATGTTAAACTCATTTAAGGAGAAATAAAACATAGAAAATGACACAAGCTGAATAGTTTAGCCAAAAAATGAACATCGATCTGTACCATACCCAAGATATAAGAATATGTGTCGTTTAGCTCTAACTGATGCTAAGCCGAGGCCACTGCACAAGATAAGTATTGTTACACCATCATACATATAAAAAATGTCCACTTCAATTTATGTGTAGTAAGTAGAGCAAGTATTCCACTCCACACAAAAATTTGATTTCACCAGAAATACAACTTTTGGGGCTCACTGAACCCGATAAAAGGATTTTTAGAAAAGTGTGTGCAGGTGCATGTGTATGTACAGTATAATTCAAAATGAAAAGTTGGTTAATCATCAAACTTTACATCTGAAGACTTTTATTTCTAATTTTCTCAAAGATGGTTCTAATGATTTTGGGTTACCATATATTAAAGACAAATAAAATCTTGAATTTTCTGGGAATTGCCTTTGAAGTCTTCATCCTGAATGACTTTTGTACAATTGGTAAACCATAAAAACTAGACAAAATATTATTGTACAAAAAATGTAGATATTGCCATCTCATAATGATCTGCTTTTTAAAAATTTGACTATCACTTTGGCCTTTTCTTCTTATAACTGCAACAAAATGTGTTAGATTGCCTCTACAGTTGAGTGGTCAGCATACCGGCTTCTCAACCCAAAGGTCCCGGGTTCAATTCCTGAATGGGGTTGGGAATTTTTCTTTAGTCAGAATAATTTCCTATCCCCCATACAGAGTCTTGAAGTATGAATGTGGGAGTAAATATGAGTGTGTTTATTGTTAAAAACTATACAAATATCAGTGTCAAGAAACCCCACAGTTCAGTGAGTAATAACACCATCAGTTGTTTTTCAAGTCAAAGCCCCCACTATAATCAAAGAAATTCAATGGGGGGAGGATTACACAAATCAAACAATTAAAACAATTGTGAGAGTAAGTAATTGTTTACTTTCTACAAAGAAGTAGGTAGATTCAAAAATATATTTTCTAAGAATATTTTGTTGAATAGAGGAAGTCAGGTAAATGCAACACATCAGATTTTTTTAATTTTCAACGTTGAAAAGTTTGTTTAAAAAAAGCCTTCTTGTTACTTTCTTTACTGCTTATCTTTCATAGGTAAGAGAAGTATTGATTCTCATCCAAATTTTAAATATCAAGATTTCATTGAAAATGCACAGTTGTTTTTTTAAATTGCAAAAGCCTAGGTGTAGTATGACAGCTTTAGCTATTTACAAGACCATTTCCAGTTGATCAAAATTTTTCAGCATTTCAAGATATGTACATACATGCTTCTCAAATGTCATGTCTGTTCTCTTGTTTTTCCTCAGGCCATTCAAAGAATATTCAAAATATGAAATCAAGCTATCAGCTTGGTCCTATTGAATAAAAGTAAATTAATTTTGAATAACTAAATCTAAACTTTCAAACTGGTAACAATTTTTTGTTGGTTGCCATTAACAGCCTGATCCTACTGCTAATGATGGTGTAAGAGTGTACTTTACACAATGCTATATTTCTGAATGAATGAATCAAGTTTTAATTTATGAATGCTCTTTACTATAGTTCCTAGCTTCCCATTCTGGGTGTGAAAGACCCTTAATCTTTGATCATAGGCTTCTTTATCAGACTTGAGATGTTTTTACGTGCTATAAATCTCCGACACAGGACCACTGGCTTTACTTCCCTTCTGAGAAAGTCATGCTAAGAATTTTATGCCTGAAAAAACACATCATCCTCCACCAGGTTTGAACCCACAACCTCAGGAACCAGTACTAGCATGTTACCCAAAGACCATGGACGATGACATATAATCTCTGACTACTAAAATCATTGTTTGTCATTCTAAAGTTTTGTGTGTTTTATATAATTTTATGTTAATCTATCCAATAAAGAGGAGTATGCTATGGGCATATTCAAATCTTGCTTCATCATTTTAAACCATAAATTTTAAGCTAATTATAAGGTCAACCAATTAAGGAATTAATTGTTCTAATGCACACAAGCAATGTGTGGACAAAATTTGAGAGGTAGAATCAGAGCTCAAAAATTAAATGCATTAGTGAATTTAATATTGTACCCAATGTTCACATGGTAGCTTGTGATTAGAGTAGCCACACATAGAGTGGATGTGGTTCAAATCCTGGCTATGGCATTGAACTTTAAACTTTTAAAACAAAAGGTTAAATTAGTAATTTCCTTATGCCAGATATAAATAAACAATGCTTTATTAAAAATGTATGCTAAAACTGTGCTGTTCTTAAAACATTACATATAACATACTGTATTGAGAAATGAAACTGTAAAACAAAGAAATGCTGCAAGCTTGATGTGTGACAGAGGAAGAATTAAACAATGGAAAAAAAAATTTATGACATAATAAATTAATGCTCTCTTAATACTAGGTAGCTGCAAAGCAGTAGAATATAGAGCACAACCCAAAAGACACAGTATTTTAAGCTTTTAAAATCTAATATTACAAAACGATTAAAGCTAGATATCATGCTCAAACATTGCAAAGACATACAGAGAAAGTAACTTACCACAGTAATAGTACCTAATCCTAGGCATAGCTAGGCAAAAAGAAATCCATTTTGTTTATGTGATATTGCCACTGCAGCATTCACATATTAACTATTGTCCTTAAATTACACTAACATATAAAACACTTCCCCTACAGAGCAAATGCTACCACACATTTAATTTATTTCATACATAAAATTTAGCAAGATTGAAGCACTATAATAACATTAAGCTAAAAGCTTTGAAAATGGAATGAAAAGTGAAAAATTAGAGAATATCGATTTCCTCATGATATTCTGAAAAAAAGTATTTGTTTAATTTAAGACATATCAAAATTTTAGTTCTATTTAAGCAAATATTATACATGCACACTGTGGCTCTGCATATTACAGTACCTATAATAAACCAGATCATTATCTTAGCCATGCTAGTTAAAGCTCAAGACTCAAACTTTCGAATTCTCCTTGGAATGGAGACAGGTAAAAATTAAAAGAAAAAGAAAATTCTTCTGTGGTTATTGTACCATTTCCACACTAAATATAATGAATGTACATTTGCTGCAGTGTTTAAAAGTAGATATGTGTTTGTGTAGGATAATAAAAGAGGGCTCAAACAAAGCCCACTCTACCTAAGTACAGCTTTAAGGGAAGAAAATTAATGTCAAGCTTTGAAAATGCATATCTGATAAAAGCAATGCAATGTATGCAAATGATGCAGACAGGAGGGAAGCACAGAGATAGAGAAAGGGGTGGAGGAGAGAGAGATTTGCAGTGCCAAAACTGAAAGCAATATTTAAATACAGTACTCCTGCTATGGAACACTTATTAAGGTGGGGGGGATACCTTGCAGTCTGTTGAGTACCTCCACCATATATAAGCCCTCTATATAGGGTTGCACGTCTAGTGCAGCCAATCAGAATAGAAGAAAAAAAAAATCAATAGTTAAAAATATTTGAATGTTTCAGATTAAAGTATGGTGGGTTAATTACATGCCAAAAAGTGTGTATTTCAATAATCTGACAGTTTGAGTGTGATGTAAGGGAATGGGAGGGTCACAAACTTGTAAACAAAAAACGTCATCTCGACATTCTCAAGCTCTGTCAAATTTTGTTTTGTTCTGCAGGAAATAATTCAAGAATAACAGGAAAAATATAATCTGCCAATTTCCACAAGCTGAAGCAAAAAACTTCTCAATAAAGTTTAGTCTGCAGCTGCAGTGAACATTTATGCTCCACTCCTCACCTCGGCTCAGGTGACAGTACTATGCGGGTCAGAATGTCATACTTCTTTCCCTTAGGTAAGTAATATACTATTTTTTATTTGCATGCTATTTTCCATGTGTTTTATTTGTCACAGTCAGTGATTTAAAAAAACGAAAAAAAAAAAAAAAGATTTTCAAACCATCATATTAAGAAAATCTCTCCAAATAATTGTTACATTATGGGTCAGCACGACTGGGACATCAAGCTGAACTGTCTGCATAATAATCTGACACAACAATTTTATTTTTTATTTTTTTGACATTTTTAAAAGTCTACACACTCCCTCCACTGGTGAAAGGGTGATATAACCTTTTATTCTTTCTAAAATCTAATCTTTAAAATCCAATGGGTCCCCACGACACTCGAGTAAATCCCCATTTAGCATTGTGGGCTCCTCTACTATAACAATGCTTGAACCAATGTACTTTTATATTCCATTTATATGCAATCTGTAACATCTAAGGTTATATTGGTAGTTTTTTAACCTTTGGAACAGTTGCTTAACAGTACTGATGTTCACTTGCTTTACAGTAGTTTTTATTCTTTGGATTGGTATTACTTTATGTTATTACATTAAATTCACACACACATTCACATTCTCATTCATATTTACAGATTCTAGGGAGGATGGGGGAATAATCTTATCAGAAAAAAAGCTTCCACTCTCCAGCCATGAATCGAATCTGGGACCTCTGAATTTGAAGGTTAGCATGCTATCCACCAGACCACAGACATAGTCTATTGTTTTTTTGAAGTGGTCATCATTCAGTTGTTTTTTGCAATACCATGGAAAGAGTATGGAACTTCAAGGGTAATATATAGAACCCGTTTTAAAACACTTGACTATCAGATCTCCTATACCCTCTTTGCGCCTACAAGGAAATGTGTAATGAAACCATTCTTGCAAACATTTATCTTGATTAATTTAAAGTACAGAGAAAAATAAAACTTCTGCGAGAGCCAAGTGCAGAAGAGATATAAACAATAATGGGTAGAGAAAGTCATATAAATGCAACATTTTTTACCACTGAAAAGTACACAGCAAATATCATGGGCTATTTGTAACATTCCACCTACATAATTTTAACCCCTTACACATAAATCTTGCATTATTTGACCTATCTGGCCTAAACCTTGAAGACTTATACTTTACAGTGCAGAAAAAGTTAAGAGATTGCTTTCAAATGTCACCCCTACTATATTTTCATTATTTTAGTGTAAAACTACACTCTTTAACTTAAAAATATGGTGCTCTCTAAAAAGCAGTTACTATTACTGCTATTGCTCTCTTTATATTGGAGAGCAAGAGGATTAATGACTTCATTGTCAGAAGTCCAGCATTAGCTAACAACAACACTCTTTAACTAAATGCAATCCTCATGCCTTTGAATCTGCCACAGATTATAAATTATCTTACAAGTTACAAAAAATATTATATATAATTTATTTATTTATTTACTTATTTATTTATTTATTTATTTATTTATTTATTTATTTATTTATTTATTTATTCACTTATTTATTTATTTACTTATTTACTTATTTATTTACTTATTTAATTTATTTATTTACTTATTTAATTTATTTATTTACTTATTTAATTTATTTATTTAGTTATTTACTTATTTACTTATTTATTTATTTATTTATTTATTTATTTATTTATTTATTTATTTATTTATTTATTTATTTATTTATTTATTTATTTATTTATTTATTTATTTATTTATTTATTTATTTATTTACTTATTTATTTATTTATTTCACACTTTATCAACCATGTATAATACACATTGTGATGCCGGCCCACAGCAGCGGCAACACAACAAAGGACAATTGGGGACAGGCTGCCCCCACTTCTCTGGTGTGTTATGTAACAAAGATGCTCAAGGTCAAACTTCCCCACACCACTCATGTGAGCAAACATGTGACTAACAACAATCAAGTGACAACACAAAGGGTTTTCCAGAGTATTTGGGAAGTGTCTGGCAGCCAACGTGTTTGTAGAAGTTCAAGAAAGGTCCATGTTATATCAACCTCACCATATCAGGAGATGAGGCAACAAGTCAGAGTAGTAGTGAGTGAGTTACAGACTGAGTTGTTGGGAAGTCAGTCAGTTCATAGACTGAGTGTGTGTGCGTCAGCTGCATGTGTTGTTGCATTGTAAAGGAAGACAGTGAAGCAGTTATGAGTGTGAGTGACGTATCATCAGAGTTAGTGTTTGAGAGAGAGCAAGAATGTGAAGAAAGATAGTGAAAGAATCAAGGTTATGGGAAGAAAACAATTGTGAGTTGTAATATCACAAAAGACTGTAGATTGTGTTAATGTCAGTAAAAAAGAACTGTGTATTTGTGCAAACATTTTAGAAGAAAATAAAGTGTGAAAAAAGTAATTGGATAGGACTTTTGTTGTCTTTGTTACAATATGTACATAATTTGTACACTATTAAAACATTTAATGACTACTTTATAACTTCATAAATAACCCATTTCTTTGTTAAATCCAGGTCTACTGATCCCAAAGTCGCAGGTTCAAATCTGGCCCTGACTGGTGGTTTTTAAGTGTGCTTAAGAGTGATAGCTTCATGCGGGTAGATTTACTGGTGTGTAAAAGAACTCTGCAGGAGAAAATTCTGTACCAGTGGCGTTGATATGATCCTGGTAATTGACAGCATCATTAACAAGGAAAATATTTATTTATTTATTTAACCCATCTTTACTTTCTCTACTAAATATAGTATAGTATAGTAGAGGAAGTATTGTATTCCACCCAAAAATTTGATGTCAAGATTTCACCAGAAATATATGTTTTCAGGAAACATTTTTGGTAAAAGGACTGTGTGTGTGTGTGTTTGCGTGTGCATGTGCGTGTGGACATCATAACTCAAACGAAAAGTCAGTTAAAAAACAAATTTGATATTTAAGTTTAATGTCTTTCAAGAATGTGACACAAAGATTTTGAAGAAAATTGCTTCACTCTAAACTACCCTTTACATAGAAAATTTTGATTTTCTTGAAAATGGCTCTTAACGATTTTGATTAATATGCCATATGTTTGAGATATTTTTATGGCAAATGAAAGTATATCTTAAATTTTCTGGCTATAGCCCCTGTGGTTGTATTTATTCTGGATGACTTTGTATAACTGGTAAACCATTAGAGATAGACCAAATGTTACTATAAAAAAAAATGTAGATCTTGCTAAAATACACAATTTATGTCTTAATAAATTTTTCTATAGAGTGAACCACTTCAGAGATATGCCTTGTTATTTGTGCGAGTTTTGGAGAACATACTTCTGTCAAATGGAACATCATTATTCAATTTTTTATATGTTAATCGTACAAAGAGAAAATGAATTTGAAAGTTTTAAAAGATTGACTGTTGCTCAAAGTCTACTGTATTCCCATTTTCTCCTTGCACCCACAAGGAGATAAACAGTAAAGTAATTTCTGCAAGTGTTTATCTCCACCAACACGAAGAAGATATAGCAATAAGAGTTTGTAAGAATGGTTAGTACAAGACTAGAGAAAGTCATGTGAGTGCAACACATCAGATTTTTTAAATATGGAAAGAATATAGGCAGATCATACAAATTGCAATGGACAATGGTTTTGAAAAAAATATTGATGAACAAGAAAATAGAGAAATACGAGAGATCGAAAAATTCTTGAGAAATCAGCACATTACGAATGAGAATAAAAGACATCATGCACAATTCATGTACATCATCCATGTCATATATTAAAAGTTTTGGGTCTTATGTGAATTCAAAATCACAGGTTGCAATAGATTCAGCCTAAAAGGTATAATTAAAAACCCAACTCCACGAACTGTAAAAATATTGAACTTATGCATCAGGACCAAAGAACATCTGCAATATCAAATAGATGCAAAAAGAAAAATCAGCAATAACCTCATAATTTTGGCAGGCAAAAGAATACTATGGCTTGTGTGTTTGTATTTTCCCAAGTCATATAAAAGAATTGCTGTTATTTACCATTTTATTATATTTGCTGATACTTTTATTGTGTTGGTCACTAAGCATTTCCTTGATTTCTGAACATCTGTAGTTGTACTAAGTACTGAACGTGAAACTTCAACTTTACACTTGCTGTATTGTGCTTAAATGGTTATGATAATCATATCTTGTTTTATTACAGGCACTATCCTTGGAAGAAAATAAGGAGGAAGGCCAGCATAACAATTTTATTTTGTTTTCATACACAGTAAACCACTTGTCAATAGATATTACACTGCACCAATGAGAAATGTATGTACACTTGCAACTTGGTCATATCAACTGCTGCCAGCTTTTCACAAATGTTAGAGTAGAACATTTTCTGTTTCTAGTTCATACATGTGCATGTCGCCTGTGTGTTCAAGGTTTATACCAGATGGAAGGTACTGGTTTGGCCATACATTAACCAAGGATCCTTTATGAAAAGTGTAATAAATATGTCTAATACAATTATTGTCAATAAAGAACCATTTCACTGAAAAAAGAATAATAATTTCTGCCAAATACTTAGAGCCATCTAGCTTCCTAACTAATGGATACAACTGGTTTATTATTCCACTAACGTTGCACAAACATTGTATGAATAATGTTGTAATGCCGTTTTACTATCATTTGAATTAAATTAGCCACAACTGAATGTTAAAATGTCATGTAAAATTTAATTTCTATGGAAATCTTGCAATATCATGTCACATGTTCTCTCATTGATAGTTGACGACAGGCACTTTAAGATGGAGGGAAGGTTAAGGGAGGTATCACCCGGTCTTAGCAAAAGTGAGGGGGAAGGGAAGAGCAGGCAAGAAATTCATGTGCCAGGTGTAAAGATTGGTGCGTGGGGTGGCAGCTTCAGCTGTCATTTATGACAAGGAGATCATTACTTTCATTTCAACCTGGTAATCTACAGAAAAACGCAATTATTTTAGAAAAATGAAGAGCAAGAGCTATTTTAGAAAAATGAAGAGCAAGAGCTTTATTTATTTGTGTGTTAAAAGCAATTATTATTGTTTTATCTCCTAATGGATAATAATAATGTGCATTATTGGGAAAATCTATATCCCTTTGTCAGCTCATTTTATACCTAAAATACGTGGTTTCAATCGTTTCATTTTTCTGCTTCCTTAACTATGGAAAACTGATTCCCCATCACTACTAGAACAAATACACCATTTCAGTGACATTCACACATATCAGGCATAACATTTCAATTTGTGTGGATTTACCAGAGAATGTAACCACTTCAGTGGTATGGTAAATGCACTGATTGAATGTTTTCTTTATATCTGAGGCAGTGCTTGCCTAGAAGCACATGCTGGTCAAGTGTTTTGTTTACAACTGAGAGCAGTACTGTCTTTGAGGCACGTGCCAATCAGTTGTTTTGTCTACATCCACAGACAGTGCTGGACTGAAGCACATGCCAGGCATGTACAACACAGGCTACTAACAAGTGAAGCAGCTCAGCTTTGCCATTTGCTTTGCAGAAAAAAGAACATTTTTACAAAACGATTACACCTACCAAAGCAAACTTAGTATTTTATATTTCTTACACCTGCTCTACTGGTCAGGTTATTCTGGCTGAAGCAGTACCTTCCACTCTGTATTACTAATAAGAACATTAATTTAAGTAGTTTTAAGCAACATGTTTAGCACTACTGAAACTCACTAAACAATGTAAAAGACAATAAATGCTGAAGCAATGCCAACATTCACTGAGATAATTATGCAAAGGCATACAAAGGTTTGATTCTTTGTGTGGGGAAGAAGGAACAGCACACATTGTCAAGTAAATCTTCATACATCCTAGCACCCCTACCAGATGCCAAACATCGCATAATGTTGTCATGCAGGAACACACAAAAGGAATACGCTGGTCACGTTTGACATAAGATACTAAAAAGCAACACAGCCACTTTCCTGACGCATCATGCTGTACTGTGCTGGGTATTTGGAAAATCAACTACACAGTGAAAGCATAACTGCCACATCACTGTTGATGCTGCACTATTCTTTTTCTTTTCTTATCTTTTTTTTTTCCAACAGTGATCAGTTGAGAATGAAAGCAACAGCTCTTGAAACATGTTCTGAGATGTGTTAAACATTTGAAGTAGATGCATGAAAACTTGGGTTCATCTAGTATTTTTACCCATCTCTTATTTTTTATTTTAAGCCCTTGTTTCCTGATCACCTAGAAAAAGCTGTGGATAGTTACATTGTATCTCCTATGTGTTCAAGACCCACAAGGCCTAATTGTATGCCTTAGTTGCAATATTTACTGATGTATGTATGCACTGTAAGTAGTACAATAAATTAAATAAAATATAAAATTTGGAAACAAACTTTTTAATAGAAAGTTCCATTGCATTTTTGTTTTTGCTTTCTCTACCACACTATTTCATTCAAAAATTTGGTATGGAGATTTTAATAGCAATATGTGTTACTTCTGTGTGTGTATGTGTATGTATGTGAGAGAGAGAGTGAGAGAGAGAGAGCATCTTTCAAAGATGCAACATAAAGATTTACAAGGAAATACTCGACATCCCAACTACCCTTTACATGGAAGATTTATGTAAGTTTTTTATCTTGCTATCAATGGCTCTAATAATTTTTATTATTAAAATAATATATGTTTAAGCATTGCTAATGAAAAAGATAGGCTACAGCACAAACTGCAGTATGTAATCCTCCTAGTCTGATCATGGCCCAATGAAGTAAAACCACAATCGCCTAACATATTCATATTCTAAACAACCAAAAACAATTGCTCGTTGAATTCATACAAAAGATACAGTTTTACCATGATGGTACTTAATGTTGGCCTGTCTTTTCGTTAGCTACATATTGAAGATATTTGCCTAAAAATGCAATGTCTATCTGAATTTTCTGTGAATATGTGAGGTTTCCTTCATTACTTACTGCGAAAAATATAGAGCCTGTTAAGACAAACAACTTTATTAAATAAATGTTTTTGTGGCATTAACCATTTCTGAGATTTTCCTCCCTATTGATCTAGATTTTCTAATGCTTTACACATTGTTTAAATGCTTGGCCACTGTTAATTTGTTTCTTGTTATGTCATGCAAAGAGTATGGAATTTCAAAGCCAGGAATAGCAACTTGCTTTTCAAACATCTGACTGTTGCTTCAACCACCTTATTCCCCTTGTACCTACAACACAAAGTCTATTGCAAATGTTTATCTTGATTAAAAGAAGTACATACAAAAATAAACTATGGGAACATTAGTTTGTACAAGAGATATAAAATCGAATGATAGTGACTTGAGAAATTCATGTGAAGGAAATACATCAAACTTTGTTTATTTATTTTTGTCACTTTTAGAGTATACATATGTCTTTACAATTACTTATGTATATCTTTCAAACTTAAAAATGCCTCATATGGGTGATACAATAAAATGAAATATTAAAAGCCATATTTTATTTGTGGATTACTTTCAACTGCTTGTCACAATTCTATTTTCAAAATAACTAAAGCTAAACATTATATAAAAATTAATACTCATGTACTAAAATCATCTGTTTGATAATGTTGTAGTAAGGAAAGATTTACTGATTTTACCTTCTATTTCAGTGAATGAATACATTTTAAAAGTGGTTTGCAGAGTTATTTTTAAGAACTCTTAATTTTTCTTTCTATTTTACTGACAAAATCAATACTCTATATGTGCAAGATAAAACTAAATTATTATTATGAAGATAATAAAAAACCAATTGAAGAGGAAAAGAAAAAGAAGAAACACACAATCATGATTTGCTTTGATATTTAAGATAAAATAATTACTTGGAAAATGCAATACTTGAATATTAACCAATGTGAAATTTCCTGTTTTGTAGTATAATATGTACTGTTCCAAAATATGAGATATAGCTTTTAAAAAATAGTTTCTCTTAAATGGTAGAGAATGTCAAATGATAAGGAGGGTACATCTCATAGATGTTCAAGGTGCAGAGTGTCAAGCATAGGGGGGGGGGGGGGGGGGGGGGGGTGGTGGTGGTGGTGGTGGTGGTGGTGGTGGTGGTGGTGGTGGTGGTGGTGGTGGTGGTGGTGGTGGTGGTGGTGGTGGTGGTGGTGGTGGTGGTGGTGGTGGTGGTGGTGGTGGTGGTGGTGGTGGTGGTGGTGGTGGTGGTGGTGGTGGTGGTGGTGGTGGTGGTGGTGGTGGTGGTGGTGGTGGTGGTGGTGGTGGTGGTGGTGGTGGTGGTGGTGGTGGTGGTGGTGGTGGTGGTGGTGGTGGTGGTGGTGGTGGTGGTGGTGGTGGTGGTGGTGGTGGTGGTGGTGGTGGTGGTGGTGGTGGTGGTGGTGGTGGTGGTGGTGGTGGTGGTGGTGGTGGTGGTGGTGGTGGTGGTGGTGGTGGTGGTGGTGGTGGTGGTGGTGGTGGTGGTGGTGGTGGTGGTGGTGGTGGTGGTGGTGGTGGTGGTGGTGGTGGTGGTGGTGGTGGTGGTGGTGGTGGTGGTGGTGGTGGTGGTGGTGGTGGTGGTGGTGGTGGTGGTGGTGGTGGTGGTGGTGGTGGTGGTGGTGGTGGTGGTGGTGGTGGTGGTGGTGGTGGTGGTGGTGGTGGTGGTGGTGGTGGTGGTGGTGGTGGTGGTGGTGGTGGTGGTGGTGGTGGTGGTGGTGGTGGTGGTGGTGGTGGTGGTGGTGGTGGTGGTGGTGGTGGTGGTGGTGGTGGTGGTGGTGGTGGTGGTGGTGGTGGTGGTGGTGGTGGTGGTGGTGGTGGTGGTGGTGGTGGTGGTGGTGGTGGTGGTGGTGGTGGTGGTGGTGGTGGTGGTGGTGGTGGTGGTGGTGGTGGTGGTGGTGGTGGTGGTGGTGGTGGTGGTGGTGGTGGTGGTGGTGGTGGTGGTGGTGGTGGTGGTGGTGGTGGTGGTGGTGGTGGTGGTGGTGGTGGTGGTGGTGGTGGTGGTGGTGGTGGTGGTGGTGGTGGTGGTGGTGGTGGTGGTGGT
Source organism: Tenodera sinensis (assembly GCA_030765045.1). Taxonomy (NCBI): domain Eukaryota; kingdom Metazoa; phylum Arthropoda; class Insecta; order Mantodea; family Mantidae; genus Tenodera; species Tenodera sinensis. Next base: position 21,843,079 of record CM060970.1, read on the forward strand.
GGTGGTGGTGGTGGTGGTGGTGGTGGTGGTGGTGGTGGTGGTGGTGGTGGTGGTGGTGGTGGTGGTGGTGGTGGTGGTGGTGGTGGTGGTGGTGGTGGTGGTGGTGGTGGTGGTGGTGGTGGTGGTGGTGGTGGTGGTGGTGGTGGTGGTGGTGGTGGTGGTGGTGGTGGTGGTGGTGGTGGTGGTGGTGGTGGTGGTGGTGGTGGTGGTGGTGGTGGTGGTGGTGGTGGTGGTGGTGGTGGTGGTGGTGGTGGTGGTGGTGGTGGTGGTGGTGGTGGTGGTGGTGGTGGTGGTGGTGGTGGTGGTGGTGGTGGTGGTGGTGGTGGTGGTGGTGGTGGTGGTGGTGGTGGTGGTGGTGGTGGTGGTGGTGGTGGTGGTGGTGGTGGTGGTGGTGGTGGTGGTGGTGGTGGTGGTGGTGGTGGTGGTGGTGGTGGTGGTGGTGGTGGTGGTGGTGGTGGTGGTGGTGGTGGTGGTGGTGGTGGTGGTGGTGGTGGTGGTGGTGGTGGTGGTGGTGGTGGTG